>ONZH01006342.1:0-47415 GCA_900303285.1 Rhinella marina | reverse complement strand
GTGGTTTCAACAGTCCTCTACCACGTGTCCCTGTAAGTTGAGACATGAAGCTAGGGATTGTAGCTCTGCGGCGTTCCCCTGCTCCCTCATCAGCAGGTACTGTCTCACCCTGCCCAGGACCACGGCCTCTGCCCCCTGCAGTAATTGAATGCCCACGCCCTCGACCCTTAGCCCTGGGGTTCAACATTTTCTGTATATAAGTGTATTATATGTACAAAAAAAATGGGCCTGCTGTACTGAAACCCACAAACTTGTTCAATCTGAACAAGAAAATATATAGGTGGATAAGTTAGAGCAAAATTACGTATGTTATTACGTACCGTGCAGTATGGAGCAATTACACTGAAACTATTAGATTAGGCAGACTTGGTCTGCTTAATTGCAACCCAGACATCAGTGAGAGCAAAAGACCTTTTTTAATTACATGACGTACAGAATGTGTCACCTGGACAGAAAATACGGATTGTGGTTTGTGGTGACTGGACAGCTGAACTGTGACACACAGAATGGTTCCACACAGCTGTATGAAATGGATTTGTATCACTGAGATAAAACAATAAAAAAACTTTATTTTTTTATTTTTTTATTTTATATATATATTTATTTTTTAACGTGACGTGCAGAAAATAGCAGAGAGCAAACTCAGCCCCTGCTGACTGTGGCTATTTTGACTGCAACCCAGAAAAATGTTGCACTCAGATTTTTCTAATGTAGCTGTATCAGTGAGAGCAAAATACCTTTTTTAATTACGTGACGTACAGTATAGGTCACCTGGACAGAAAATATGGATTGTGGTTTGTATATAGGTGGATAAGTTAGAGCTAAATTACATATGTTATTACATACCGTGCAGTATGGAGCAATTACACTGAAACTATTAGATTAGGCAGACTTGGTCTGCTTAATTGCAACCCAGACAAATGTCGCACAGAGATTTTTGTAATGTAGCTGTATAAGTGAGAGCAAAAGACCTTTTTTACTGACGTGACGTACAGTATAGGTCACCTGGACAGAAAATACGGATTGTGCTTTGTATATAGGTGGATAAGTTAGAGCTAAATTACGTATGTTATTACGTACCGTGCAGTATGGAGCAATTACACTGAAACTATTAGATTAGGCAGACTTGGTCTGCTTAATTGCAACCCAGACAAATGTTGCACAGAGATTTTTGTAATGTAGCTGTATCAGTGAGAGCAAAAGACCTTTTTTAATTACGTGACGTACAGAATGGGTCACCTGGACAGAAAATATGGATTGTGGTTTGTGGTGACTGGACAGCTGAACTGTGACACACAGAATGGTTCCACACAGCTGTGTGAAATGGATTTGTATCACTGAGATAAAACAACAAAAAAACTATTTTTTTTTATTTTTTTTTTTTTTTATATATTTTTTTTTTTTAACGTGACGTGCAGAAAATATCAGAGAGCAAACTCAGCCCCTGCTGACTGTGGCTATTTTGACTGCAACCCAGAAAAATGTCGCACTCAGATTTTTCTAATGTAGCTGTATCAGTGAGAGCAAAAGAACTTTTTTAATTATGTGACGTACAGTATAGGTCACCTGGACAGAAAATACGGACTGTGGTTTGTGGTGAGTGGACAGCTGAACTGTGACACACAGAATGGTTCCACAAAATGGATTTGTATCACTGAGATAAAACAATTTAAAAAAAAAGTGTTATATTTGGCGATAGCTGCACTACTAGTGCCAGCCAGCCCAGCCAGGAGACAAAAAAAAGTGTCTTGTAGCCCTTAGAAGGGCTGTTGGGTTCTTTTGATATCACTCCTCCCTAACAGAGAACTAAATCCAGGCCCTAACACTCTCCCTGAAACGCAGCAGATCTGTCCCTAACGACATCCAGACAGCATCTGAGCCGAGCACCGCGGGCAGTCACTAGTATATTGCAGGGTCACCTGATCAGGCCAGCCAACCGCTGCTATCGACATGTAAGGGCCCCACGTGATGCTGGGTGTACCGCAGAGTCTCATGGCTTGTGATTGGCTGAGTTTATAGGCGCCAAAAATTCAAAATGCGAGAGATGCCATTTCCTCGAGCATGCTCGCTCATCTCTAATTATGATACTACCTGAGATCTTGTGGTCATAGTGATATTCTGGCCCGCTGAACCTCCCCCTGTATTTCCCCTTCTGGTATTGCGAGGGCCCCGATGTCCCTGCTGACGAGTGGAGTGTTGAGGATCCATGCTGGAGCCAGACCGTGATGAGTCAGTAGAAGAAGATCTTCCTCTGTAGTTGATTGAACGATTCATGGTGTCAGGCCATCGATAAACTCGATTCAGGCGATAATCCTCTGTATCACGCATGAATTTACTGCGTTTAGTCGCTTCTAGTTGTTTCCGATGTTGGGCTATGGTTGTTGTAATTTTCTCTTGGAGCTTAGAAAATTCTTCTCATTCGTGCTGATGATTGCTTGCAGTTGACTCTCAATAGTTTGTATTTGTTCCTTTGTGTTACTGATGGCTTTCTGTAGATACGAAACCATCAGTGTCATAAGGTCCATGGAGCACTTATTCAGTATCTGTTCAAACTTCCCACTGTACTCCATGTCATCTTTGAAAAACGTGGGTCTCGTGCATATCCGAAGTCCTCTTGGGATGCGCTTTACTCGAATATACTCTGCCATCGTAACGCAGTGTAGCTCAAGGTATAGTAATCTTCTAGATTCCCGCTCCAAATCCCTTGTCTTGAATTCGGAGCTAGGGGTCTGTAAGAATTCCCTCTTATTAGAGCGGGCTCCCTGTACCACACTTAGCGCATTTTCCATGTAGCAGCAAGTGCTGCACTTCTACAGGAGTGTCTTTTCCTTCCAATCTCTTTTCAAAGCAGCAACAGGTAAGCAGGTCCTTTGGACGCAAGTCAGTCAAGTACGTACTGTATAGTACCCAGTGGCCACTAGGGACCATTATGCTTTCCTTAACTTAATATACAGCCCGTTACTGACTACGAAATGAAATCGCAGCATAACCAAGATATATGTTTATGTCTCGCTAGGGTTGGGCTGATACTCTACATATTATGACTCTCAATCATATATAACTTTCACACTTACCGTAGTAATGTTCATACCACTATGTTTGCGATGAGCCACAAGTGTGAAATTTCTTTACATGTTCGTGTATATTATTTTGTATAAGTTTGGATATTTCTTGACTTAATGGATCTTCATGTATAAGATTCTTATATGTATATATGTATTTTCTTATATCAGAGTCTGAGGAAGGCCATTCAGGCCGAAACGTCACTCTGTATTGACTTTGCCACAATCCTAAAAATAACCCTAAGTGCAAAAGAATCGGAGTCTATCTTATTCTAATCTTTACATTGAGACATGTTAATTTTAGTTCAGCAAACCCCTGCTGGAGCTGGAGCAGAGGATGGGAGTGGTAGTGGCCCTGATGGGGATGTGTCACTGTGTAATCGTTCAGGCTGTCAATCCCTAGGATCAGTGCAGTGAAGAGGGGGGCCCCCAGTGTAACCAAGCCAGATTAAACTTAACAAAAGTTTCTCTTTAGTGTGCACCAAATAAGAGTTGTACATCCAACAATTATCTGTACACAGGGCAACTTCTTCTCAGATGTCCAAGCATGAGCAGAGCAAGCAGTTTTCAGCCATAGCCCTCTAATCACTTCTTCTCTGGATAAAGTCTCTGTGTCTGGGATGTCTGGCTAGCAATTACAATCTGGCAACCGTGGCTGTAGTGTCCTCTATTAGAGTCTGGAACGAATAAAGCTGGGTGACCTTGCTGACTCTCACACTGTGGTCATCCAAATCCTCCTTCAAAGTTTCCTCTCATTCATCTCCTGGAGTCTTTGGTCATGTAGAAAGCTCCACGGCTTCAAGTGGGAATCTGGGGAGAGCAGCACATCATGTCTGCTCCCTACCTCCACCTTTCTCACATCTTCTCTGACTGTAATGCTCTGGAAACAGGAGGAGGGGCCAGCCCCACCCTAAGCTCCAGAGTGCACTAGGCCAGGATTGCTAGTTCTGGCCACGCTAAGCTCATGCTGGAACATACTGAGTAAATGGTGCATTACATTAACATTACTAATAGTACAAACCGATTACAGATACCCCCTTTTGTACTTGGGTACTGCAGAAGCCCCTGGGGTTGTATTCGACACATAATTTGCTTGAATGTGCATCACTTGTTCCTGGGAACAATTCGTCACATCCTCCTCTGACCCCTTTCATTGTACATAGGATCATGTTTCCCTGGATGTTTCTCCTTGATCACACCATTCTTGATATACTCTCAACCCTGTTGCTCAAGAAAACCCCACAAGATTAGCAGTTTCTAAAATATTTGCCTCTGCTAATCTGGCACCGAAGACCAGGCCTTGTTCGAAGTCGCCCAGGTCACTAGATCTTCCCATTGTTTGGTAATGGTAACTATTTTAAAATCCACACAGTGGATCAATTTCTGCATGTAAAAAATACACAAAGTGTACATGAGATTTGTCAAATCTCATTAGCTTTTCTGGTACTGTTTTACGCTGAGGTTTTTCTGCGTGAAAGTCCAGGCAGAAAAAATGCACGTAATTAGCAACATGTGCAGGTACAGTACTGGTAATGTGCAGTCACACTGAAGTTGATCCTAAGAAAACTTGCTTATTAGATTTAATGGGGTTGTGTCACTTCAGTAAGTGGCATTTATCAGAAAGTAAAAGGGAGTCTGTCACCTGTTTTTCACCTATATAACTAACAGCACTGCCCCACAGAAGATTGCAGACACATCCCAGACATACCTATGTTCACTCTGTGTCTGTATTCCATGTCCAGGAAAAGCACTTTTATTCTGCAGCAAAACAGCTCCCAAGTGCCCAGCTGAAAGTGAAAGTAAAAACAGCTTTCTCTCCTGACAGGATTTTCTAACAGCTGTATCTTCTGATATACTGGATATAATGCTGTGATTCAAAGAAGGTTTGAACCATTTTTCTACCTGCTACCAATCCCAAGATATGAGCAGCTAAAGAAGCCCTCCCCTCTTCAGTCTGGTTTGCTTTGAGCACTTGCAGCAGAAGAGCTGGGCACTTGGGAGCTGTTTTCCAGCATAATAAAAGTGCTTTCCTGGACATGTAATACAGACACAAAGTACACACAGGTATGTCTGGGATGTGTCTGCAATCTTCTGTGGGGCAGTGCTCTTAGTAATATTAGTGGAAAAACAGGTAAAAGACTCCCTTTAATACAAGGCACTTACTAATGTATTGTTATTATCCATATTGCCTCCTTTGCTGGCTGGATTCATTTTTATATCACATTATACACTGCTCATATCCATGGTTATGACCACCTTGCAATCCAGTAGCGATGCCCATGCTTGCACTCTCCTATATGGGCACCCATAATACTGACAAACAGAGAGGCTGTCGCTTTTTCCTGTAGTGTGGAAGCACCGCCACAGCTGCTGGTATGCAGGGTGGTCATAACCAGGGAAACGAGCAGTGTATAATATGATGGAAAAATAAATCCAAACAGCAAAGGAAGCAATATGGATAATAACAATACATTAGTAAGTGACTTGTAATACCTTTGTCTACATGATAAATGTCATTTGCTGAAGTGAGACAACCCCTTTAATGCTGCACTCAGGGGACATGTGTAATTTCCAGAGAAGCTCCCAAAATGACAGTGTAGTCTTCAAACATGTAAATCTAAATAAGAAAAAAAAACTGATTACCACCTGTAAATGCCACTTACATGTGCTAAATTTATCATCATAAATAGACAGAAATGAATTATATATAAACTATAAAGTCTCTCTTATGACAGAGAATCCGAATAGAAACCTGAAACATTCATATATTGCCTACAGTTTCCAGCTGTGGAACTACAAGTCTCAGAATGGACAGAGTCTGTACATCTGAACATGATTGAAGCCAATAGTGAAAGGATTCTGCATGGTCGTAATACACCACATCTATTCTACCACTATCTTACAGAGTAATTAGCTTTTATGTACTTTTATATATTTGGGGCAGGTGTTCATAACCATGCAACTTTATTTTATGTCTTTGCTGTGCATACTGCAATCTCGTCAGCTGTTAAGTGAGTCTCTTTTTAACCTATAATAGAACTGCAAGATTAAAGGTGAGGTAATGAATTAGTACTGGTGACAGCACAGCATGCTGGCCAAGCAGCAGGGGGTCCTCTTTTGTTTTCAATCTTTTTGGCTTTCAATGTCATTTTGCTCCTGTGGGAACCAGCCAAAAAAGAATGTGTGGGTGGAGCAATGCCCACAGTACAAGTGGCAGGCCCTCCACATGTCCAGAGGGGAGCTGACATTCCTCAGCTAGAATGTATTCTGACATCACCTCAATCACAAACCACAATGCAGCCGGTGTTAACGCTTGAATGTCATACTCTTCCTCAAATGCAAAAGGCAGAAAATAGTAATTCACACAATCCACACATTTTCAGCAAGAAGAATATTCTATACTGTCTAACTACGCATCTATCTATCTATCTATCTATCTATCTATCTAGGTATCTATCTATCTAGGTATCTATCTATCTAGGTATCTATCTATCTATCTATCTATCTATCTATCTATCTATCTATCTATCTATCTAAAAGAAAAATAAATAAATAAACAAATAAATAAATAATGAGCAGCACAGTTAACAAAGAAATATTAGTTGCAAATCCTCTCCAGATCTTTGTTTTAAGGCCCTTGTAAGTAGAAGTAGCAAAAACAAGGCAACACTTCACTATAAGTGACAAGAGAAGTGGACTCCCTTTATTTACCCTTGACCCATTCACCACGAACAGTGAATAAAGGGAGTCCGCGTCACTTACAGTAAAATGCTGCCTCATGTTTTGCTAGTTTTACTTACAAGGGCTTTGGGGCAAAGGTCTGGAAAGGATTTGCAACTATCTACTGTATCTATCTATCCATCTATCTATATGTCTGTCTGTCTATCTATCTATCTAGCATCTTCTTGTGTAGCTATATTTTAACCACATTCCTATCACAGGGGGAGCATTATATACTGGCACTACAGGCGGAACATTATATACTAGCACCACAGGGAAGGGGAGCATTATTTACTGGCATTTACTCGCTGCATATGCTTCCCCCCACTAGTGCCAGTATATAATCCTCCACCCCTGTAGTGCCAATATATAATGCTCCCTTTCCTGTTGTGCCAGTATATAATGCACCTTTCATCTGTAGTGCCAGTAAATAATGCTCCCTTCCCCTTTGGTGCCAGTATACAGGGTGGGCCATTTATATGGATACACCTAAATAAAATGGGAATGGTTGGTGATATTAACTTCCTGTTTGTGGCACATTAGTATATGGAAGGGGGAAACTTTTCAAGATGGGTGGTGACCATGGCGGCCATTTTGGATCCAACTTTAGTTTTTTCAATGGGAAGAGGGTCATGGGACACATCAAACTTATTGAGAATTTCACAAGAAAAACAATGGTGTGCTTGGTTTTAACGTAACTTTATAATTTCATGAGTTATTTACAAGTTTCTGATCACTTATAAAATGTGTTCAAAGTGCTGCCCATTGTGTTGGATTGTCAATGCAAACCTCTTCTCCCACTCTTCACACACTGATAGCAACGCAGCAGAAGAAATGCTAGCATAGACTTCCAGTATCCGTAGTTTCAGGTGCTGAACATCTCGTATCTTCACAGCATAGACAATTGCCTTCAGATGACCCCAAATATAAAAGTCTAAGGGGGTCAGATCGGGATCGGGATATGTGAAATTGCTATAGTACATGATGATGTGTTTCCCTCTTTATGCACTGAAGCTGGCACGTTCCCTGAGTTTTTCCAGCAAGATGGTGCACCACCACATTATGGGTGTCAGGTCCGAGCATTCCTAGATGAACAGTTTCCTGGAAAGTGGATTGGTCGTCGTGGCCAGTTGAATGGCCCCCAAGGTCTCCCGATCTGACCCCCTTAGACTTTTATCTTTGGGGTCATCTCAAGGCAATTGTCTATGCTGTGAAGATACGAGATGTGCAGCACCTGAAACTAAAGATACTGGAAGCCTGTGCTAGCATTTCTTCTGTGGTGTTGCTATCAGTGTTTGAAGAGTGAGAGAAGAGGTTTGCATTGACAATCCAACACAATGGGCAGCACTTTGAACACATTTTATAAGTGGTCAGAAACTTGTAAATAACTCATGAAAAAATAAAGTTACGTTAAAACAAGCACACCATTGTTTTTCTTGTGAAATTCTCACTAAGTTTGATGTGTCACATGACCCTCTTCCCATTGAAAAAACTAACGTTGGATCAAAAATGGCCGACTTCAAAATGGCCGCCATGGTCATCACCCATCTTGAAAAGTTTCCCCCCTCCCATATACTAATGTGCCACAAACAGGAAGTTAATATCACCAACCATTCCCATTTTATTTAGGTGTATCCATATAAATGGCCCACCCTGTATACTGGCACCAAAGGGGAAGGGAGCATTATTTACTGGCACTACAGATGAAAGGTGCATTATATACTGGCACAACAGGAAAGGGAGCATTATATATTGGCACTACAGGGGTGGAGGATTATATACTGGCACTAGTGGGGGGAAGCATATGCAGCGAGCACCCATGGGAGCCAGCATAGAGGATGGGAGTGGTAGTGGCCCTGATGTAGTGTTGCAGTCTCACAGTGTCCTACCTCAGGTTGTTGCTCCCTGGGGTCCGTTGCAGTGAAAGTTGTAGCACTGAAGAATGAGGCCAGAGTTGAATGTAACAAAGTCCTTTTTACTAAATGTAACATAAAGCTTGAAAATATATACAGCGGCAGCAGGCTTTACTGCAGTTCTTCTCTGGCACCAGCAAGGATATTGAGGTAGGTTGTTTGGTGATAATTCAGCACTTAGGTGATATTGGTCTAGTGGTTATTTGGTGAAGGATGGCTTACCCATATTCCCTCACTTCACAGATTTCACAGCAGTGTCTGTACAGATGAATATAGCAGTTCACTCTGCTGTCTTTATCCTTTCAAGGCTTTATTTGAGGCAATTTACTAAATGGTTATCTCTGGAGAAATTTGTAACAGAAGAAAGATTACTTCGGTCTGCGTCCTCTCCACTCTGTCTATATACAGGAATTCCCTTCTCTTGGCAGGAAGTAGGTCCAGCCCACTCCTACCAAGAGGGGAGGAACAGGGTTTTTAACCCTGTTCCTGCCAACCTTTGCCATACCTTCCTTTACTGGTAGTCATAACAAGGAAAGAAACTGTGAAATGCAATACACAACTATAAACAACTTGGAGTATCCCCAAGTCTGGAGTACTACACATACAGGCTCAGGAGCATTATATACTGGCACTACAGGTTGGCAAGCATTATACTGATACTACTGGGGGAGCATTATAGACTGGACAGAGAAGCATTATATATTGACACTACAGTGGACGGAGGAGTATTATATATTGGCATTACAGGGGGGATGGGGAAACATTATACATACTGGCAATGGGGGAGGGGACAGAGAAGCACTATATATACTGGCAGTAAAGGGGAGCATTATACATAATGGCACTACAGGGTCATTATAATATGGCGGCATTATACATACTAACACTACAGGGTGAATTATACATAGTGCCACTAGTAACATAGTAACGTAGTTTATAAGGCTGAGACTCACTGTATAGCACTATTATTTTTGCAATAGAGTGTTTGTGAGCATTAGGGAGCACAGTGGACAGGCACAGTACTGGGGGTAGCAGCAGGATAAAAATGTTGGGTGACCAGGATGGGGAGCTTGTGCTGAGAAGGTTGGGAGGATGATGGTAAAATGAGGAACCTTAGATATCTGTCTGGTAAACTCTGTAGAGACAAGAAGCAGCTGACATAATTCATCATGGCGGTCTGGTCTGAATAGAGAAGATGAGAAAAAAGAACATCTACATCAGAGGAGGAGACATCACTGGATATAAATGTTTGTTAGCACAGAATGTAATATTCCTCCAACTATGTCTTTAGCAGTAGGGCAGGTTATAGGGGTGGGTGCCATTTCAATTTTCGCCTCAGGCAGCAGAGAACCTGGAATCGGCATACCTTCCTACAACGTAAGCAGGTCACGCTTCATAAGATCTGCCTGCTCCTCTACCTTCCATATAGGAGCCTTTTACAGCCTTCACTCTGGAGCAGAGGAAAGAGGTTGTGGAGTGTTTACTACAGAGACCAAAGGAATTTAGTGGTATCATTGGTAATATTGTCCTTTGTACAGTGCAACTTGCTCAATTACAGTATGGAGATTGGACTAGATGGATCTTTGTTTTTTTAACCACATCAACTGTGTAACTATCTAATTATTTAATATTTAATCACTGCATGGTGGTAATATTTGGTCATTGTATAGTGGTAATATTTCACAACTATATATGTATATAACATTATTTTTTGGGGGAAAGGGGCATACGCCTTGAAGATTTTGGCCCTAGTCTATTAAGACCTAAGCAATATTCTGGCATATCCCCATTTGAACTGATGAAATGTGAGTGTGTTAAAATATTTCATTTGGGGTCCCACTTCAAATTTTGCCCAGATCCACATATTGTCTAAAACAGGCCCCTTTAAATCCAGCACGGAGCAGGAGCCATGGCCACCAGGTTTCTGCTGTTTTAAACCCTCAGATTTCGTGGTCAATTGTGCCACAGTACTGCCGGGGGCCAGAAAGGCATCCCTGCATGAAATCGAGGAAGCCATTCCTTCTGTTTGAGCAGGACTCCATAGGAACATAGTGAATCTCCCATACACTGCAATGATAATTCCCATAATAAAAAATAAACAATAAAAAAAGCACATACTATAAAAATATAAATGAATTCATCCTGCATGCCATCTTTTGTTGCTTCACCTCCCAAAAAAGATTGAATAAAAAGTGATCAAAAAGTCATAGATACTCCAAACTTTGCCTTGTATGAGCCCTCATACAACTCCGTAGAAATAATTACTTTAAAAGTTAAAATACGGCAATGCAAATATTTTTTTTCATTTTTTTTAAAGGCTATGGACACCTTCAAGGAAATTTTGCTGAGATTGCATTTTACTTTTTACTCATTCTGGACTAAAATTCACTTTTTCAATTGGTCTTTATTAAAAATGTTCAAAGGAAAAAAAAGACATACAATGCAACAGCACTCTGCAAACCAAATAAAGTACAAAACCGCCATAATAATGGTAAATATTCTGGTGCTAATGCTACGCTTGTTTAGTAAATTTGAGATTCTTGGCAAATATATTTCGGACAAAATTATTTGGACCCGTCTGCCACATGTCCAGGCGATCTCTGTAAGACGGTATAAAGTATATAGTATAAAGCTGTAGGCTGCTCTCCCTGCACTCACTGGATGCCTTTTGGTACCAGGAGAGGTATAGAGTGGACTCTCATTGCATTCGGTGGTAGCCATCTGGCACCAGGTGAGGTATAGAGTGGGCTCAGCATGCATGTTGGTACCTACATTCACTGAATTTAATGGAGGCCATTTTGGCACCAAAAATGATAAAAAGCAGAGTGGACCCAGCATACATGTGGAACCTGCACTCCCTGAATTTTATGGTGGCCGCAGGACACATAACAGGTAGCATTTAGTGTCAGGTCCCGTCTTACAGAGATTGCCTGGGCGTGTGGCAGACGGGCCCAAATACTTTTGTACAAAATATATTTGCCAAGAATCTCAAATTTATTAAACAAGCGTAGCATTAGCACCAGAATATTTACCATTATTATGGCAGTTTTGTACTTTATTTGGTTTGCAGAGTGCTGCTGCATTGTATGTCTTTTTTTTCCTTTGTGTATTTAGCCATGGCAACGTGCACCTGCACACTGGGACGTGCTGACTGACCCCCTTTTTTCTTTGCAGTTATTAAAAATGTTCAGCTGTTTTTGAGATACAAGGGCTAAAAAAAAAATCGAACTCATCGATAGGACTTCACATGAGCCATAAAGGTACCTTTATACGAGGCGAAGATCTGTACAATTGATCGACAAATGAGTCTTTGGCGTAGTGAACATTTCAAAAATGACCCTTTAAATGTGTAGATTATCATTCACAAAGTTATAATTTTAATTGCATATTCCATCATTTGTAAAGCAGACTGTTGCATTTACGCAAAGCGAAATATGAGTGGCGTGCTTAAACACACCCAAGGTGTAATAGTCTGTAATCGTGCGTGCAGTGAACGATTTCTGTTTCCACGTATGAAATCGTTAATGTCCAACAATGATTTTTGTGCCCACTCAAAGGTTTGAACCATTGAGAAATCCACAGATTGCCGGTTGTTGCTCTATCGTTCATTGCTTTTACACTGCTCAATAATCATGCAGTTTTTCCCAATTTAACAATAAGTTACACAATAATAAGTTTATGTAAAGGTACCTTTACCTGAGGGGACTAAGAAGTGTTGATCTGACAACAGACTATTTTTTTTATCCCTTGTATCTCAAAAACAGCTGAATATTTTTAATAAAGTCCTACTGAAAAAATATTTTTGGCCCCAAATGAGTAAAATGCAATCATAAAAAAATTGCCACTAATTGCAGTATTGTCCCCTCTCAAACTGACAGCAGTATTGTCCACTGACAACTTCTCCCCTACTGGCAGCAACATTGTCCCCTAAGAAACCCATTAGCAACGTTATTGTCCCATGACAACCCCCCTAACACTGGCAGTAGTATTTCCCCTGACAGCCTCTCCTCCACCAGCAGCAGTATTGTCTACTGACAGATCCCTCCCCCATTAGCAGCAGTATTGTCCTCATATGTCTTACCTCTCTTGGGAACTTGCAAATCATAGGCAGTGAGGCTGGAGTTGGAGGAAGAGAGCTTCTCCCAAAGGTCTTGCACCTTTACCCTCCAAACCTCATAACTACACAGTTCCTTTACTCTTAGAGGGTTCAGGACCTGTGATGATGTCATGACAGGCCCTTTAGCTTTCTAAGCCTCTGAATTGTATTAATGATGCATGGTTCGCATCATAAGTGCAATTATTGCTCAGCCATGTCACGCAGCCCCCTGACAGATCGGCGGGCCCGGATCCCATTTGGAAGTTTGGCCCTTGAGTAACCCATCCCTCTGCATCCCTCCTCTCCATGCTAGGCCACTAGTCTCTCCATTATCTGTCTATCAATCTATCAATGTGTTTTCTAAATCTATATCTATCTTTATCTACATCTATTGTTATAATATATTTCTATCTGTCTTTCGATCTGGCTATCAAGTAACTATCTATATATCTGTCTGCAGGATCTATCTGTCTGTCTAATCTTTTGATCCCTTGTTCCATGCACCATAATAGAAAACTATTATGGTGAATGGGATTTTGCCACTCTGCCTGCTGAGCTGTGCCTCATGCACAGCTTTGCAGGCATATTACCAAGACAGGCTTGGGAACCTTCAACAGGCCTCAGGCTGTAATGGTAACCTATAAGAGCCCTGTGATTTTACTGTGGGGGCTTTCTTTTCAGTGCAATCTGCAGACAGCGTGTCATAGAGCAGGAGAAGCTGAGCAGATTGGTATATAGATTTGTAGGAAAAGATTCAGCGAAACGTAATGTATACATTTTAATATCTTCTATTTCTGACTTCATTGTTCATGTCAGAGGTGTTATCAGTAACATAGTAACATAGTTTATAAGGCTAAAAAAAGACATCCATCCATCCCTGGGCCGCACCGCTCATGAGGCCAAGTGAGGAGGCTGCCTCAGGCGGCGCCATGTAGGGGAAAGGTGGGGGTGGCAAATATGTAGAAGTACTTCAGGCTGAAAGAGCAGCATTATATGCCCTGTAACAGCCTATTAAAAGCAGCCTGTGGCTGCATTTTACATGACATCCAGACTTCACAGCAGTGGCTGTGGCACTCAGTACTGTACTAGTGTGCAGCTGTCACGCTCTGGTGTGGGGGGAAAGGCCACACCGAGCGTAAGAAGGATGGGAACAGACAAAACCAGGGAACTGGTCACCTCCTGCAGGGGACCCTAAGACTAGGCCCTAGCTGGCTACCAGTATGAGCTAACCCGGGTGGTAGGAAAGCCCATACGCAGGAACCTAATCTTGATAAACCCTAGATCACCCTGCAGTCTAGTGACACAAGAGAGTAACCCGTTCCTCCAAGCATAAGGAGGAACAAGAGACTCAAAACGGGAATAACCAAAGGAAGGGAAAACACTTAACTTTAAGTAGAACTCAGCAACTGGATCTCAGCCGAGATCCACACCACTCTCAATCAGGGATGTAGAAGATATAACCCGCAAGGGATACTGGGAGAGGAAGAGGTAAATAGCAGAAAGCTAATTGCCAAGCGGCAACAGCTGAGGGGAAGGGGTGTGGAGAACAGCACCCAAACCACAGGGAAGCCTGTCAAACATGTCACTTAGAAAGCCGCGCAGAGCGTCTGATTCCAGGCGCAAGCCCACTCGTGACATTACCCCCCCTTTTACGGGTGACCACCGGGCACCCAGGACCAACTTTATCAGGGTGACACCTGTGAAAGGCTTTTATCAAACGACCGGCATTCACGTCAGATGCCGGTACCCATGACCTCTCCTCAGGACCATAACCCTTCCAATGAACCAGATATTGAAGGGTACCACGAAGAACTCGAGAATCAATGATCTTGACAATCTGAAATTCCAAATTACCATCCACCAAGACAGGCACGGGTGGCAAGGGAGATGGCTCCAGAGGTTCAACATACCTCTTCAACAAAGATCTGTGAAACACATTATGTATTTTCAGGGCCTGAGGAAGTTCAAGACGAAATGCTACAGGATTAATAATGGCCGTGATTTTATATGGGCCAATAAATCTTGGACCCAGCTTCCAAGAAGGAACTTTCAACTTAATGTTCCTAGTAGACAGCCACACAGAATCACCCACATTTAGGTCCGGACCATTCATGCGTCTCCTGTCAGCCACACGTTTGTACTTGTTACCCATATTTATCAAGTTATTTTGAATTTTTCGCCATATGGAAGACAATGATGACGAAAAACGTTCTTCCTCAGGAATACCAGAAGTATCAGAACCAGAAAATGTGCCAAACTGCGGGTGAAAGCCATATGCACCAAAAAATGGTGACTTACCAGTGGAGTCCTGTCTGCGATTATTTATGGCAAACTCAGCCAGAGACAAAAACGAGGACCACTCTTCCTGGTTCTCAGAGACAAAGCATCTCAAATAAGTCTCCAGATTCTGATTGGTACGCTCAGTCTGTCCATTCGTCTGGGGATGAAAGGCAGAGGAGAAAGACAGTTGTACCCCGAGCCGGGTACAGAACGCCCTCCAGAATCTGGACACAAACTGAGTCCCACGATCAGAGACCACGTCAGTGGGAATGCCATGAAGTTTCACAATGTTGTCAACAAACACTTGTGCAAGAGTTTTAGCATTGGGGAGTCCGGGTAATGCAATAAAGTGCGCCATTTTACTAAAACGATCTACAACCACCAGAATAACTGTCTTACCAGACGACTCAGGCAGATCAGTGATGAAGTCCATGGATAGGTGAGTCCATGGTCTGGACGGGATGGGTAATGGAAGTAGGGGTCCAGAGGGACGAGTATGTGTCACCTTAGAGCGTGCGCAGACACTACAGGCTGACACATATTCCTCAACACACTTACGCAG
Source organism: Rhinella marina (assembly GCA_900303285.1). NCBI lineage: Eukaryota > Metazoa > Chordata > Amphibia > Anura > Bufonidae > Rhinella > Rhinella marina. The sequence continues at coordinate 31,782 of ONZH01006342.1, read as the reverse complement.
ACCTGGCCACCAGAATCTACGAGAGATGAGGTCGACAGTGGATTTACTCCCAGGGTGTCCCGCAAGCACCGAAGAATGATGCTCCTCAAACACCTTACAACGCAAATCAGAAGGAACAAACAACTTCCCGGAAGGGCAAGACTCCGGCGCATCTCCCTGGGCCTCAAGCACTTTAGCCTCAAGATCAGGGTAAAGAGCGGATATCACCACTCCTTCAGACAGTATAGGGCTAGGATCTTCAAAATCACCACCTCCGGGAAAACTACGTGACAAGGCATCCGCCTTCACATTCTTAACCCCAGGACGGTATGTGACAATGAAATTGAATCTGGTGAAGAACAAAGACCATCTGGCCTGCCTCGGATTAAGTCGTCTAGCCGACTCCAGGTAAGCCAGATTTTTGTGATCAGTGAATACCGTGATTGGATGAATCGCCCCTTCCAACCAATGACGCCATTCCTCAAAAGCCAACTTAATGGCCAGTAACTCTCTGTTACCCACATCATAATTTCTCTCCGCCGCAGAGAGTTTTTTCGAAAAAAAAGCACATGGGCGCCATTTACCAGGTGACGGGCCCTGTGATAACACAGCTCCTACCCCCACATCGGATGCGTCAACCTCCACAATGAAAGGTTGTGACACATCTGGCTGCACCAATATAGGGGCAGAGGAAAAGCACTCCTTTACAGCAGAGAAGGCTTGCAATGCTGCCTCAGACCACACTGAGACATCCGTCCCCTTCTTAGTCATGTCAGTTAAGGGTTTAACTATAGTCGAATAGTTCTTAATAAATTTTCGGTAATAGTTGGTGAACCCCAAAAATCGCATAAGAGCCTTCAGATTTTCAGGTCGGTCCCAGTTCAGAACAGCACCGACTTTCTCTGGATCCATACGAAAACCTGAAGATGAAAGCAGGTATCCTAAGAATTGCACCTCATGTACCGCAAAAGCACATTTCTCTAATTTTGCATACAACTTATTATCTCTTAAGATCTGTAACACCTGCCTCACGTGATCCTGATGTGTCACAATATCTGGAGAATAGATTAGTATGTCATCCAAATACACGACTACAAACCTCCCCACAAGATGATGAAAAATGTCATTAACAAAATGCTGGAAGACAGCAGGAGCATTGGTCAACCCAAAAGGCATGACCAGGTTCTCAAAGTGGCCCTCAGGAGTGTTAAAGGCCGTCTTCCATTCATCCCCTTCCTTGATCCTGACCAGATTATATGCCCCCCTTAAGTCCAACTTGGAGAACACCTTGGCATCCACAATCTGGTTAAACAAGTCAGGAATCAAAGGAAGGGGGTACGGATCACGGACAGTAATCCTATTGAGTTCACGGAAATCCAGACATGGCCTAAGGGATCCGTCCTTTTTTTTAACAAAAAAGAACCCTGCTGCCACAGGAGATTTGGAAGGCCTAATATGTCCTTTGGCCAAACTCTCAGCAATATATTCCTTCATGGCCGTTCTCTCAGGTCCAGAAAGGTTATACAGCCGAGATTTAGGCAATTTTGTTCCAGGGATAAGATTGATAGGACAATCGTATTCCCGGTGAGGGGGTAAATCCTGACATCCACCCTCAGAAAATACATCAGAGAAATCCGATATAAAAGAAGGAAGAGTCTTAGTGGTTAAAGCAGAAAAAGATGTATTAAGGCAATTGTCAACACAATAATCGCCCCAATCCACAATTTGTCTAGTATGCCAGTCAATGGACGGATTATGTTTGCTTAACCACGGTAAACCTAGAACCACAGGAGCAGGAAGACCTTCCAACACAAAACATGAAATAAGCTCCTGATGAAATTCACCCACTCTTAATTTGATATCATGCACCATCTGAGACAAACACTTCTGAGAGAGAGGTGCAGAATCAATGGCAAACACAGAAATCCTCTTATCCAAAGAACTTGGTGACAATCCATGCATACGGACAAACTGAGCATCAATCAAGTTCACCCCTGCCCCGCTGTCAATAAACACCTCAATTTTCACAACCTTTGACTCTAGCGCCACCTCGGCAGTCAGGAGAAAACGGGTACTGCAGGATGAAGACAAATGCACATTTTCAGTCTCCCTACCCACTCCACCAAGAGTGAGATGAGAATTCAACGCCCCCTTTTCTTTTCTCTCTTTTAGAGATAGAAAGCATGGACATACATTGATAAAGTGTCCTTTCTGACCACAGAAAAAACACACACCCTTTTTATTACCAAGATGATTGCGGGTGGCTACAGGAGTGGCTCCCCCTAATTGCATAGGTTCATCCCCAGACATCAACCTAGGGGAATATTCACCCAAAGTGTCATAAGAAGCCGGTACACTATGTGATAGTATGTCCTGAGAGCGGGGGCCCCTAGATCGCTCTCTCAGGCGCCTATCCATGCGTACAGCCAGAGACATAGCGGCCTCCAAAGACACAGGAGTTTCCTGAAAGGCCAAAGCGTCCTTCAGCCTTTCAGACAAACCTTGACAGAATTGGCTACGTAAAGCCGGATCGTTCCATTCAGTATTGGTCGCCCACCTCCGAAACTCAGAGCAATAAGTCTCAACCGGCCGCTTACCCTGACAAAGGTCACGTATCTGGGTCTCAGCCAGGGAGATACGATCCGGGTCATCATAGATAATCCCTAAAGCCTTGAAAAATTCATCTACTGACCGGAGAGACTGCGATCCGGTCGGCAGAGAAAAGGCCCATGACTGCGCATCCCCTTTAAGCAGCGAGATGACCACACCAACCTTCTGTTCCTCATTACCAGAAGAACGTGGCCGCAGTCTGAAATACAATTTGCACGCCTCCCTAAATAGAACAAAATTATCACATTCCCCAGAAAATCTATCCGGGAGGGGGACCTTAGGCTCCAAACAGGCCTGACACTCAGCACCCCCAGAACCACCAGCCGGTGGTCTCTGAATCTGGTTGCGGATGTCCGCCACCTCCAAGCAGAGTCCCTGCAGCCGTTCAGCCAGTGCAGCAATAGCATCCATGTCAGCACAAAAATGACATAAATTTTTGTTTGTTGGCGGGTTATAATGTCACGCTCTGGTGTGGGGGGAAAGGCCACACCGAGCGTAAGAAGGATGGGAACAGACAAAACCAGGGAACTGGTCACCTCCTGCAGGGGACCCTAAGACTAGGCCCTAGCTGGCTACCAGTATGAGCTAACCCGGGTGGTAGGAAAGCCCATACGCAGGAACCTAATCTTGATAAACCCTAGATCACCCTGCAGTCTAGTGACACAAGAGAGTAACCCGTTCCTCCAAGCATAAGGAGGAACAAGAGACTCAAAACGGGAATAACCAAAGGAAGGGAAAACACTTAACTTTAAGTAGAACTCAGCAACTGGATCTCAGCCGAGATCCACACCACTCTCAATCAGGGATGTAGAAGATATAACCCGCAAGGGATACTGGGAGAGGAAGAGGTAAATAGCAGAAAGCTAATTGCCAAGCGGCAACAGCTGAGGGGAAGGGGTGTGGAGAACAGCACCCAAACCACAGGGAAGCCTGTCAAACATGTCACTTAGAAAGCCGCGCAGAGCGTCTGATTCCAGGCGCAAGCCCACTCGTGACAGCAGCATGCCTGCACTGATGCTCTGTCACTCACTGATATGATCATGTTGCCTGCCTAGCATGTCCGCTGCTCTGAGGAGCGGGGCGGGCGGCACCTGTCCTGAACTGCCTATTCAGTTCCCCATCTGTGGCTGTGCTGTCCCTGTCCAGGAAGCAGGGCAGGTTTCCTAGTTCCTGCTCTCTTCCTTCCTCCACAGCACTAACTCTATCGGCAGTGGTGTGCAGGAGGAGGGCAGACAGCAGGAACTAGCTGGTATCTGTATATGGACTCCTCTTCTAACAAGGGGGGGCTAGAACAGAGCCCAACCTCTAGTCACTCCTTTTTGCTGTGATCCTCTTCAGCCTGTTCTTCTGCTGATAGCAGAGGCCCCGCCCACCAGTCTCCTCATGTTCAGCGTGCAACAGTGAGATGGCTGCTGCTGCTGGCTGTAAGTGTAACTGCCCCCCCACTCCTTCCCACATTCCCATGTAAGTAGCAACTGCCCCCCCTTCCCACATCCCCATGTAAGTAGTAACTGCCCCCCCTTCCCACATCCCCATGTGAGTAGTAACTGCCCCCCTTCCTACATCCCCATGTAAGTGTAACTGCCAGCCCCCCTTCCTACATCCCCATGTGAGTAGTAACTGCCCCCCCACTCCTTCACACATCCCCATGTAAGTAGTAACTGCCCCCCACCCCTTCCCACATCCCCATGTAAGTGTAACTGCCACCCATCCCTTACCATATCCCCATGTAAGTGAAACTGCCCCCCCTTCCCACGTCCCCATGTAAGTAGTAACTGCTCCCATCCCTTTCCCACATCCCCATGTAAGTAGTAACTGTTCCCCCCTCCCACATCCCCATGTAAGTAGTAACTGCCCCCTTCCCACATCCCCATGTAAGTAGTAACTGCCCCCCCTTCCCACATCCCCATGTGAGTAGTAACTGCCCCCCACTCCTTCCCACATCCCCATGTAAGTAGTAACTGCCCCCCCACTCCTTCCCACATCCCCATGTAAGTAGTAACTGCCCCCCTTCCCACATCCCCATGTGAGTAGTAACTGCCACCCCCCCTTCCTACATCCCCATGTAAATAGTAACTGCCACCCCCCCTCCTACATCCCCATGTGAGTAGTAACTGCCCCCCACTCCTTCCCACATCCTCATGTTAGTATTAACTGCCCCCACCCCTTCCCACATCCCCATGTAATTGTAACTGCCCCCCATCCCTTCCCACATCCCTATGTAAATGTAACTGCCCCCCCTTCCTACATCCCTATGTAAGTAGTAACTACCCTCATCCCTTCCCACATACCCATGTAAGTAGTAACTGCCCCCCACCCCTCCCCACATCCCCCATGGCCCAATCCTTTCAACATAGCCAGAGTGGCTTACACAAGATTGGGGTTTGAAAAGACCCCCGCCCCCCCCCATGTGGCCTCACTCCTGTTTACACAGAGCCTGCATCTCACTGCTAGTAGTCGGACAGAGGGGGAGGGGAGAGTCTGCAGACAGTGTCCTGTGGACCCCCCAAGGCTGCTGTAGCTGATTACCAGGGATGTTCAGCAGTCTGCAGGAATGGTAAGTGTAATGTGTGTGTTATGTGTGTGAATGTATGTGCATATATCTGTTGTGTCGTGTGTGTATGTGTAATATCTATAATAATATAGTGTTGAGCGAACGTGCGTTATAAGTTTGGCGTCCAAGGTTCGGGCTATCGGAGCCCAAACCATAACAGAATTCTATGACACCATGCACCATGGAAGCCTAATAGAGGTATCCCGTACTGCATTCTGTCATAATAGAAGTCTATGGCCATAGTGCATGCCATCATAGAATTCCATTATGGTCCGTGGTAGCGGAATCCAAAGCGGGATTCTCTGATAACCTGAACCTTGGACGCCGAACTTAAAACACAATTCTCTCAACACTATTTATAATATATACTGTATATAATGTGTGTATATATTGTATATAATGTCAAGCTTACTTATGAACATCTTGCACGGCTCTGACAGTCTTGCGCCTTCGCAGTCAGGCTTGACCGCGGCACCCGAAGCGTACGCTTACGGTGTTGCCCCGACTCCCCCGTGTGGCGATTGAAGGAGCCAGAGCGTGCCTGCAGCAGCCCCTGTCATAGTAAATGTCCCGTTAGCCGCGGGTGCCTGCTAGTTGTATATGCAGGTCACCCGCGGCCATCACGCCTGTTCCGTGCAGGAGCGGGCGCCATCTTTAAAGTCTCCGTTCAGTATTATTTCGAAGTTTTTGAACGAAATGAACTAGTTATAATGACCACTACTTCATGTACCTCACACATAGCGACCATAATGTATAACAGACCATATATTTATGTATCTATAATACCTTGTATGTTTCATATCATTACACTGCTCTCTCTATATATATATATACACACACTGCATATATTACACAGTATAAGAGATGCAATATGTACAGATATATACAGTCATGGCCAAAAGTTTTGAGAATGATACAAATATTAATTTTTACAAAGTCTACTGCTTCAGTTTTTATAATGGCAATTTGCATATACTCCAGAATGTTATAAAGAGTGATCAGCTTAACAGCAATTACTTGCAAAGTCAATATTTGCCTAGAAAATGAACTTTATCCCCCAAAACACATTTCGCATCATCAAGAACTTCAAGGAGAGAGGTTCCATTGTTGCCAAAAAGGCTCCAGGGCGCCCAAGAAAGACCAGCAAGCGCCAGGACCGTCTCTTAAAAGTGTTTCAGCTGCGGGATCTGGCTACCAGCAGTGCAGAGCTTGCTCAGGAATGGCAGCAGGCAGGTGTGAGTGCATCTGCACACACTGTGAGGCGGAGACTCTTGGAGCAAGGCCTGGTCTCAAGGAGGGCAGCAAAGAAGCCACTTCTCTCCAGAAAAAACATCAGGGACAGACTGATATTCTGCAAAAGGTACAGGGAGTGGACTGCTGAGGACTGGGGTAAAGTCATTTTCTCTGATGAATCCCCTTTTCGATTGTTTGGGACATCTGGAAAACAGCTTATTCGGAGAAGACGAGGTGAGCGCTACCACCAGTCTTGTCTCATGCCAACTGTAAAGCATCCTGAAACCATTCATGTGTGGGGTTGCTTCTCAGCCAAGGGAATCGGCTCTCTCACAGTCTTGCCTAAAAACACAGCAATGAATAAAGAATGGTACCAGAGTGTCCTCCGAGAGCAACTTCTCCCAACCGTCCAAGAGCAGTTTGGCGATCAACAATGCCTTTTCCAGCATGATGGAGCACCTTGCCGTAAAGCAAAGGTGATAACTAAATGGCTCAGGGAATAAAACAAAGAGATTTTGGGTCCATGGCCTGGAAACTCCCCAGATCTTAATCCCATTGAGAACTTGTGGTCAATCATCAAGAGACGGATGGACAAACAAAAACCTACAAATTCTGACAAAATGCAAGCATTGATTGTGCAAGAATGGACTGCTATCAGTCAGGATTTGGTCCAGAAGTTGATTGAGAGCATGCCAGGGAGAATTGCAGAGGTCCTGAAGAAGAAGGGTCAACACTGCAAATATTGACTTGCTGCATTAACTCATTCTAACTGTCAATATAAGCTTTTGTTACTCATAATATGATTGCAATTATATTTCTGTATGTGATAAAAACATCTGACAAACACACATTAAAACCAGAGGGCAGCAGATCATGTGAAAATATAATATTTGTGTCATTCTCAAAACTTTTGGCCATGACTGTAGTATATACAGCAATGTACTGATATGTGAGGTACAAGGTATAAATTACACCTCGTACACTCATTTATATACTATATATCTATACCCACTGCATTTATGTTATGTATATGTGTTTATTACATATGCAGTGTATAGATATACAGTGCCTTGCGAAAGTATTCAGCCCCCTGGGACTTTTCAACCTTTTGCCACATTTCAGGCTTCAAACAAAAAGATATAACATTTAAAATTTTTGGTGAAGAATCAACAACAAGTGGGTCACAATTGTGAAGTGGAGCAAAATTTATTGGATCATTTAAACTTTTTTTGTAATAATAAAACTGAAAAGTGGGGCTTGCAAAATTATTCGGCCCATTTACTTTCAGTTCAGAAAACTCACTCCAGAAGTTCATTGAGGATCTCTGAATGATCCAAAGTTGTTCTAAATGACTGATGAAGATAAATAGAATCCACCTGTGTGTAATCAAGTCTCCGTATAAATGCACCTGCTCTGTGATAGTCTCAGGGTTCTGCATCATGAAGACCAAGGAACACACCAGGCAGGTCCGTGATACTGTTGTGGAGAAGTTTAAAGCTGGATTTGGATACCAAAAGATTTCCCAAGCTTTAAACATCCCAAGGAGCACTGTGCAAGCAATCATATTGAAATGGAAGGAGTATCAGACCACTGCAAATCTACCAAGACCCGGCCGTCCCTCTAAACTTTCATCTCAGACAAGGAGAAGACTGATCAGAGATGTAGCCAAGAGGCCCATGATCACTCTGGATGAACTGCAGAGATCTACAGCTGAGGTGGGAGAGTCTGTCCATAGGACAACAATCAGTCGAACACTTCACAAATCTGGCCTTTATGGAAGAGTGGCAAGTAGAAAGCCATTTCTCAAAGATATCCAAAAAAAAGTCTTGTTTACAGTTTGCCACAAGCCTCCTGGAAGAAGGTGCTCTGGTCAGATGAAACCAAAATCAAACTTTTTGGAAACAATGCAAAACTATATGTTTGTCGTAAAAGCAACATTGCTCATCACCCTTAACACACCATCCCCACTGTCAAACATGGTGGTGGCAGCATCATGGTTTGGGCCTGCTTTTCATCAGCAGGGACATTGAAGATGGTTAAAATTGATGGGAAGATGATTGGAGCCAAATACAGGACCATTCTGGATGAAAACCTGTTGGAGTCTGCAAAAGACCTGAGACTAGGACGGAGATTTATCTTCCAACAAGACAATGATCCCAAACATAAAGGAAAAACTATTGTGAAATGGTTCACAAATAAACGTATCCAGGTCTTAGAATGGCCAAGCCAAAGTCCAGACCTGAATCCAATTGAGAATATGTGGAAAGAGCTGAAAACTGCTGTTCACAAACGCTCTCCATCCAACCTTAACCACTTCAGATCTGGGCCATTTCCCCCCTTCCTGACCAGGCCTAATTTTGCAAATCTGACATGTGTCACTTCATGTGGTAATAACTTTGGAACGCTTTTAATTATCCTAGCGATTCTGAGAATGTTTTCTCGTGACACATTGTACTTCAAGTTAATGGTAGATTTGAGTCGATAAGTTTTAATTTTATTTATAAAAAAATCCAAAAGTTAACGAAAATTTAACTGTTTTCTAAATTTGAATCTCTCTGCTTTTAAGACAGATAGTGATAGCCCATAAAATCCTTTTTAATTTACATTCCCCATATGTCTACTTTACGTTGGCATCATTTTGGTAGTGTTATTTTATTTTTTTAGGACAGTAGAAGGTTTAGAATTTTAGACGCAATTTTAGCAAATTTGTAAAATCAACTTTTTTAAGGACCAGTTCAGTTCTGAAGTCAGTTTGTGGGCTTACATAATAGAAAATGACCCCATTTTAGAAACTACACCCCTCAAACTATTCAAAACTGGTTTTAGAAATGTTGTTAACCCTTTAAGTATTCCATAGGAATTAAAGCAAAATAGATGCGAAAATTCAAAATTTCACTTTTTTAGCAGATTTTCCATTTTAATCATTTTTTTCCTGAAACACATCAAGGGTTAACAACAAAACAAAACTCAATATTTATTACCCCGATTCTGCAGTTTGCAGAAACACCCCACATGTGGTCGTAAACTGTTATTTGGGGATACGCCAGGGCTCAGAAGGAGAGGAGCAGCATCTGCATTTTCTAACATGGAATTTTCTGTCATGGTTTTTAGGAGCGATAACTTTTTAATTTTTTTGTGGACTGAGCTGCGTGAGGTCTTATTTTTTGCAGGACAAGCTGTGCTTTTTATTGGCACCATTTTGGGGTACATCCGGCTTTCTGATCACTTTTTAATCTAATTTTTGGGAGGTTAACTTAAAAAAAAAGCAGTTTAGGGACATTTTTCTATATTTTTTTTACACCGTTCACTTGATGGGGTAGATCATGCAATATTTTTGTAGAGCCAGTTGTTACGGAGGCAACGATACCAAATATGTCTATTTTTTATTTATTTTTTTTACGTTTTACACAATAAGAGCATTTTTAGAAAAAAAATCATGATTTTGTGTTGCAATTTTTTAAGAGCCATTTTTTTTTTCATTTTTCTGGCTATGATCTTGTGTGGGGGCTCATTTTTTGCGGGATGAGGTGATGTTTTTATTGCTATCATTTTGGGATGCATACGACTTTTTGATTGTTTGATGTTATGTTTTTTGGTAGGTGAGGCGACAAAAAAAGCTGTTTTGGCTTAATTTTTATTAGAATTCTTTTACGCAGTTCACTTGATGGGGTAGATCATGTGATATTTTTATAGAGCCGGTCGTTTCAGATGCGGTGATACCAAATATGTCTATTTTATTTATTTATTTTTATTTGTAACATTTTTTTAATGACATATTTAGGGGGAAATTATTTTTTTTTATATGTGATTTTTATTTATTTATTTTTTTACACTTTGTGTCCCCCATAAGGTCATACAAGACCTCAGGGGGACATTTAACTTCACTTATTTATTTATTTTATTTTTTTTATACTTGATATCTCCTGTACTCTCCTGTATTATGCTGTACAGCCTCAGTGCAGGGCTGATCGGGTCTATGAGTGACCGGATACAGCATGCATGTGGAACAAACACCCCCTGATTATTTGGAACCCAAATCTGGCACATAACAGGTAGGAAACAGTGTTAGGTTCCCATTCTGCAGAGATCACCTTGACAATTTGGTGAATGGGCTCACATAATTTTGTACAAAATATATTTGCCAAGAATCTCTAATTTATTAAACAAGCATAGCATGAGCTTCAGAGTACTCTATATCACTATGGCATTTTGTGCTTTATCTGGTTAGCGGTGTGCGGTTGCATTGTATGTATTTTCCTTTGACATGTATTTAGCCATAGCAACCAGCACCTGCGCTCTGGGATGTGCTGACTGAAATTTCTCTTTTTTTCTTTGTAAGTTTGTACTGGAGGTGTGGCTACTCCATTTGGTCATGCACTTCTGACCAGCCCATCTGCCCCACAGGTTGATTTTAATCAGTGTAACTATAAAGCCGAGTGATTCGGCATGCATGCTGGTGTCTGCATTCCTGAACTAGGGGAGGCCTTTGAAGCACCAGAAATGGCAAAAGGCAGAGTGGATACAGCATGCATGTGGAACAAACACCCCCTGATTATTTGGAAGCCAAGTCTGGCACATAACAGGTAGGAAACAGTGTTAGGTTCCCATTCTGCAGAGATCACCTTGACGTTCAGAAACGTCCATTCAGAGATAGATAACCACTTCCCGGATGTTTATTTACTATGGGCGGACGGGAAGTGGTTAAAGAAGTCGAGCTGTTTTGCAAGGAAGAATGGGCAAGAATTTCAGTCTCTAGATGTGTAAAACCGATAGAGTCATACCCCAAGCAACTTGCAGCTGTAATCACAGCAAAAGGTGGTGCAACAAAGTATTAATGCAAGGGGGCCAAATAATTTTGCACGCCCCACTTTTCAGTTTTATTATTACAAAAAAAGTTTAAATGATCCAATAAATTTCGTTCCACTTCACAATTGTGACCCAATTGTTGTTGATTCTTCACCAAAAATTTAAAATGTTATATCTTTTTGTTTGAAGCCTGAAATGTGGCAAAAGGTTGAAAAGTTCCAGGGGGCCAAATACTTTCGCAAGGCACTGTATATATATATATATATATATATATATATATATATATATATATGTATATATATATAGTATATACAGATGTGTACAGATACGTCAGGTACGAGTTATAATAGATGCAGAATGTACAGATATATTGTATATCCAGCAGTGTACTGAGATGTGAGGTAGGAGTTATAATCAATGCAGTGGGAACAGATATATAGTATATACAGCAGTGTACTGATATGTGAGGTACGAGGTATAATAGATGCAGTGTGTACAGATATATCGTATATACAGCAGTGTACTGATATGTGAGGTACGAGTTATAATAGATGCAGTGTGTACAGATATATAGTATATCCAGCAGTGTACTGATATGTGAGGTACAAGTTATAATCGATGCAGTGTGTACAGATATATAGTATATACAGCAGTGTACTGATATGTGAGGTACGAGTTATAATAGATGCAGTGTGTACAGATATATAGTATATCCAGCAGTGTACTGATATGTGAGGTACAAGTTATAATCGATGCAGTGTGTACAGATATATAGTATATACAGCAGTGTACTGATATGTGGTGCACTGCTGTATACACAATATACCTGTACACACTGCATCTATTACTGTATACCTCTTTTGTGTGCCAGGGCTGTTTTGTAATCTCAGTCCGGTTCTGATGGCATACAATATAACACGCAGCAGAAAGCACAGTCCATGGAGTAAAGGAAGAGGCCAAGATGCACTATAAATGGGCATAGGGGCTGTCACGAACGCACTTGCATCAGATTGCAGGCGTTCGGCTAGGCTTTCAAAAGTGACATAATTTGACGTTTTCCTCTTGGTTTGGTTGCTGTTTACCACACCCCTTCCCCTCAGCTGTTGTGGGTGTGGTAACTTTCTTTCCCCTATTTATCCCTTCCTCTCCCAGTATTCCTTGCGGTTTATACTTTCTGTTGACATTGTTGTGTGTGGTGTGGATCTTGGCTGAGATCCGGATGCTGCAATATCTGCATTAAGATAAGTGTCATTTTCCCTATTGTGTTTATCCTACTTTTCCCTGTTGTGGTTTGGCCTTCTGGAGTTTCCTGTTCGTCCGTCCTTTTGGAGGAACGGGTTTACTCTTTCTTCTGCCACTAGCTGCAGGGTTGTACAGGGTCAGTTTGTTATTAGGTTCCTGTGTATGAACTCTCCTACCACTAAGGCCTGTTCATACTGGTAGTCAGCCAGGGCCTAGTTTCAGGGATTCCTGCAGGAGGTGACCATTTCCCTTGTTTGGTCTTTTCCCTTTCCTCTTACGCTTGGTGTGGCTATACCCTCCACACCAGAGCGTGACAGGGGCCCAATGTAGATTCTTGCTATGGGGCCCAGTGATTCTATGTACACCCCTAACCAGATACTATGACAAATCTGGCGTATTTTTATACTGTCTAAGTTTACACTGTCTAAACAGTAGACTGGGTTAGTAAATCTGTCCCAATATTGTTTCAGTTGACCTTTACATTGCTCCTACGTGTGTTCTCCCACACAACAGGCATCTTATAAGGTAGATTGTTGTCTTGATAGATATTTGTCAAATGAAATATATAGAATTTTACAGATTTATTCAGAACAATGGATAGAGTTAAAGGGAACCTGTCACCTCCAACACATACATAAAACTAGTAACAATTATATAAGTGGAGCACACTCAATTTAGGTATTTATGGAAATAACGCAATGAATAATATGTAGTAAATTAGATAAATATTTATTACACTATTATTAAGCATAAAAATTTAGGAAATATATAGTTAATGTCCAGAAAATAGGTAGAAAAGACAATAGAGATAAAAAATAAAATAACAAATAAAAAAGAAAAAATATTTAAAACTTGAATTGATTAACAAAAAATACTGATAAAAATAAGAATAAAGATAAAAAATGGAGATAAAAAGATAAAAAATGAAGATTTGCAAGATAGTCTTCTCCTGGTTTATAGGTATGGGGATACAGTTCAAAGTTGTGCTAATTCCATCTGGGTTGTTTTGATAATGTTATACAGTTGCACTTTGTTAGTATTTATACATTGTATCTCACTTAAGCTTAAGGAGGGATGTACTGTTATAAAGAGCAAATAGTTAATAGATATATTTGCGCTGGTAAGTTTGCGCTGTCAATAATAGATCACCAAAGCGTAGTATAGCGAATGCTCCTGGGTATCAGTACAGTTGGAGAAGCTTTATAGTTGGTACATTACCCTCCTGGAGTTAGAAGTAATGATGGATATCCCTCCTTGCAGGCTGGATCCCGGCTCTGTTCCAACTTTGCGAACGCTGGTTCTCCGCTGTGGCGCGCGTCTATCAGTCCGTAGGGTTAACACGTGGCGTCCCACGTGGTACTCCGCGCCAAATTTCAAATGGTGGTGTCCGGATGCTGGGAAGCCAAGGATCGTTGCCGCTGTATGTAAAGGTAAGTGCACAGGTTTTCTTTATACGGTAGTACAGGATAATCTCACTTTGCTTCCCAGTGAGTGTGCTCCACTTATATAATTGTTACTATTTTCTTTTCACTACGATTATAGGGTTAATCGTAAGTGTGAAGCACCTCCTATTCTATTTCCTGTACTGGTGAGCCACTAAAAAACGTATATATTCACATACATAAAACTGCCAGCATTACCTTATATTAGGCCCCAGTGTGTTACTAATCATGCCTTTCATCCAGTAAATTGATCCCCCTAACTTGATGAAAACAATGTTTTAATCCCCATCAGCGCGCTCTCTCCAGTCGCTTGAAGTCAAGGGGGCAGCAGCCTCCTTGCTTCAAGTCAAGTAAAGCACGCCCCTCTTGCCAGTGATTGACATCCTTGCTGTGGCCTGCTGCGCGATGCTGTGCGATCCCGGCTCCGGCTCCTGCACTCAGCCGGCTTTCATCTGCGCAGTGCGCAGGCCCCGGCAATTCCAGCGAGCGCACGTGTGCGTGCCCTCCCGCCCATACGCCCGCCCGCATGCACGCCTGCCCACTGAGTGCAGGAGCCGGAGCCAGGATTGCGCAGCAAGAAGGAGCGCACCGCGCATGCGCGAGTCCTGCGCGATCCCAGGCCACAGCAAGGATGTCAATCACTGGCAAGAGGGGCGTGCTTTAATTGACTTGAAGCAAGGAGGCCGCTGCCCCTTGACTTCAAGCTGACTGGAGAGAGCGCACTGATGGGGATTAAAACACCGTTTTCATCAGGTTAGGGGGATCAATTCACTGGATGAAAGGCATGATTGGGGCCTAATATAAGGTAATGCTGGCAGTTTTATGTGTGTGTTGGAGGTGACAGGTTCCCTTTAAATTACTGGCATGTTATAAAGAATGGAGAAATTTTGCAAGAATGTAACATTTTCATAAAGTCTGAGATTATACGTTTTAGGGGAAAAACAAAGGCTTCACATTTGTTGTCACTTGGGAGTGGTTCGAGTTTTTTCAGCAATTCCATATCTTCTCCCTGCACCTTGATGTTCATAACATGCAATAAACAACAAGAACGCCAGAACTATTTAGAAGAACATACATTAGAATTCCTGGTCTACCATCCAGGCAGCAAGAACCTAGCATTTAGGAATTCCATTATACATTCCACACTGAATCAAGTGACTGCCAAGGCATCATTATTTTCTGCTAGTCGCACAGATGTCGCACAGTTTTGAACAGAATCCAGAAGGAAAACCTCAATGGATATTCACTTTGTAAGAAAAACAAGCCTACTTTACCAATCTCTTTTACTATATAAATTGTAAATTGCACATAAATTACATTTCCATTACTGTTCTATCGAGTTTTGGAATTCACTACTCCTTATTCCGAAATTTTAAATCATTTACTGCAGATATTGAAATGATGATGCAACAATTAAAATGAATAAAAATTGTTCAACATGGAACATTAATTGACATTATTGAATAAACATAAAATTCTGCTTTCTGACTTATGGGCAATGTACACTAAAAACACTACAGGTACATTATTATCTTCATGAAGTACATAAGAAGATATTTAATGAATAGTAGTAAAATAGGAGAGATTTACTAATGGCGGTAGGAAAGTATCCTGGTAAGTTTGTAGAATGGCATGTATTACTAAATCTAAAGTAAAAAAAATATATAATAATAATAATACTTAATTGAAAGTGTGTGAGACTTCATTGTGATTGAGACTGACTTTTTTTAAAGACAACATAATCAACAGCAAACATCAAAAAATCACAGATAGAAAGACAGACACAAATCTCTCCTCATCTCTGTCTACCACCCTACATATGTGCTACATTTTGCCAACGAGCTAAGACTAATAATCCAAACCTTGTCTTCAAGAGTTTTCTGACAACCAGTTCTCTGGCAAGCAATGCCAAGTGACTCCTATCCTTTTATCCTCATTATTCCTTGGAATCTCATCCTTTCATTCAAAAGTATCCCCAACACTCATTGCACTGCACTGGATTCTGCCTGGTGACTGACTCATCCAACTTTATGTGTACTCCCCTATTTAATATAAAGGATGACCAGACCATTGTACAAAACAATCATTTTTTAGCTATGGCCTCTTGAATTGTAAACTCTTCTAGTTTAAATGGTAAATTAGTAAAATTAGTTTTCTCTACACATGTAACCTCTGAAATGTAAAGCACCATGGAATATGTTAGCACCATATAAAGATTATTATTATAGATAGGCTACATGGTCATCTATTTACTATAACCATGAGGCCTTAAAAACGCTGAGAAGAGTCGATAAGATTTTGCACGTTGGTTTTTAACATTTAAATGTGATCGATTTGCTGATAGGCTGAGGAAAATGTATAAAACCCAAATTTTGTTATGGTTACTTAAAATATGCACAGTCTAATGGACTAATAAACCTGTTACCAAAGTCAAGTCTCATTTTTCAACAACATGATTTCAACCTTTCAGGCAAGCTTTCATCGTTCCCCACTGATTTCTTGTTACATGTCAGCCTCAATGTACATATGAGACACATGACTGCTGTAACGTAAGACCAATGGGGACCATCATCATTGGAGGAGCGGGTTATTCACAGGTGAGTACAGCGCATTTGTTTTTCATTACATATACTGTGACCAGAGTTTTTCAACTATTGGACAACTCTTTTAACTAATGATCTAGTACTATATAATCATTTCATCTAGGATATGAGGCTGCATTCATACATACAGCTTTATTGCAGTTTTTGGTGCCTTTTTTATTAGCCAAAACCAGGAGTACATCGACATTACAACAATGTAAAGCAAAAGCAAGTGGCAGCATCTTAAGGCACTGATGAAATAGAAAGTGTTGGTCTTCCATTTCAACTTATACTACCACAAAGTTGAGGTTCTGTACACATCCCTTTTTTTGTAACATTCAGCATGTGTGCCATTAAAGCTCCCAGAGATAATATGAGAATAACAATACAAGATGAGATATGACAATGAGATATGGGAATACACGCTATATACATAGGGCTCTATGAAAGAATTTATTTTGGTCTCTACTTGGCTCATATGTACTGGCATAGACGGCAGCTGTTTTAAGAGGCCACAGAAATACTGTGTGCTGGGAGTCGGGTCCCCACAATCAGATATGGTTATGGTACCTATTCTGGGTATAGGTCATCAATTTTGTGCTCCTGTAAAAATCATTTTAAATATAATCTTTCAGGATTAAATTAGAATTCTACTTTAAATAAAAATAGAGCCGGATATCAACCATTTGGCTATAGATATGATGAGCAAAGGGATGCTTCTTTAATTTTCCTGTATAATGCCCCCATCTGTTTCTGTCAACCATCACTTCATCTCTCAGTGACATAGTCTTTTCTCCCAACAGACCTGATCATAGAAAAATTTCAAATAGGGACCTTGCAGAGAAAAAGGTAGAATACCTTGATTCCAACCAACCTTAAAGGGGTTCTCCAGGAATTAAGAAAATAAAAATACTTAAATATTACTTCATTATAAATATATTACCAAATACCTTTCATTAGTTATAATGGCTTGTTTTGTCTGGGGAGCAATCATTAGGAGAAATAAAATGGCCGCCATCCTATTAGTACACACAAAACCTGTCTATAGGAATGGAGTTCATTGGGAGACATGAAGTACAGAGAGGAGGTTGGGTGTAATAAGCAGCAGCACATGTATGTGTCTCCATTACCACAGCCCCACATTACCACAACCTGTCCTGTCCATCCTCTCTGTACTTCATGTCTCCTCATAAACTCCATTCCTACAGAGATTCAGCTGAAGATCTTATCAGCTATATTCAGGACCATAATCCGTGACAAGCAAAGAGGAAGATGAGGCAGCTCCTTACTTCAGTGTTGTGAAGTAACTTGTCCTCCTCTGTGATAAGGACAGGTTTTGTTTGTACTAATAGGATGACGGCCATTTTATTTCTCCTAATGATTTCTCCCCAGACAAAATGAACCAATATAGCTAATGAAAAGTATTTGGGAATATATTTATACTAAAGTAATATTTAAGTATTTTCATTTTCTTAATTCCCGGAGAACCCCTTTAATCATGTACAACCGTCCCAGATTTCAGGTGCTGTCCCAGGAAGTCTGCATTCAGTCAGGACTGCATGATGGAGGGAGCTTCTAAGCCTTCACCAGTTAAGCAACAAAACAGCCAGAACAAGGCACCATGTAGGCTCACAGTGTAGTAGGGATGATAAAGTAAAGACACGACTCACTCATTGTGAAAGGATTCCCTTCTTTACAATATACTGTATGTTGCTATCTACAGTATCTTCTCTCTTAGTATCAAGGTTGCAAAGGTATCACTGAATAACTGTGAGTGTCAGAATTCAGGATGGGGTATTAAGAGAGAAAGAAAAATTAAATAAAGTACCAAAACATTTTTTTGTGACTTTTTATGTCCAGATAAACTGGCATGAGGGGGAATGATAATGCTTTGACTCTTTTTTTGAATAACTTCCTGGCTACACCAACATTCTTATCATTTTGGTGCCAGGTATTTACGTTTGCCACCCCACTATCTGACTGCAAGTATTCCTGGAAAGCATGTGTCTCACCATTCACTTCTATGATAGTTATAAAAACAGCCCAGCACCCTATCAGACTGGGACATGCATTCTCAACACAGACACATATTACCCCATCATTGGCAAACAAGCGGGTTTAAAAACTGCATGCACCACGTCAAATGCCCCTCTTTTCACACTTTCAGTGTTGATAGGATAAGTGGATGGTATGGGGTAAGGGGGCTAAACCCATAAAGCCAGAAGCAAAAGATAGCTTCTAGTACTAGTATAAATTCAAAGTATCCATGCTTTAAGTAGGAAATGGAGAGCTAGGAAAAGACAGTGATCATGTGGGTGTCAATCATGGTATGGCTAGATCAGTAAATTAGAGTTTCCATGGAAGAATTAGGCTTTAGTCAAATTTGTCCAAACACTCCATTATCTTGTATTGTTAGTTCAGTTTGAATAACACATAAGACATATGAGAGCGCAATGATTTAGCTTACTGGAAACTGTATCATAGGAATTATACGTTCTGTTCTGGCTGCTGTTGTCCAGTGTAACCCCCCCACTGTGACTAACCAATTCACACAAAATGTGGACCAGAAGTCAGGCTCTCTAGTTATTCCTATAAGTGTTTCCAGTGACGTAACTAGAAATGACTGGCCCCCACAGAACATTTTTGAATGCATCAATGCAACTTCTTCTCAACACCCTCCTCCTGTGCAACACCCAACTCCTGTGCAGGGGGGGATTGGCCATAGACCTTACAGGGAAATTTCCTGGTGGGCCGATGTACTGGGGTCCGCCCAAGCCCTCATCACCGTCGCTGGCAGGGTACATAAGAGCTCTCAACAGTAATTAACACTGTGAGAGTCAGGTACTCATGTACCCTGCCAGTGACTGCATATGCTCCCCTGAATGCAGCTGCTCTGGCCCACACCTCACCTCTTAAGCCCCCCGCTCCATATCTTAATCAGAGACAACAGAAGGAAGAGGACAGAAAATGGCAGCTATTGGTGGCCACCACAGAGGGACAGCTTTTGGGGCAGTATATTGTGCTGCACTGTGGACCTGCCTACAACATGGGGCCACTTTTAGTTTTTTTTTCCAGGGCCACTTTAAGCTCCCATTCCGCACCTGCTCCTGTGGCATGTCAAGAATGCTCTCTCAGACGAGGCCCGGCAGCTGCTTCCACCAAAGCTACACCCTTAAGCATCTCCATGTCAGCCTCAGGAACGAATATAAAGCCTGATTTCCAGTCCACACGAAAGATTCTGTGTGGATTGGCTAATAAGAGTGGGGGGTCACCTGGAGGCAGCAGCAGCTAGTTAAGAGCTGGTGAGACCATTGCTCTATCATATTTCTTATATCGTAATCAAATAGGCAACCACCACAAAAAATTGTGTGCTTGTTCAAAGAAAAAAAAACATACAAACATGATTCTGTTTTCTCTAAATGTAATAGATCATAAATGTTTCTCTTAATAGGTATAATAAAGGAAGGAAGCCGATATAAGAACAAAGTAAGCTGTTCTCTGATTCTTCTTTTGTAAAACACAATACACCTTCCTCTCACCAAGAGTTTTGTCTTAACAAACTTTTCCCGTCAAAGCTAATACAGAGCTACGCCAAGACTGACTTTCGTCTAACTGCTCCTCAGGAACAGTGATTTGCTGTATACTTCTTATTACCAGATACATTATGCAGGAACTCTCTGTGATGGGACACGGTAGCCCTGCTGTGAGAATGCCTATCAGAGCTTCTTTTAAGACCCTTTCTCAATTGTCAGCAAAGTATTTTTTTAAGGTTAAAAGGTGTAAAATTATTCTGAAATGCTTTTTGACCTGTCTCCTATCACAAAAAAATGTTCACCGTTCATTTTTCCCCCTAAAATTGTTGTTTTTTTTATTTTTTATTCAGGACCATTATATCAATGTCTCATTTCACCCATTCATTGCCAATAGAGTATTATATGCAAAATATTAGCATGACTTTCCAACTGAATTACGGTGTCTCATATATTTTTCAGTGATCTTTAATGCAGGTGATTTTGTAATAGGCAACAATACTGGTTGCATGTTTTTTCAGATAAAGGGCCAGCAAAGAAGAAAAACAGCTGCTGAATATTTCTTCACTGAAGCATCTGTTAAAAATACTAAATAAAACATTAAAAGTAAGCTTTAAATATTTTACATATGCTTGCATATAGCTTTGATTCATGGAGCCCGACAATAAAAAATTAAGCTGACATATAGCAGCAGTTTATGGACAAATTACTGATTAAAATAACAAGTAAAATTGAACCCAAATAAATACTATTCATGCTGGAACCATATCTGCACTTTGGAATTTTTGGGAATTCATAGACAAACCATGATGACTTCCAATACATTTTCTATATCACGGGCTAACTGGAAACCTTACTGTACATCAACATATTGACTGATTTGTATTACCTTTAAGGTGGATGTTTACTGTAACTTTCTCCATTTTTTATCTTTCTAGCGTTTATCCTGAACATGTCTAGTATTCACTCATTAGTTCCCTTATATCTGTCTGAAGGCCAGAATCTTATGCTGTAAAAGGCCAAGAAGTAAAAGAAGAGGTCCATGTTCTAACAATGACCTCCTTAGGGACTGGACAAATTTTTGTTTTTGCATGATCATTTCCTTTCCCCCTTAATTTTCTATGCAAATAGTCATGGACAAGTTGCATTTTTTAAAGGCACCATTTCATTCACTATATCTTGTATTGGAAAATTGAAATAATTCCACTTTTTTTTGTGGCATTCAATGTGCGTTAAAAATGACATGACAACCTCATCAGTATGATTACCATGAATCCAAAGTTATATCGTTTTTATTATGTTTTCCTACTTTTAATAATATACTTTGCCATATTCTGACAACCAAAACTATATTATATTTCCATCTACTGAATTGTTCAAAGGCTTGTTTTCTGTGGAACAAGCTGTAGTTTTTATTGGTAAAAAATGTACATTTTGGGGTACATACAACTTTTTTCATTACTTTTTATTCCATTTTTGTCTGGAGAGTGACTAAAAACAGCAAATTGGCATTTTATTTTTTTGTTTGATGCGCATAATAAATATTTTTATATTTTAATAGTTGTGACACTGTGAAATGTTCATTTTTTGTTTATTTATATATGTAAATTTGGGAAAGAGGTTGATTTGAATTATTAATATTTTGTGGGGTTTTTATTTAGATTTTTAGAAACATTATTTTACAGTAAATTTTAGTTTCCTTAGGGGACCTGCATATGTGATCTCCTGATTGCTTGTCCTATAGACTGCAACAAAATATTAATCTTTGAGATTTTGACAAGCTTCCTGTTAAGCCACAAGTCTCCAACATTTGGTAGCCGTTTGTCCCATGTACTCATTAGAGGTGATGTACCATTAGTTGTGTGGAGTTTGTGTTACTGTCGTCCCCCTAAAAAAATCAAAAGTTTTAATGTGAGTTCCAGGATGTCTTGAAAGCCCTTTCAGCATCATTGTTTTGAGCAGTCGTTTTGACTCCAAGAGCTATCTGACCTGATAATAAAAGTAATGGAGCTTTCATGTACAGAGCAGGTTTTGAATGAGGTTAATAGATATTATAAACTAGCATGGAGACTTATTCAACTGACATAATCTGTCAGTAAAAAATCTTATTCAAATCTCTTAAAGCTCAAAACTGTACATGGAGGAGTAGATGATGTTTGAGTATTTGTTTACATTTAAACCGCTAAACTGTCCAAGCTATGGAGATTTATTTAAAGGGGTTTTCCCACAAAGAACAAGTATCCCCTATCCACTGGAGAGGCTATAGGTGTCACCTGGGTGTCCAACCTCTGCCGGAACAGCCTGCTGGACAAGCCTAAAGCAAGTGTAAAAGAAGCTTAAAGCATATGTGCCTGGTATATGCAGGTAGCAGCTATGGATACACTATGTATTCTAGTGTGATGTTAATCACATCTGTTTAGCTCTAAATTAAGTTTTTAATGGCATTCTAAAGCATCATTCGTTGTTGTCATGCACACGTATATACAATGTACATGCTCTTCGTTTTTATCTTCCCATGGAATTCTACTGCATTTATCAATAGGATTCTGGAAGCAGCAGACACTTGTGAGTTGGTAATGTTCCTACTAGAACAGAATATGAAATTCATCTAAAAGAGACCTTTCCACAGAGGATGGAGTTAACAGCATTCTATTTTTGTCCTGACAGTCTGTCATCAGGTGAGTTCAATGTGCTCCATGGTGTGAAAGTCAAGTCTATCACAGACATGAAACATAATCTCATTATACACAGGAACACAGCACTGCTGATTTGTCATTCTCTAAGTGGAGCTTTGATTGGAACAACTTTGATAACCATACCTTAAGAAGCCACCAATTTTTTTCCAACCCCAAAAATTGTACTTTCATCAAGATTAGCAATTTCATAAATTGAACCCTTGGCTTTAAGGTCTGGTCATCATTCTTAGAGACTAAATCACTAATTGCAACTTTCAGGATTTAGGTGTTTTCTGTGATTTTATTTAAATTTTAGGAAGAGGTTTCTGTAATGTAGAATCACGTTATACAGTTGTTCACAGAGTGTGTTGTTGCTGTGCATAATCAAATCTTTACAAAATAGGTGTAGGGGTATTTAAAGGTCTCTTAAAAAATCACAACCTCGAGCAATCAGTAAAAAGAATTTCTGCTTCTAATTCAGCATTTTAACTTGATTTACTTCTGACTTACCAGAGAATTTAGGTGAAATAGATACATCTTATATTAGTATACTTCATTATAAATAATATACATAGAATATGAAAACTAGGAATTAGGCTTTATCCTCTGTTATGTGTTACTAAAATTTGCTTTAACTTCAAATTATGATATAAAAAAGCAAATAAAATATATCATGATATAGTAAAGAATGAATCCTAAAAAAGAACTAAACAAAAACATAAAACCCTGTAGAGCTAGTATTTTGTATTTAGCCTGCTGTATTTGCCTCCTAGTGAATGCAGTAGCAGTGGACTTCATAGGTAGCTATGGTAACTACACTATCAGTGCTCTAAGAACTGATTGCAAGGACCAGAAGAACCCTCAAAACAACAGGCTACATTTGTTGTCCACCTACAGTTTGAAGCTGATACCATTAGTACTGACAAAGAAGTTTTCATAGGGAGAGATTGATCACAGTTTTTATGTCTGTGAATGTGTCCTACTCCATGCATATTGAGAAATCGCAAGTGGGGAGAAGCCAGAAATGCATTGATGGTCTATTTTAACTTGTTTGAAATGGTATTTCACCTTCAAATTACAAAGTTGAAAACTGCAAACTACCTAATAACTACGTAAACAAGATATTCCAGTAAGAAGTTATCCCCTACCCACAGGGTTATAGGAGGATAAATATAAGATCGGTACACTCGTGAGACTAGGAGCCTCGTGCCCCTGAAATGAAAGGAGCATTTGCACTGATGCTCTATCGGGCCATGTTAAATAGCAGAACATTAGCTCGATTATTTTCAGGGGTACATGACATTGATACTGTGAAATATAGCATGTCAAATGAAACTCACATGCTCAGTTTTCAAAAGGATATTAGAAAAAAATAAAAAGAAAGTATATTTTATGTACAGAGTTTGTGAACACCATAGTAATTATTGAGTTCAGATGTTTTACGGTAGCTAACCCCACTGCAAGTAGGTGTATATATTCAAGCATAGATCTATGCAGTCTCCGTAGACAAACTGTGATAGTAAAATGGGTCACACTGTAGAGTTAAATATGGCACTGGAAAAAACTGCAATGAAAGCAGCAGAAATAATCAGTTATAAACTGGTGATAACAGTAACATTCCATAGTCCTTCCCATAGGGTTATTAATATCCATCCAAAAGAGTTCAAATGGCAAATTGATCTGTATTGCACCTTCATCAGTTACCCTATGTGATATTTTGACTTTGCTTGAGATGAAGAATATTTAAGTAATGAAACAGTATACTATGACAACTCAGGGGTCACTTAACTCTCTGAGACTACCTTCTTCTACAAGGTTAGCTCAACTCAAGAAGCCACTCCACCATTGTAGAAGTGTGTGCAAACTGGCCACAAGTATATTCCACAAAGCAAAGAAGTGGTCACATGAAACACAGCGCACATCCCTCAGTTTAATGGTCCCTTTAAACTGCGCGATGATCTAACAAATTGTCAGGAAGGAGCGTTCCTTCCCGACAATCTGCTGATCAGTAGCAGAGGAGACCAGTGCAATTACATTCAGTGATCTCCTCCAGCTCCTCTAGAATATGGGGAGGAGCGATCACTAATGCCATTGCTCTTCCCCATACTGTCTTGTTGTTTCGTAGCAGCAGATCATGTTTACACAGCATGTTCTGCCATTGAGAAGCGATGTTCTTTTGTGCTGCAAAAATTTTCTCATTAATCAGGTAATCGGTGGTGCATTTACACTGCAAGGTGATCGATAATGAGTGCTACTAGTAACGCTGGTTAGCGATGATCTGTTTAATTTCCGGCCCCTAAAAGACAAATTGAAATCTAGGTCATCTGCCTGCTATCTACCCATCATATGAGTGGACATATGGTTAGATATCCTGGCTCTCAGACCCTGGCACAGTCTTCCTTCTCCCCAGACTGGGAGTCCTGTTGGAAGAGCTCAGACAATATTTAAACAAGTTCTTCAGTCGGCTGCTAATTAGCAACCCAGTTGTCTGAAGACCAACGTGGAAGTCCCTACTTTCCCATACTTTTCTTTCCCACCCAGTTTTCCCTGCATGAGACAAACTATTTAACTGGCACAAATATGCCTCTTGGCAGCTTCATTGCCACAGTACTTAGGCTCTTTAACATCTGCGTTTTTGCTAGATCTGTCATGGATCAGCAAAAAACACTTCCGTTAGGATAATACAACCTGCTTCATCCGTTATGAATGGATCTGGTTGTACTGTATTATCTCTAAAATAGCCATCCAGCACTAAAACCACTGTAAGTCAATGGATGCCGGATCCAGTTTCCTTTGTGTACAAGAAAATGGATCCGGCACCATTGACTTACATTGTGTTTCATGATGGATCCATCTTGCTCGGTATCCCATGACATATTCAAAATTTGGCATAGGAACACAACAGTGACCCTGCACAGTGGTCTTTCCCTCAACAATGACCTCCACAGCAGCCCGCACCCTTAACCGTGACCCCCCCTAGAGCATTCCACCCCTTAATAGTGACCTCCACAGCACCCCGCCCCCTTAACAGTGATCTCTACAGCAGCCTGCCCCTTAACAGTGACCCATTCCCACAGCGTCCTGCCCCCTTAACAGTGACTTCCACAGCAGCCTGCCCCCTTAACAGTGACCACCCCAAAGCACCCTTCCCTCTTAACAGTGACCTCCACAGCACTCATCACCTTAAAGGGAGTCTTTCACCTGCTTTTCACCAATATAGCTAAGAGCACTGACTCACAGAAGATTGCATACACATCCCAGACATACCTGTGTGCACTTTGGATCTGTATTACATGTCCAGGAAAAGCACTTTTATTCTGCAGGAAAACAGCTCCCAAGTGCCCAGCTCTGCTGCTGCAAGTGACCAAAGCAAACCTGACTGAAGAGGGGAGGGCTGATTATATCTTGGGAATGGTCGCAGATAGAACAATGCCCTTATTTGAAAGCTGGCATTCCAAGCTTTCAAATGATACCAAAATCACAGCATTATTTCCAGTATATGAGAAGATATAGCTGTTACAAATGGAGTCGGGAGAGAAAGCTGTTTTTAGTTTCACTTTCAGCTGGGCACTTGGGAGCTGTTTTTCAGCAGAATAAAAGTGCTTTTTCTGAGCATGGAATATAGACACAGAGTGCACACAGGTATGTCTGGGATGTGTATGCAATCTTCTGTGGGGAAGTGCTCTAAGTTATATAGGTAAAAAACAGGTGAAAGACTCCCTTTAACAGTGTCCTCCACAGTGGCCCGTCCCTTAACAGCGACCACCACAGGGCCCTGCCCCATGAACATTGACCTTCACAGCACCATGCCCCCTTAACAGTAACCCCCACAGAGAAACCCACCCCCTTAAAATATGATATCCACAGCACCCTACCCCCTTGTCATTGATCTCACAATGATCTACACAGCATTCCACCCCCTGATCATTGACTTCTAGAGCGGCCTTACCCCTCAACAGTGACATCCACAGCACCATGCCCCCTTAAAAGTGACCTATAAAAGTGAAGAAAAATGGCTGAGTTGACTCTGCCTTAGGGTATGGCCACATGGAGAAGCCATGCTGCAGGCGGGTTGTGGCCATGCTGCGGTGAAGAACTGCGTGGCCAATTAGCCTGCAGCTGCCTTTCATTTAATAATGAATTCATTGTTAATGACTGTGTTGCACCTTTAATGCACCTTTAAACAGGGGCTGTTGCTGGTATGAGGTTTGGCTGGTTAGGTGGGGGGACAATATGCATATTATTGCTGTCCTTGCCTACAATCTCCTGCAGGTTATTTGACAGTAACCCCTGAATATTAATCAGCTCTGGCATACCCACTTCTCCAACCCCAGCGCTCTCCTGCCCTACAAGTCAGAGCTCTTCTTCTGCCATCTGCTTTTCCTCCTTTTCTACATCATCTAAGCTCCACCTCTCTCTGCATCTTGTTGACTTTTCTAGGACATGGATACTTTGAAAGATGATTTGGTAGAAGTAAAGCAGAAAATGATAAGGATGGTCATCATTAAGACCTGGCCCCCCTAAGGGGTGCAGACTGGATTGTATTGGTTGGCACACTGGCACTGTTATAATAAAGGTTTCCATCTTATTGGTATTGAATTACATATTAGTTTATGGCTGATGTAGGAATAAGTAAATGTTGGAATGAATAAATAAATAAAACTGATGCAGTAAAGTCTCCCTGCACTCCCCCTGCACTCTCCCTGCACTCTGCCTGCAGTCTCTCTCTCCAAAATTCTTCTATTAATGATTTTCAGCAACACTGTCCCTAGTGCACGAGCAGTTGCCACGTCTCTCCCTATGCTAAGCTCACAGGACAATGGCATAGACCATGAGGGATGAGGTTTTATAGGGCTGTGACATCACAGGGGATGGCTATCTGCAGATTGACAGGCTGCATTGCATTATGGGTGATCTCGCGTTCCCGGGCTTCTTACTTTCACTTTGTAACAAGTGCAGCTGCCATTTTAGGAAAAACTGATTTGTTACCATCGCTCAACACTAGTCAAGAACGAAGGAACTGCGAGCTTCTATTGTCCAATAAGGGTCATGTGACCATGTGTATGGCAGTTAGAATATGAGTGAAGCTGTGAGCTCCTATGTGTGGTGTGGTGTGGTGCTTGCATTTTGAAGATTTTACTGAGAAGTGAGCATGCGGACAAAGGAGCTCTCCATGCAGGTGAAACAAGCCATCCTTCATCTGCGAAAACAGAAAAAACCCATCCGAGTAATTGCTACATTATGAAGAGTGGCAAAATCTACAGTTTGGTACATCCTGAGAAAGAAAGAAAGCACAGGTGACCTCAACAATGCAAAAAGACCTGGACGCCCATGGAAGACAACAGCGGTGGATGATCGCAGAATAATTATAATGGTGAAGAGAAACCCCTTCACAACAACCAACCAACTGTACCACACTCTCCAGGATATAGGCGTATTAATATAAAAATCTATGAAAGTAAATACAGAGGGTTCAATGTACGGTGCAGGCCACTCATAAGCCTCAAGAATAAGAAGGCTAGATTGGACTTTACTAAAAAACATCTTAAAAAACCAGCACAATTCAGGAAGAACATTCTTTGGACAGATGAAACCAAGATAAACCTCTACCAGAATGATGGAAAGAAAAAGTATAGCGAAGGCATGGTACAGCTCATGATCCAAAGCATACCACATCATCTGTAAAACACGGCGGAGGCATGCATGGCTGCCAATGGCACTGGGTCCCTAGTGTTTATTGATGATGTGACACAGGACACAAGCAGCTAGATGAATTCTTGGGTTTTCAGAGACATACTGTGTGCTCAAATCCATCCAAATGCATCCAAACTGATGGGTCGTCTTTTCATAATACAGATGGACAATGACCCAAAACATAAAGCCAACGCAACCCATGGAGTTTATTAAAGCAAAGAAGTGGAATATTTTTGCATGGCCAAGTCAGTCACCTGATTTGTATTGTAGAAAAATCTATGGCACACCATTTAAGTTGCAAAGGTGATTTAATTCATATATAATAAAGTGACATTTTTCTCATTTCCAAATATTCCAGAGAGTAAGACACAATATTTCTTATAGACCCATATTATTACCAACGTTTCGGTCAGCAATGACCTTTTTCAAGGGATCTTAGGTCTTATGAGTTGCTGTATAAGCTCTGGAAATGGATGCTGCTTAGCCTCCTAGGAGGACCTGGGAGGCGGATCGGGCTGGTGAGGAGGATTTGATCTCCGAGAAGGAGAGCGGTGGTAGTGGCAGCAACAGAGGGCAGAGGCGAGTTAGGCCCAGGGCCAGGCCTGCCTTGGGAACTAGTGAGACCCCAAGTATAATGGGGCCGGCATCAGGGTCTAAGCGTGCAAGGGCTACAAGCTTGGCCAGCTCTGGAGGGTGCACGTCGGGTGTGTGGAAGTATTTCACCACTCTGCTGGGGGACATCAGCACAACCACGTACAATTTCTGTAAACAGAAATTGAGCCGTGGGAAAGCTTCAAATGTAGGGACCACTGCTCTATGGAACCATCTGAAGCGGCGTCATGCCGAAAATTTGTCTTACCAAGGTGGATTAGAGCAGCGCATTAATACTGAAGAGCTTGCTACTTCTCCTGGGGTCCCTTGCGTCAGGCAGGCCGCATCCAGGTGCGTAACTCAGCCCGCATCCAGGGGCATAACTAATACATACACCTCGTCGTCAACCGTGTGCGTTTCTCCACCTACTCTTATTCGTCAGCCGTCCATCGTCGAGTGTGTGGCCAGGAAGCAAGTTTATAGAGATGAGCGAGCATACTCGTCCGAGCTTGGTGCTCGTTCGAGTATTAGGGTACTCGTAAGTGCTCGCTGCTCGGACGAGTATCTCGCCATGCTCGAGGAAATGGAAACTTCCGCATCGTGCTTTTTTGGGGCCTATAAACTCAGCCAATCACAAGCCAGGAGACTCTGCGGTACACCCAGCATCACGTGGGGCCCTTACATGTCGATAGCAGGGGTTGGCTGGCCTGATCAGGTGACCCTGGAATATACTAGTGACTGGCCGCGGTGCTCGGCTCAGATGCCGTCTGGATGTTGTTAGGGATAGAGCTGCTGCGTTTCAGGGAGAGTGTTAGGGCCTGCATTTAGTTCTCTGTTAGGCAGGAATCACCCGCAAAGAACCCAACAGCCCTTCTAAGGGCTACAAGACATTTTTTTTTGTCTCCTGGCTTGGCTGGCTGGCTGGCTAGTAGTGCAGCTATCGCCATATATAACCCCCTTTTTTTTTTAATGTTATATCTCAGTGATACAAATCCATTGCACACAGCAGTGTGGAACCATTCTGTGTGTCACAGTTCAGCTGTCCACTCACACCAATCCATATTTTCTGTCCAGGTGACACTTTCTGTACGTCACTTAATACAACCAAGTCTTTTGCTGCCTGTCACGTATATAGCTTGATCCCAAAAATCTCTGTGCGACATTTGTCTGGGTCGCAGTCTAAATAGCCACCATCAGTAGGGTGTCAGTTAGCTCTATGATAGTTTCTGCACGTCACGTTCCAAAAAAAAAATATATAAAAAAAATATATATATAAAAAAAAAAGTTTTTTTGTTGTTTTAGCTCAGTGATACAAATCCATTTCACACAGCTGCGTGGAACCATTCTGTGTGTCACAGTTCATCTGTCCACTCACGCCAATCCGTATTTTCTGTCCAGGTGACACTTTCTGTACGTCACTTAATACAACCAAGTCTTTTGCTGCCTGTCACGTATATAGCTTGATCCCAAAAATCTCTGTGCGACATTTGTCTGGGTCGCAGTCTAAATAGCCACCGTCAGTAGGGTGTCAGTTAGCTCTACGATAGTTTCTGCACGTCACGTTCCAAAAAAAACAAAACTACAAAAAAAAAAAAAAAATAGTTTTTTAGTTGTTTTAGCTCAGTGATACAAATCCATTTCACACAGCTGCGTGGAACCATTCTGTGTGTCTCAGTTCATCTGTCCACTCACGCCAATCCGTATTATCTGTCCAGGTGACACTTTCTGTACGTCACTTAATACAACCAGGTCTTTTGCTGTCACGTATATAGCTTGATCCCAAAAATCTCTGTGCGACATTTGTCTGGGTCGCAGTCTAAATAGCCACCGTCAGTAGGGTGTCAGTTAGCTCTACGATAGTTTCTGCACGTCACGTTCCAAAAAAAAACAAAACTACAAAAAAATATATAAAAAATATATATAAAAAAATAGTTTTTTGTTGTTTTAGCTCAGTGATACAAATCCATTTCACACAGCAGTGTGGAACCATTCTGTGTGTCACAGTTCAGCTGTCTACTCACTCCAATTCGTATTTTCTGTCCAGGTGACACTTTCTTTACGTCACTTAAAGGGGTTGTCCGAGTTATTTTTTTGTTCTTTATCTGTTTCTAACTTGTCAAGTATAACAACTTTCCCATATACTTTGTGTATCTAAAGCTGCTGGTTTCTCAGAGTTGACTGAGGGTCACATGACCTGTGATGTCACTTTATCTCTCTGCTCTGTGATGTTTCGTTCACAAGCCTGGAGTTCAGATAAGAGTCTGTACACGAGACGTCACTGGCCACGCCCCCTTTCTTTGCCGGGCTCCTGCTATCTGCTCTCTTCCTGGTTTCATTCAGATAAAACATTAACCCCTTCAGCCAGAACACACTGAGGGCTCAAGGCTTTACAGCAAACAGTATCTGCAGCAGTGAGAGGAGACAAATGCTGGGCACAAGAGCTGTAGAGGAATTGTATTGTACAAGAACAGGTAGGGAGAAATTCCTGTATGTATTAGCAGTGTCATTGTATAGCTGGGACTTGTAGTCCTACACATACAACATGCTGCTGAGTATTCCAGCAGGCAGACATGTCACTCAGCACTTGTATTCATTCCCTTTGCAGAGAAGGGGGGAGAAGGGGGAGGGGCTTTGATTGTTGTTAGTGCATGTAAACAAAGACCAGAAGAGAACCAGGGAAATGAGGAAATATGGATTTTTTTTGCCTAAAACTTGCTTAACTTAGTTATATATTGCTGCCCATCAGATTTACAGTGCTATATATTTTTTGTCATAACTCGGACAACCCCTTTAATACAACCAAGTCTTTTGCTGCCTGTCACGTATATAGCTTGATCCCAAAAT
>ONZH01006341.1:0-146370 GCA_900303285.1 Rhinella marina | reverse complement strand
ACAGCGGTATTAGAAGGGTCTCGAGGGGTCATACAGCGGTTTAGAAGGGTCTCCGAGTGCGTCACTACAGCCGGTATTAGAAGGGTCTCGAGGGTCTCTAGAATCACATACAGCAGCGCATCACATACAGCCGGTATAGAAGGGTCCGACGGTCACATACAGCCGGTATTAGAAGGGTCTCGGAGTGCGTCACGTACAGCCGGTTTAGAAGGTCTCGACTCAGTCACACAGCCGGTATTAGAAGGTCTCCGAGCGTCACATAAGGGTATTAGAGGGTCTCCGAGCGCGTCAATACAGCGGTATTAGGGTCTCCAGCGCGTACAGCCGTATTAGAAGGATCTTCACATAGCCGGTATTGAAGGGTCTCCCGAGCGCACCATACAGGGTAGCCGAAGAAGGGTCTCCGAGAGCGTCACATACAGCCGGTATTGAAGGGTCACTCGGTCACGTACAGCCGGTATTAGAAGGGTCTCTCATTGCGTCACGTACAGCTGGTTCTAGCTTTACATCAGTCATGGCATTACCTCTTTAATACTGATCTTCCTGGCTTAGGGCTCATGCACACGACCGGTGCCGGCCCATATTGTGGCCCGCATACGCCAGGTCTGCATTACATGGGCATCGGCTGTGAAGACGACGGAAGCACTACTTTTTGCGGTGCGGAACCTCGGATGCGGATCGCGGACCCCATTCAAATGACAGTGCGATGTGGACTGCAAATTACGGTCCACAGCGCGGGCACTGACTGCACACTTGTATCTTGCCACGCGCTCAGCCTGTTACAGGCCAGGGTGATGCCAGACAGATGGAGTAGGCGGCCTCTTCGGCTGGATGATTTAATATTGATTATTTTTTTTCTGGCGATAACTTTTTATTTGTGGATGTAGCCAACCATAGATGTATACGGGATCTCACAATCATACCCGTCCAAGAGGGACACTCATGTTTTTATTGTGGGAAAGATCAATTTTTCCTGCATATTTATTTCTACACTTCAATATCACAAAATGATCTGAGTATATAAATATCTAAAATCCAAATTGCACCAAATAAAAAAATATTCCGGGCGGGCTGTAATATACAGATAGGAATCACTTTCTGGATCAGTATGGTAACTGTAATAATGCAAATCTGTACTTAAAAGAGGGACTTTTGGCAAAAGTAGGGACTGTCCATCCAAAAGAGGGACACTTGGGAGGCCTGTCACAAGCCGTACACCAGTATAGATCTGTATATTAGAACTAGGGCAGATTTGGACAGTTGGGGGCCCATTATTATAGCCACCAGCTAATCTCCGGAGTTACCGCCGTGTGCAGCACGGACAGCAGCTAGACGGGCCCGGAGTGACTCCATAAGGTCCTGGTCGGTTGTCAGAGGTATCTGCTGACTGCAGAGCATCCCACAGCCTCTGGGCAGTGTGGGTGGGATCCATATGGAGGACACGACCATTGAGGTGGTACCACAGATGCTCAATTCGGTTCAAGCCTGGGGAATTAGGGGTCAGTATAGTACTGGGAAGTCTTGGTCAGGCTTACAACCAATGTCGGACATTTCTCTCCGTGTGACATGCCGTCTTGTCTTGCTGGAAGATCCCATCCGCCCCAGAGGAGACAATCAGCATGTAGGGGTGTACATGATCTGCAAGGATGGATTCATACCCAGATCAGCTGAGAGGAGCACCTTCCACATGGATGAGGGGCCCAGAGAATGCCAGGAAAACCTTCCTCCGACCATAACTCTGCCCCCACCACCAGCAATGGCTGCAGGGCGTTCCATCTATGATGTTTCTCCTGACACACCAACGTCCATCCGTTCCATGAAGCAGAAGATGTGACTCATCGGAGAAGACGACCCTTTACCAATCAGCGGAGTCTGATTCCGATACTGCGAAAACTGAAGCCTTTTCTGCCGATGCAGCTTCATTATCGGAGGAGCAGAGAGTGGCCCCACATGGGCCCTTTACATCTCCTAATAGAACCTACAGACTGATGAATTTTGTTAAATCTGCTGATCACATTATAGATGCGCTTTACATTGGGACAAGACATTCCAAGAAATAAAAAAGGAATCATTTTGTGGTCCCCTTTTCTGGAGAAGGGGCCTATAAGTGTCTCTTGCTCTGGAGGACCCAGAACGTCCCTCCATTACATGACATTAATCTGAATGAACACTGGGTAATACTTAGTGTCTCCTGCGGTGGCGCTGCTGAGAAATCGACCACGTGCTAACAGATCACAGCCGATCGCCGGGATCACTAAGAGGATGCTGGCCACATTTCGGTAACCCATTATGTATAAAGTCTTGGCTGACGACTGCCTGCCAGACTTGCTCCTCTCGCCGCTCTTCGTTTCGAGCTCTCGGAGTTTGTCATGTCCCCCGTCTCGTCGTCCGTCTCGCTGCTGAGCCGGAGACAAATTATAATATTTACTGTTCTCCTTGTACAAACTGACATCCACTGACAGCGCGTAGCTCGCTCCTTCCATTAGCTGCGGGGCGATGTTTGTATTACCGCAGGGGGCGCCCCCGAAGTTGTGCCCTTCACGGGCCTGTAGTCAGTGACCCCTCTCAGTCTGGATATAGCATGCTGAGATGAATAGACCCGCAGCCTGAGAAGAGGCTCCAAACCCAGCATTGTGCAGACAGATATGAGACAGATGGGGCGTTCAGAAAGACTTCAGACACTTTCACTGATTTCACATTTTATGTTGCACCCGAAAATAAAAATTCAAGTTTTCCCCATCAATCGGCACTCAATACCGCATAATGCGAAAGTGAACACTAAATTTTAGAAATTTATGATAATTTATTCAATAGATTATCAGATGATTTTCAAATTGGGCCATGACTTGTATTCAGACCCTTCGCTCTGACACTTGACATTTACTTGTATCTCTGGTTCCTTCCAGTTTTCCGGATCATCTCTGAGATGTTCTACACCCTGATTGGAGTCACCCATGGTAAAGTCAGTTGATTGGACATGATTTGGATGACACAGCCCTCTCTATATAAGATCTCACAGCTGATAATGTATCAGAGCAAAAACCAAGCCCTGAGGAGGAGAGAACTGCCTGTAGAGCTCAGAGACAGGATTGTGTGGAGGAGAGAACTGCCTGTAGAGCTCAGAGACAGGATTGTGTGGAGGAGAGATCTGCCTGTAGAGCTCAGAGACAGGATTGTGTGGAGGAGAGAACTGCCTGTAGAGCTCAGAGACAGGATTGTGTGGAGGAGAGATCTGCCTGTAGAGCTCAGAGACAGGATTGTGTGGAGGACAGATCTGGAGAAGAGGATGAAACATTTCTTCTGCACTGAAAGTCTCCAAGAGCACTATGGTCTCCATAATTCTTACATGGAAGAAGAACAACCAGGACTCTTCCTAGAGCTGCCGCCCCCAAACTAAGTAATCGGGAGAGAAGAGCCTTAGTAAGAGAGGTGACTAAGAACCCATTGCTCACTCTGGCTGAAATCCAAAGATCCAGTGTGCAAATGGGAGAGACATCCAGAAGATCAACCCCCCACCAGTCTGGGCTTTATGGTGGAGTGACCAGAAAGACGCCTCTCCTCAGTAAGAGACACATGAAAGACGCATCGAGTTTGTCAAAAAAGCCCAGCACTCTCAGACTGTGAGAAAAAGATTCTCTGCTCTGATGGAACCAAGATTGAACTTTTTGGCCTCAATTATAAGCATCATGTCTGGAGGAAACCAGGCGCCGCTCATCACCTGTCCAATACCGTCCCTACAGTGAAGCATGGTGGTGGCAGCATCTTGCTGGGGGGAGAGGGAGACCGGTCAGGGTGGACGGGGAGCTGAATGGAGCAAAGTACAGAGATATTCTTAATGAGAACCTGATCCCGAGCTGTGGACCTCAGACTGGGCCGAAGGTTCTCCTTCCTACCAGACAGTGACTCTAAGTACACGGCCAGGACCACACAGGAGCGGCTGAGGGACAACTCTGTGAATGTCCTTGAGTGGCCACAGCCAGAGCCCTGAACCCAATGGAACATCTCTGGAGAGACCTGATGTCTGTCCACCATCGGCCCCATCTAACCTGACAGAGCTGGAGAGGATCTGCAGAGGAGAACGGCCGAAAATCCCCAAATCCAGGTGTAAACCTCATGGCATCATCTCCAAGAAGACTGGAGGCTGAAATCACTGCCAGAGGGGTGAAGACTTATGTCCTGAGTAAAGGGGATGAAGACTTATGTCCTGAGTAAAGGGGCTGAAGACTTACGTCCCGAGTAAAGGGGATGAAGACTTATGTCCTGAGTAAAGGGGCTGAAGACTTATGTCCCATGTAAAGGGGCTGAAGACTTATGTCCTGAGTAAAGGGGCTTGAAGACTTATGTCCCGAGTAAAGGGGATTGAAGACTTATGTCCTGAGTAAAGGGGCTGAAGACTTATGTCCCATGTAAAGGGGTGAAGACTTATGTCCTGAGTAAAGGGGCTGAAGACTTATGTCCCGAGTAAAGGGGATGAAGACTTATGTCCTGAGTAAAGGGGCTGAAGACTTATGTCCCATGTAAAGGGGCTGAATTATGCCTGAGAAAGGGGCTGAAACTTATGTCCTGAGTAAAGGGCTGAAGACTTATGTCCTGAGTAAAGGGGCTGAAGACTTATGTCCGGAGTAAAGGGCTGAAGACTATTCCGGATTAAAGGGGCTGAAGACTTATGTCCGGAGTAAAGGGGCTGAAGACTTATGTCCTGGAGTAAAGGGCTGAAGACTTATGTCCCGAGTAAAGGGGCTGAAGACTGTTATGAAGAGTGTCCGAGTAAAGGGGCTGAAGACTTATGTCCCGAGTAAAAAGGGGCTGAAGACTTATGTCCCGAGTAAAAAGACTCTATGTCTTATGTCCGAAAAAGGGGGGGCTGAAGACTTATGTCCCTGAGTAAAAGGGGCTGTAAAAAGACTTATGTCCCTGAAGTAAAGGGCTGAAGACTTATGTCCCGAGCTAAAGGGGCTGAAGACTTATGTCCGAGTAAAGGGGCTGAAGACTTTTGTCCCGAGTAAAGGGGCTGAAGAGTAAAGACTTATGTCCCGAGTAAAGGGGCTGAAGACTGAGTATGTCCCGAGTAAAGGCTGGACTTATGTCCGAGTAAAGGGGCTGAAGACTTATGTCCCGATGTAAAGGGCTGAAGACTTATGTCCGAGTAAGGGGCGAGTGTAAAGCCTGAGTAAAGGGCTGAAGACTTATGTCCTGAGTAAAGGGGCTGAAGACTTATGTCCTGAGTAAAGGGCTGAAGACTTATGTCCTGAGTAAAGGGGCTGAAGACTTATGTCCCGAGTAAAGGGGCTGAAGACTTATGTCCTGAGTAAAGGGGCTGAAGACTTATGTCCGGAGTAAAGGGGTGAAGACTTATGTCCGGAGTAAAGGGGCTGAAGACTTATGTCCGGAGTAAAGGGGCTGAAGACTTATGTCCCGAGTAAAGGGGCTGAAGACTTATGTCCGGAGTAAAGGGGCTGAAGACTTATGTCCGGAGTAAAGGGGCTGAAGACTTATGTCCCGAGTAAAGGGGCTGAAGACTTATGTCCTGAGTAAAGGGGCTGAAGACTTCTGTCGGTGTGAGGTTTTTGTTTATTCTCTTCAGTAAAGATTTCTCACCGTCTCTTCTCACTTTCTCATTATTGGATCTGACAACACAAGGAGCGAGATAATAAAATGTGAGGAGAGTGAGAGGGTGTGAAGACTTTCTGAATGCAGTACGGGGCTCTCATACAGATGTCACATTATGAGGCGCAGCACGTGGAGCTGTAATCACAACCCTGCAATTATCTCCATCGATCTGCTGCTTCCATGACGGACGGCAGAACAATTAGTATGAGTGTAATGGAGAGCGACGCTCGTGTCAGGGGCTGTGGCCCTTTGTCCTCATGTGACGGTGTGGCCGGTGCAGGTATTGTGCGGATGAGTCATAGACCGGTAATTACCGGCTGGGAATGGTAATGAGCATCGGCTCTCTTTAGCCTAATTGACAAAAAGCCAGCCCCAGCCCCTCTATTATCCGGTGTCTTTTGGACGTCCTGCTGGAGGTTTTCTATTTCTATAACCAGATTGAAGACCTCTATTCTTCCCACTGTCGGCAGCAGACTGACTTCTTGTTTTGTGTCTGAGCAGCTACATTTCAGAATCAATAAGGTTTGTATCACCTCTAAGTGGTGCGGACTCGGCACGTGTTCCCGGGGAGCCGCAGTCCTTGTTTCCTGGGGTCTGACATGTGTTTCCCTTAAATAGAAGCCTCACGTTTTCTTCAGCGGTGAGGACACGCTCCTGTTTTGCTCTCTCGAGGCTTTGAAGTGATTGTTTTCTTAGTATTAGACCAGAAATTCATTTCATTTCCTCCCCCCGGTGCAGAAGACCTCACTGACCATACAGCGAGACATGGCCGACGTTACCCCCTGCAGCCCTCATGGTTATAATGGGATTACAGTGTATTCGCCTCTATCGGACTGGAGGGCCCTGCTCAATAATGGAACCATTACTAGTACTGGGAGTCCTTAAAGTGGCAGTGGGAAAAAAACTAAAAGTGGGCGGGTCCAAATTGACATAAGACCCCACAGTGCAGCACAAAGTACCGCCCCCGCAGAACCAGATATCACATTGCCAAACAAAATACCACTGCCCTCGCCACAGTATTCAGCTGGACCGCCATCCTCAGGACAGTGAGACAGTGGAGTTCAGCAGGGCCCCTGCGGCTTTTGAGAGGGCCCCATAGTGAGGAGGGCTCAGGCAGCCCCCAGGGCATCTGCCCACTGGAAGATTTCCAGTCTGCCCATGCCAACAGCAGGGGTCTGCTCCAATGACTGCTTCGGATGGGACGTCTTCTGCTGGATCCCATGATCCAGCAGAACCTTGCCCTGCGTGTGATCTGATGGTTCTCTGCTGGGTCGGTCCCCCTGTTCTGTAGGGTCCCCTTCATCTGGAGCCTTATTTATGTGTGGGACCTTATTCCGATGTCTCCCCTTGTTGTATGGGGCCCTTCTTCTGGTGCCTCAGGTTGTTGTATGGCGCCCTTCTTCTGGTGCCTCAGGTTGTTGTATGGGGCCCTTCTTCTGGTGCCTCAGGTTGTTGTATGGGGCCCTTCTTCTGGTGCCTCAGGTTGTTGTATGGGGCCCTTCTTCTGATGCCTCAGGTTGTTGTATGGGGCCCTTCTTCTGATGCCTTCAGGTTGTTGTATTGGGCCCTTCTTCTGATGCCTCAGGTTGTTGTATGGGGCCCTTCTTCTGATGCCTCAGGTTGTTGTATGGGGCCCTTCTTCTGATGCCTCAGGTTGTTGTATGGGGCCCTTTTTCTGATGCCTCAGGTTGTTGTGTGGGGCCCTTCTTCTGGTGCCTCAGGTTGTTGTATGGGGACCTTCTTCTGGTGCCTCAGGTTGTTGTGTGGGGCCCTTCTTCTGGTGCCTCAGGTTGTTGTATGGGGTCCTTCTTCTGATGCCTCAGGTTGTTGTATGGGGACCTTCTTCTGGTGCCTCAGGTTGTTGTATGGGCCCTTCTTCTGGTGCCTCAGGTTGTATGGGCCCTTCTTCTGGTGCCTCAGGTTGTATAGGGCCCTTTTCTGATGCCTCAGGTTGTTGTGTGGGGCCCTTCTTCTGATGCCTCAGGTTGTTGTATGGGGCCCTTTTTCTGATGCCTCAGGTTGTTGTATGGGGCCGTTCTTCTGGTTGCCTCAGGTTGTTGTATGGGGCCCTTCTTCTGGTTGCCTCAGGTTGTTGTATGGCGCCCTTCTTCTGGTGCCTCAGGTTGTTGTATGGGGCCCTTCTTCTGGTGCCTCAGGTTGTTGTATGGGGCCCTTCTTCTGATGCCTCAGGTTGTTGTATTGGGCCCTTCTTCTGATGCCTCAGGTTGTTGTATGGGGCCCTCTTCTGGTGCCTCAGGTTGTTGTATGGGGCCTTCTTCTGATGCCTCAGGTTGTTGTATGGCGGCCCTTCTTCTGATGCCTCAGGTTGTTGTGTGGGGCCCTTCTTCTGTGCCTCAGGTTGTTGTATGGGGTCCTTCTTCTGATGCCTCAGGTTGTTGTATGGGGCCCTTCTTCTGGTGCCTCAGGTTGTTGTATGGGGTCCTTCTTCTGATGCCTCAGGTTGTTGTATGGGGCCCTTCTTCTGGTGCCTCAGGTTGTTGTATGGGGCCCTTCTTCTGATGCCTCAGGTTGTTGTATGGGGCCCTTCTTCTGATGCCTCAGGTTGTTGTATGGGGTCCTTCTTCTGATGCCTCAGGTTGTTGTATGGGGACCTTCTTCTGGTGCCTCAGGTTATTGTATGGGCCCTTCTTCTGGTGCCTCAGGTTGTATAGGGCCCTTTTTCTGATGCCTCAGGTTGTTGTATGGGGCCCTTCTTCTGATGCCTCAGGTTGTTGTATGGGGACCTTCTTCTGGTGCCTCAGGTTGTTGTATGGGCCCTTCTTCTGGTGCCTCAGGTTGTATAGGGCCTTTTTTCTGATGCCTCAGGTTTGTTGTATAGGGCCCTTTTTCTGATGCCTCAGGTTGTTGTATGGGGCCCTTCTTCTGGTGCCTCAGGTTGTTGTGTGGAGCCTTTTTCCTGATGCCTCAGGTTGTTGTATGGGGCCCTTCTTCTGGTGCCTCAGGTTGTTGTATGGGCCCTTCTTCTGGTGCCTCAGGTTGTATAGGGCCCTTTTTCTGATGCCTCAAGTTGTTGTATGGGGCCCTTCTTCTGGTGCCTCAGGTTGTTGTGTGGAGCCTTTTTCTGGTTCCTTATGTTGTCTATGGGGCTTCTTGTGCCCTGTGTTTGTGGGGCCCCTCTCCTGATCCCTGATGTTTGTAGGGCGTGTCTTCTGGTCCAATGTAGTATGGGGCCCTTCTGGTGCCTTAGGCTTATTGGGCCCTTCTTCTGGTGCCTCCTGCTTTTGTGGCCCATGTGGTGCCTCTTGTTGTTTATAGGGCCATTATTCTGGTTCCTTGTGTAGTATATGGGGCCCTTCTTCTGGTATTTAATGTTGTATATGGGGCCCTTCTTCTAGTCCTTCATGTTCATAGGGCCCTTCTAATGCGGGCAGCACAGTGGCTCAGTGGTTAGTAGTGGCTCAGTGGTTAGCAGTGGCTCAGTGGTTAGCGGTGGCTCAGTGGTTAGTGGTGGCTCAGTGGTTAGCGGTGGCTCAGTGGTTAGCGGTGGCTCAGTGGTTAGCGGTGGCTCAGTGGTTGCTCAGTGGTTAGCAGTGGCTCAGTGGTTAGCAGTGGCTCAGTGGTTAGTGTTGGCTCAGTGGTTAGCGGTGGCTCAGTGGTTAGCGGTGGCTCAGTGGTTGGTGGCTCAGTGGTTAGCGGTGGCTCAGTGGTTAGTGGTGGCTCAGTGGGTAGTGGTGGTTAGTGTTGGCTCAGTGGTTAGCACTGGTGCCTTGCAGCTCTGGGGTCCTGGGTTCTACTTGGGTTTCCTCCAGGTTCTCTGGTTTCTTCCCACACTCCAAAGACAGACTGATAGGGAACTGATTGTGAGCTCCTGGAGACACTTATATTGTGCTTTACATACATTAGTAATGCCTCATGTGGTATATAGGGCCCTTCTTCTGGTGCCTCATGTAGTTTGTGGGGTCCGTTTTCTGGTGTCTCATGTTGTGAGGGGCCCTTCATATTCTCTCCTATTGTCTTACACTCTACCGGGGGCCGTTCCTCTACAGCATTCTGTTTAATATGGGCCTAGGTCATCGGGGCCCTTCTCTTCCTGTCCCCCCTTATACTCTGCCTCTGTCATACGTCGTCCTTGTCTGATGCATTTCATTCCTTGTATTAGGCAGCAGTGACGTATACTCACCCATCATGGCGGTGGGGATGATCATAGGTGTGTGACCCGGCTCGGATCGCCCCCCGGCTGTAACGCCCCCTGTCTTTTGTTTCCGGGCTGATATTCATAGATGACAGAGCAGGAGGCGCAGTGACTACAGGAGCGACGCCGGCAGCAGTGACTAACAGGTGGCCTTTACCTCCCACACAGAACCGGGAGTGGGTGCTCACCTCTAGTGCCCTCATTAATGGCACACCGCTATTACACCGCACCAAGTATTAACCCCTCGTGTCTAGACAATAGGTGCCTGTCCGTCAGCAGTGACAGCTCATCCTGAACCCCTGGAGACCAAGGTTTTTATAATATCCGGTGACTGACGTTCCCCATAGATATTGTAGGTGATAGCGAGCTGTGACCCTCTACACCCGCGAGGGGCTCCAGTGCGGTATTATTTATTAGATGAGTATTCCTTCACAAGTCAAAATTCTGGTTCATTCAAGAGATGAAGCCGTGATTATGAAGATATTCCTTCCCATTATCATGACATAAAGGAGACCCTGACCCTGAACCTGATCCATAGAATGAGAGAGGCAGCCACTCTCCGGTGGGCAAGGATGAGAAAGACCTCTGAGTCGGGTGGAGGCACGGCAGGGAGGTGGCCTCAGATGAGGAGTGTGTTCACCTCTGTGCCCTCATTAATGGCACACCGCTATTACACCCACCAAGTATAACCCCTCGTGTCTAGACAATAGGTGCCTGTCCGTCAGCAGTGACAGCTCATCCTGAACCCCTGGAGACCTTTTTTATAATATCCGGTGACTGACTCCCATAGATATTGTAGGTGATTAGCGAGCTGTTCCTCGTCAGGGGCTCAGGCAGGAAGCTCCGATGAGAAGATATTCCTTGGAGATTCTGGTGGTCCAGATGAAACCCGAGAGGAGCCCATTCTGATGTGGGGATGACTTCCCAGTTCTGGAGGTGTTCTCCTGGTGGCAGGATAAGAGGAGAGACCCTGTGGGTGTGACCGCTCTGGAAGGGAGAGGGAGGTCGCAGGATGAGGGTGTCGGGGGTCGGGACCCTGTCTGAGGTCGGTCGTGCTGCTCCCGGTGGCTCGCAGGATGGTGTGTGGGACCCTCGTTCTGGAGGTCGGTGCTGCTCCCGGTGGTCGCAGGAAGGGTGTGGGGACCCTCGTTCTGGAGGTCGTGCTGCTCCCCGTGGGGATCGAGGGTGGGGACCTCGTTTGGGAGGTCGTCTGTGCGGGAACCCTCGTTCTCCCGGGGTCGCTGGGTACTCGTGGGGAAGTCGCAGGATTGTGGGACCCTCGTCTGGAGGTGCTGCTCCCTCGCGGGGTCGCAGGATGAGGGATGTGTGGGACCCTCGTTCTGGAGATCGGACCCTGCTGTCCTTGTGTCCGTGGTCGCAGAATGAGGGTGGGGACCCTCGTTCTGGAGATCGGTGCTGCTCCTGGTGGTCGCAGAATGAGGGTGTGGGGACCCTGGTTCTGGAGGTCGGTGCTGCTCCCGGTGGTCGCAGGATAAGGTGTGGGGACCCTCGTTCTGGAGATCGGTGCTCTCCCGGTGGTCGCAGGATAAGGTGTGGGGACCCTCGTTCTGGAGATCGGTGCTGCTCCGTGGTCGCAGGATGAGGGTGTGGGGACCCTCGTTCTGGAGGTCGGAGCTGCTCCCGGTGGTCGCAGCGATGAGGGTGTGGGACCCTCGTTCTGGAGGTCGGAGCTGCTCCGGTGGTCGCAGGATGAGGGTGTGGGGACCCTCGTTCTGGAGATCGGTGCTGCGTCCTGGTGGTTGCAGAATGAGGGTGTTGGGGACCCTCGTTCTGGAGATCGGTGCTGCTCCTGTGGTCGCAGAATGAGGTGTGTCACCCTGGTTCTGGAGGTCGGTGCTGCTCCCGGTGGTCGCAGGATTAAGGGTGTGGGGACCCTCGTTTCTGGAGATCGTGCTGCTCCCGGTGGTCGCAGGATGAGGGTGTGGGGACCCTCATTCTGGAGGTCGGTGCTGCTCCCGGTGGTCGCAGGATGAGGGTGTGGGGACCCTCGTTCTGGAGGTCGGAGCTTGCTCCCGGTGGTCGCAGGATGAGGGTGTGGGGACCCTCGTTCTGGAGATCGTGCTGGTCCTGCGTGGTCGCAGAATGAGGGTGTGGGGACCCTCGTTCTGGAGATCGGTGCTGCTCCCGGTGGTCGCGGAATGAAGGTGTGGGGACCCTCGTTCTGGAGATCGGAGCTGCTCCCGGTGGTCACAGGATGAGGGTGTGGGGGACCCTCGTTCTGGAGGTCGGAGCTGCTCCCGGTGGTCGCAGGATGAGGGTGTGGGGACCCTCGTTCTGGAGATCGGTGCTGGTCCTGGTGGTCGCAGAATGAGGGTGTGGGGACCCTCGTTCTGGAGATCGGTGCTGCTCCCGGTCGGTCGCAGGATAAGGGTGTGGGGACCCTTGTTCTGGAGATCGGTGCTGCTCCCGGTGGTCGCAGGATAAGGGTGTGGGACCCTCGTTCTGGAGATCGGTGCTGCTCCCGGTGGTCGCAGGATAAGGGTGTGGGGACCCTCGTTCTGGAGATCGGTGCTGCTCCCGGTGGTCGCAGGATGAGGGTGTGGGGACCCTCGTTCTGGAGGTCGGAGCTGCTCCCGGTGGTCGCAGGATGAGGGTGTGGGGACCCTCGTTCTGGAGATCGGTGCTGCTCCCGGTGGTCGCGGAATGAAGGTGTGGGGACCCTCGTTCTGGAGGTCGGTGCTGCTCCCGGTGGTCGCAGGATGAGGGTGTGGGGACCCTCGTTCTGGAGATCGGTGCCGGTCTCAGAAGTGGAACCTGCATCAATCAGACGTCGATAACATTTCCTGTGGATGGGCCACAAAAAGGTGGGGATACCCCTTTAAATTTAGACTCTTAGGCTGCACTGGTTTCTTCTTGCAGCTCCTTCCCTGACTCCTCAGTCACCTGCCAGAGTCGTCTTCCTCTCGGTGATTGATGGAGATGCGTTTTAGGAATACGCACGTCACATCTCATCCAATTTCCTCGTCTGATGTTTTTATAATTGGCGCAGGATCTTATCTTCGTTGGGTTCCACATTAATATTTGCCTCCAGGCTCCCGGCTC
The DNA here is from genome assembly GCA_900303285.1 of Rhinella marina. Taxonomy (NCBI): domain Eukaryota; kingdom Metazoa; phylum Chordata; class Amphibia; order Anura; family Bufonidae; genus Rhinella; species Rhinella marina. Next base: position 133,544 of record ONZH01006341.1, on the reverse strand, counting down.
ATTCCCGGTGGAGAGAACCCGGCATGCTCCATTATTAGTGCTGGTTCTGTTAATTGGACTCATCTATGACTAATGACATTGCCGGATCTGCCGCCAGTCATCTCTGAGTGATGAGGATCCTGGAGCGTCTCGAGAAGGCTGCTCTGACTGACAGCATTTAAAGGGGCCCCACACTTTAATAATCTGGTCACCAGTTTTTGCACAAAAATTTGTACTCCAGGAAACGGGCCCTCGCCCTGCAGGTTCAGTATATGACCTCTGCAGACCTCTCTACGGCATAGCTGAAAATTAAAATTGGGTGGTGGTATACAGTGGTGATATTGTGTATACAGCTCCTGTGCAGACCTATGTGTTTCCGTGGTTACAGACAATACAAGAGGAGGCAGAGGGAAGAGAGTAACACGTGGCTGCAGGATCAGACTACACAGGGGTTGTTTGTAGTCTGTCGCCATGGAGACACATAGGTCTGCACAGGGGCTTAGATACAAAATGTGATGTGTAGCGGGAGCCGTGGTGTCCCCTGTTCAGAGCAGAGTGCCGCCATCTCCTCCATTCACCGCTGTGGTACCCGCTGTGCTCTCGTTTCTCAGACCTCACTATGCAAATGACCATTTAAGGGGAAACAGTTTAGGTTTGCGCGCTCCTTCCTTAGATCCGCAGAAGCCGACCGGCCCTGCTGCCATAATCTGCCGGGAATCCGCACTGACAGCTCATGAAAGTGCGGAGAAAGCCCAGATTACTCCCAGGCTGCAGGCATCCAGCTCATTAACTGTTTCCATAAAATAGCCTCGTAAAGTGTGGAAAAATGACACCACTCAAAGTTTGTCTTCTCTCCATCTGCCATGTAGGCGAATGGAATCTGCTTCAGCAATCTCAGGGTTGGCAGCCCCCCATGATCACTACTGTGTAACATATCTCCAGCGCTGAGAGTCATTTACCTACATAGGTGTGACCGGTATCTTATAATGCTCCGGCCTGTTCAGTGGACAAGTATCTCTCCCACGCCCCTCGTACACGTGCACACTTGGCTCGGCTGAGCATGCATGTGTCCTGAATGAAGAAAACTGTCGCCAGAACCCTATGGTAGAGGCTTACCTCTCCATGAACAAAAGGATCAGGCATATTGAAATCCAACAGGCCAGTTGTTATCTCAACGCCCGACAGACCCCACGGAAATGGTGACAGCTGCGCTTTGTCAGGTTTTCCAGTCCTTCCGGATATGTTTTTGGCGTCCGTACACACATGACATCGGCTCGATGTTTTCTGGCCCTTTTAGCACTGCCGGGGTTAATGCTGCTGAGCAGCGCCATGTTCCAGAATCCAGCAACAGCTGCCAGGAGACAAATTTCTTATCATTGTAAGATTTTCAACACAAAACCTTCAGCTTCCGAGGAATCTTCTGTGGAATTATTGATTATTGCCGGGAGACGGCTGAGAAATCGTATAAGGAGTCACCTGTATATTGTGTAATCTAATCTGTGTATAGGCTACTTCTATAGTGCAGGAGTAACGGACCGAGCTGCTACATACCAGAATGCAGATCACTAGAGCAAGCTCTATTCAGGTACTGAACAAACAGGGGGTGCTGGGAGATTTCAGCTCTGAAGCCAGCAGAATAGTGAGTGCAGCTCTGGAGTATAATAGAGGATGTAACTCAGGATCAGTACAGGATAAGTAATGTATGTACACAGTGACTGCACCAGCAGAATAGTGAGTGCAGCTCTGGAGTATAATACAGGATGTAACTCAGGATCAGTACAGGATAAGTAATGTATGTACACAGTGACTGCACCAGCAGAATAGTGAGTGCAGCTCTGCAGTATAATACAGGATGTAACTCAGGATCAGTACGGGATAAGTAATGTATGTACACAGTGACTGCACCAGCAGAATAGTGAGTGCAGCTCTGGAGTATAATACAGGATGTAACTCAGGATCAGTACAAGATAAGTAATGTATGTACACAGTGACTGCACCAGCAGAATAGTGAGTACAGCTCTGGAGTATAATAAAGGATGTAACTCAGGATCAGTACAGGATAAGTAATGTATGTACACAGTGACTGCACCAGCAGAATAGTGAGTGCAGCTCTGGAGTATAATATAGGATGTAACTCAGGATCAGTACAGGATAAGTAATGTATGTACACAGTGACTGCACCAGCAGAATAGTGAGTGCAGCTCTGGAGTATAATACAGGATGTAACTCAGGATCAGTACAGGATAAGTAATGTATGTACACAGTGACTGCACCAGCAGAACAGTGAGTTCAGCTCTGGAGTATAATACAGGATGTAACTCAGGATCTGTACAGGATAAGTAATGTATGTACACAGTGACTGCCACCAGCAGAATAGTGAGTGCAGCTCTGGAGTATAATGCAGGATATAACTCAGGATCAGTACATGATAAGTAATGTATGTACACAGTGACTGCACCAGCAGAATAGTGAGTGCAGCTCTGGAGTATAATACAGGGTGTAACTCAGGATCAGTACAGGATAAGTAATGTATGTACACAGTGACTGCACCAGCAGAATAGTGAGTGCAGCTCTGGAGTATAATACAGGATGTAACTCAGGATCAGTACTGGATAAGTAATGTATGTACACAGTGACTGTACCAGCAGAATAGTGAGTGCAGCTCTGGAGTATAATACAGGATATAACTCAGGATCAGTACAGGATAAGTAATGTATGTACACAGTGACTGCACCAGCAGAATAGTGAGTGCAGTTCTGGAGTATAATACAGGATGTAACTCAGGATCAGTACAGGATAAGTAATGTATGTACACAGTGACTGCACCAGCAGAATAGTGAGTGCAGCTCTGGAGTATAATACAGGATGTAACTCAGGATCAGTACAGGATAAGTGATGTATGTACATAGTGACTGCACCAGCAGAATAGTGAGTGCAGTTCTGGAGTATAATACAGGATGTAACTCAGGATCAGTACAGGATAAGTAATGTATGTACACAGTGACTGCACCAGCAGAATAGTGAGTGCAGCTCTGGAGTATAATACAGGATGTAACTCAGGATCAGTACAGGATAAGTGATGTATGTACACAGTGACTGCACCAGCAGAATAGTGAGTGCAGCTCTGGAGAATCATTCTACGATTTACATATTATTAGGGAATAGTTTTGCTGGTTTCTGTTACAGGAGACGTATACAGATTCCATACATGAGGTTTGTGGATTATTACAGGATGCAGAATATGATGTATAGATATTAATGCCGATCTCTGTCTTCTGTCTCTGCAGAGGTCAATCCCAAAGCAGAAGAAGGAAGAGGAAAGTCGTCTCCTCGGCTGAAGCATCATCTAAGCCTCAGACGTCCAGGAGTAAGAGGCAGCACAAGTGAATGCTTTTACTTCCACCGGGGACTGAGGACGACTTGAGACTTAAAGAAGCTGAACACGAATGTCTTCCATCTTAGAAGTGCTGCATCTGGAGTCTGGGAGAGGAGCTCCGAGCATTCCTCCCCTGAAATCCCCAAATTCCCATGTTACAAGCTGGACAGCAAGCACTATGGCCCATTATTACTCCGGTGGGTTTGGTCACCCAGCTTTCCCAGATTCCTGAGGAGATAATTGGCCATTTATGCAGCGACACAGCCTGGAACAGCCACGGACGATTCAAGGAATTATTTTCCTCGAAGAAGTAAACCTTTCATAACCTTCCCTCGAAGAACCTGTGAGGTCACAGGGCCAGGAAGAGCGTCCATTCCTGTGGGTAGAGGGTCTGGAGGAGCCCCCGGGGTGGAGATATTAGGATATTTATCCTTTACATCGACCCTGTGGCCTCTTCTAGGTGCATTATACACCTTTCAATGTGAATGGAAGACTTTGAGAAACTTTGATACTTTTGTACTTTTTCTTACTTTTTCCTGCTGTTTTCATCCTTTACTTGCAGCCGCCGTCTCGTTCCCCGCCGTCGTAGCCCCGCCAGTGCCGTCAATCACGTCTAAGTGCATTGATGTCATTTTAGGTTCCTGAAAGTTTCCAGTCGACGGTGTATTTTATCATCATCTCGTCAGTGTAACGATTGTTTTGTACTTTTTATATTTCGCTGGTTGCGCCACCACACTCGTCCTTCTTAAAATCCGGCTGCAGCCGCTGAATAAAGGTTTTCTCGTTGCTGCTTTCACCAGACGCACTCGTCCTTTATTTCAGGGATTTGCCATGTACATGCGGTGTACCGCCGGCTACAGATGAAAGGTAGCCGCTCCTTAGGTGCCCTCTCTCTCTTCTCCGCCTTTGTCTTTGCTTCTTCAGTTTCTCTGATGAGAAGTAGAAGAAAATACTTGTATTCCCAGTGAAATAACAATCCTGCAGCCTCTTTACTTAGAACTCTCCATTGGGTCGTTCCTCTGTTACTCCTCCTGGAGATGTATGAATAAATTGACAATTCCCATTATCAATAGGGCATGTGCCCTACACCGTTTGACGCTAGTGGCACTAATTGGATGGCATCGGAGGGCACGGGGAGAGTCCCCATTGAAATAAAGAATTACATGTCCCCTATAAAGGGGTATTCTCATCTTATACAATGGGGGCATATCGCTAGGATATGCCCCCATTGTTTTATAGGTGCGGGCTCCACCGCTGGTACCCACACCTATATTGAGATCGGACGGGGGAGCGCTGGTTTCTTGGGGTCCGGCCACCACCTGGCGCAGCTCCCCTGCTGCTCCCATAGAAATGAATGGAAGCGCACCGCGGCCACCGCTCCCATTCATTTCTATGGAGCCGACGGAAACAGCTGAGCCAGCACTTGGCTATTTTCGCCGGCCCCATAGAAATGAATGGGAGCAGTGGCTGCGCATGCGCAGTGCGCCCTCCTTCACTTTGGGGGCTCCATTCTCGATATAGGTGCAGGTCCCAGCGGTGAGACCCGCACCTATAAGACAAAGGTGGGCATATCCTAGTGATATGTCCCCCTTGTGTAAGATGAGAATACCCCTTTAACCCCTTAACCACAAGCCCTGGTTGTCACCCTTGTGTTTCCATAACTTTTTTATGTTTCTGTCGATGTTGCTGTAGTTGTAGTTTTTATTGGCACTATTTACTATGTTACTATTTTGGACTAATTTGTATAATTTCTTTTGAGTTCAACAAAGCAGCTGATAAGTTATATTTATTCTGCGGTCGTTACAATTGCGGCGGTAGTGAATAATGATGACTGTATGAGTCATTAAGGGGTTAACACGCAGCCTCCTGCGGTTTTATAGGTTCTCAAATACAAGCATTGTACGACTGCATTAAAATCGTAACCCCTATTTATGGAAGAGGCTCCTAGGATGTGGTTCAGTTTTAGGATTCCTGATCCGTATTCAGGCCTGAGTCTTATGTGGAGGTGCACTTTAAAGAAGAAAATGTTATTCCATGTCCTGCTAGAAATGTACATGATGTAATCTGTAGTGAATGTCATTTTCTTACCAGTGTCTGTATTTGTGAGTTATATCTCCCTGATGTTTCTCATCTGTGTCATTTGACCAGCGATCAGACTCTCCAGATAACACAGCATCTTATGTGTGGACAGGAAGTCTAATTCTCTATGTATTCCTATGGGAGCCTCACTCTGAGTCTCATAGGAATGAATAGAGCAGTAACTGGCTTCCTGTCCTGGGTCAGTTGGAGGTCAGGGAGTTGGTCACATGACACAGCTACAATAAGAAGAGAGGGGATAACTCACAAATACAGTCACTGATGAGAAGATTACATTCACCACAGATGATATCATGTGCCTGGAGTTCTTTAAGTTTCGTGCCTGGATAAGCGGTCGCCCGTGGATCGGCTTTGCTCCCTGTACTGAATGGCTGCGCCGCTGAGAAGTTTAATTCCCTTCAGAAATGAATTATGGAACTGGCCCGACTGCTGCAGCTCCTCAGGGAGGGCACCGAGCACTTTATTGGAGGATCAGCCGTCACCCCGCGTTACTGTCATCCGTCAGCAGCGTTGTGTGCAGCCACAATCAGCGTGCCGCCGATCTCCCCTCTGTATCCGAGCCCGGCTTCTACAGAACTGCTCCACAGGTGATAATTCCTCGAGGAGCCGTCTCTGCCTCAGGGCTCTGCTTCCAATGCTGCTTTATATGTCATACCTACGGCGCTACCGAGCACCGGTCACCTCAAGTGCGCCTGACAAGCGTCTGCATAGATTAGGTGCCGGGCAACCCGAATGGCACAACCAACAGATACCGACCGCAGTGCAGATCAGGACAGGAGCAGCCGCCGCTTGTATCCTGCAGAAGCCAAGAACAGGGAGAATCCATCATCTCCAAGCAGAGCGCGGGGTCTCCCGGGGCCCAATCAATGTGTTATCTATCAGCAGCTCGCAACCCCTTATCTTCAGGCTGCATTTACCGTTCTCAGAGCCAACTGGCGGCTGTCAAAAAATAGGACATGGCTTATTTTTGGCCATTTTCACGACCAGGCGGACCCCATGGAAATCAATGGGATTGTTTTTTAATGGCCACATAGGGAGGAGTGCAGCCCTTTCAGGGGTTAAAATAGAAAACCCCACCTCGACTTGAACGCCCTGGGGGATGCCCGCACCTCAGACCCTCAATATTCGCTGAACGCAGCAGGATCTCCGCTCCCGATTACTCCCCAGTGCCATCAGGCCCCTGTGCCACCAGCTTGCCCCCCCCGTGCCACCAGCTTGCCCCCCCCCTGTGCCACCAGCTTGACACCCCCCCCCCGTGCCTCCAGCTTGCCCCCCCCCATGCCTTCAGCTTGCCCCCCTTAGTGCCACCAGCTTGCTCCCCATTGCCCCTGCAGGTGACCACAGAGTGGTGAGTAATAGCAAGCGCTTCACTCCCGCTCCGTGGTCACGTGGCACAAATGAATCCAAATTTTTTGCATCGAGGATTTTTTTGCGTCAAATTACTCGATTACATCGAGTAATCGTTTTGGCCCTAGTCATGACATCACCTGAGACAGGCCTGACCATATATGTAAGGGGGCACAAGTGGGGGCTACTGTCTTTTCTAAGTCACAACTTGGGACTATTATAACTACAGGGAGGCACTAAGGGGGCCATTATAGCTACAGGGGGCACAAACGGATGCCTGGCCTCTGCTCGCGTGTGCACCATAGCTGTTTCAAACCGCAGAAGCCCGCAGCTCATGCTTGCGACCGGCAATGATGCCGATCGCAGACATTTAAGCCTATTTTTTTCTGTAAGATTTAGTTAAGGCTCCGTTCACACACTGCAACTCCTCAAGACATGTATACTGGCCGTGTGCACGCCGCATCACGGTGCGGAGCCATTGACTTCAATGTGTCTGCAGTCCGCAAATAGGAGCTGTCTTATCTTTTTCGTTGCGGCCGCACGATGGACGTGGTTTGTGGTCCCCGAAATGGACGCGGTCGTGTGAATGGACCCTGATCCTGACAGTGCCGATTATTTTGCTAAATGCATCGTCTTGCAGGGTTTATGACGGAGGCGCGTTCTGCTGTAAATCTTCATCGTATTTACGTATCTGGCGGATAATGTAACCTGCGGCCCGTACAGTGCGTGACACAATGCAGGTCGTAAATCCAGGTCTCGGGGTGAGAGATAACACATACAGACCGAAGACTGCGGTGTCTTACGAAAACCCTGTAAATCTCCTTGTCGCCGGCTACGTCTTAGCATCGCTCACCTTCTTTGCACCGATTTAACCCTTTCACCACCCTCGACGCAAAGTAGAAAATTGCGCCAAAGCTCATTCCCAGTTGGTAATGACTTTTAAATGTCAGTATGGAGAGAGCGATCACGGTGAGATCTGCTGTAACGGTGGTGCCCGTAGCAGTGGGGATTCCTAGTGATGTCATCATGGGCGTTCCTTTACACCCATAGGATGATGAGGGTTGTGTGCTCGGAAGTGCATAAGGTGCCCCTTTGAGCCCTATCCTGTCCGTAAACAGAATGCAGTCCATTCCACTGAGACTCTTTAGACGTATCCGTACATTGAAGAATATGGCTGCTTTCTTTCCAAAACAGCGCCACGCCTGTGCACAGGTAGTGTGTGGTATTGCAGTGATGCCTTATCAATATGAAGGGGCGCAGGTTATTTTCCCCTCTGGCATCGGAGGAATGTCTGCACCCGGTCACATTACACCATTTAAACTTTGCAAACTTTATCTTTTCTGTTCCTCATTTTTTTTTATTAGTCTGAACAAAAAAAAAAATCACAACTTTCTCCTGACGTGACCCGTTCATCAGCAGAGTTATTGGGGGTAATTTAGAAAGGAATGGTGAAGCTGAGTGAGAGGGAGGGGGGTGGTGGTAAAATAACTGAATGGTAACCCGAGGACCCTGATCTTCAGCGCGTCAGACGCTGACACTGTGTTTAAAGAGAAAGCGGCAGAAGAATATAACGGAGCGTTAATCACCCGCTGGGTTCATGAGTTTTCCTGCGGAGCCGACGCATTTCAAGCTCTTTATGTCATCTTTATGGATGAAGGACTCAAGAGCACGTCTGACATAGATCTATGGTGAGCGCACAGAGGTGAAGCGGTCGCGGGTCCCAGCTTTGAAGTCTGCAGGTAGCAGAGTTACTATCTGTAAATAATACAGTCAGCTCTGCTACATCTGTATAGTGGAGGGGTCCATAATAAGAGAGACAAATCTAAATTGGGAACAAACTTCCCATCCACCTGCTTTGCAGTAAGACACCCCCTTCTCATCCCTGGTCAGGAGCTGCTGGGACTTGTTGTTTCATGTGAGAATAGAAAGCAGTGTGGCCCTTGGGCTGCTGTGCAGGGTCACGCCCATGCAGAACGGAAGAGGGGGAACGCCCACCCCAAGGACCCGGTAGCTGCTGGGGCTCTATCATTGTGTATGCCCGTGTCACCTTATGTAACCTATGGTGAAGTGATACTGTGGATAAGGATTCAGCCGAGTACCACCGATCCAGCGGCAGAGCCCATCTGTGTGTCTGGCGGGCGCTCACAGTCTCCGAGACATTCTCCATTTCCTTCATCCTGCCCCGAAATGGAATTAAATCAGATTCATAGAACATTGAAACCATCTACTGCAGATTAACATCTGAGATCCTGATGGTGTATCTAACCCTTCCATTTGTAGTACTACCTGCTGAGCTGTGTATCTAATCCTTGCATGTGTAATACTGTGTTGAGCTGCTGTATCTAAGCCTATATAAGATTGTGTGATACTGTCTGCTGAATGCCTATATCTAAGCCCCTGATGTGTGATACCCTCTCCTGAGCCGCTGTATCTAAGCCCAGCTTCTGTGATACCGTCTGCTAAGCTATGTATCTGATCTTAGCATGTGTAATACTGTGTTCAGCTGCTGTATCTAAGCTTGTCACATATGATACTGTCTGCTAAGCTGCTGTATCTAAGCCTATATAAGACTGTGTGATTAGTTTCTGTATCTAAGCTTGTGTGATACTGTCTGCTGAACTCCTATATCTAAGCCCCTGATGTGTGATACTCTGTCCTGAGCTGCAGTATCTAAGCCTAGCTTCTGTGATACAGTCTGCTGAGCTGTGTATCTCAGCTTATCTTATGTGATACTGTCTGCTGAGCTGTGTATCTCAGCTTATCTTGTGTGATACTGTCATCTGAGCTATGTATCTAATCCGACCTTGTATGATACTTTCTGGTGAGCTGTGTATCTCAGCTTATCTTGTGTGATACTGTCATCTGAGCTATGTATTTAATCCTACCGTGTGTGATACTTTCTAGTGAGCTGTGTATCTCAGCTTATCTTGTGTGATACTGTCTGCTGAGCTATGTATCTCAGCTTATCTTGTGTGATACTGTCAGCTGAGCTGTGTATCTAATCCTACCTTGTGTGATACTGTCGGCTGAGCTGTGTATCTAATCCTACCTTGTGTGATACTTTCTGGTGAGCTGTGTATCTCAGCTTATCTTGTGTGATACTGTCATCTGAGCTATGTATCTAATCCTACCTTGTGTGATACTTTCTAGTGAGCTGTGTATCTCAGCTTATCTTGTGTGATACTGTCTGCTGAGCTATGTATCTCAGCTTATCTTGTGTGATACTGTCTGCTGAGCTATGTATCTAATCCGACCGTGTGTGATACTGTCTGCTGAGCTATGTATCTCAGCTTATCTTGTGTGATACTGTCATCTGAGCTGTGTATCTAATCCTACCTTGTGTGATACTGTCGGCTGAGCTGTGTATCTAATCCTACCTTGTGTGATACCACACGGTCCAGCAGCAGTGTGTACCTCCCTGGCGCCCGGTGATACCTGTACGTATCTTGGTTTCGGGTTCCTCGGCGCCGCGTCTGTTTAGGAAGTCGCCAGCCAGCGGGTGGGTGGTTATCGGATGACGCCTCTCCTCGCCTTGTAATGGCCTCCTGTCTCCAGGTAATTTCCGATATTAGAGGACGCTGACGGGTGCAAGCGCACATTTATATAATCATCAATTACAAACCTTCCGGCTGCTCTCAGAACGAGCCGGCGTCGCTGGAGATGTTCTGTCTTCATTATTATCCAGAATCCGAGTCATCGACCTGCATCCTGCACGTGCCATCTCAGTGGAGTCTTTAAAGGGTGTGTATACTTTTGCAACCATCTTTCTTTGCTTGAATGCATCTGAAATAAGAAAATTTAAAAACCAATGAAGCTTCTTTGCAGATGGAGAAACATCTCTTACTGTTGTGTGTACAGCCCCTGTACATAGCTATGTGTCTCCATGGTTACAGACACAATCCCTCTGTAGTCTGATCCTGCAGTGACATGAAAACATCTCACCCTTTATGACCCATCATGGACTCCCCCCGACCGCTGAGGAGTCCTGTGGTATCAGATCCTGTAAGATGCTCGGTGCGGCCTCCATGGACGATTGGATTGAGATCTGGGAATCTGGAGACGTCATCACCTTCATCTTTGTCATGTTCCTCATTCCTGGACAGTGTTTGCAGTGTGGTCGGGGCATTATCCTGCTGGAAGAGGGCACTGCCATGAGGGGACGCCACTGCCATGACTCTACATCTGCATGGTGCCAGGACCCAGAGTTTCCAGCAGAACATTGTCCAGAGCCTCGCACTGCCTCCACCGGCTTATCTTCTTCCCATAATGCACCTGGTGCCATCTCCTTCCCAGCTAATTGACGCACACGCACCTGGCTGACAAAATGATGTAATGTGATTCCTCAGACCAGGCTGTCCACATGATGTAATGTGATTCTTCAGACCAGGCCTCCTTCCTGCCATAGTTCACCTGGTGCCATTTTCTCCCCAGGTAAGTGACGCACATGCACCAGGCCATCTACATGATGTAATGTGATTCCTCAGACCAGTCATCTTCCTATAGTGCACCTGGTGCCATCTCCTCCCCAGGCAAGTGACGCACATTCTCAGGTTGTTTACATTATGTAATGTGATTCCTCAGACAAGGCCGCCCACATACTATAATGTGATTCCTCAGACCAGGTTGTTTCCTTCCCATAGTGCACCTGGTGCTATTTCCTCCCCAGGTAAGTGACGCACATGCAACAGGCCGTCTACATTATGTTATGTGATACCTCAGACCAGTCTGTTTTCTTCCTATAGTGCACCTGGTGTCATCTCCTCCTCAGGTAAGTGATGCACATACACCCATCCATATGATGTAGTGTGATTCCTCAGACCAGGCTGACCACGTGATGTAATGTGATTCCTCAGACCAGTCTTCTTCCTATAGTGCACCTGGTGTCATCTCCTCAGGTAAGTGATGCACATACACCCATCCATATGATGTAGTGTGATTCCTCAGACCAGGCTGACCACATGATGTAATGTGATTCCTCAGACCAGGCTGACCACATGATGTAATGTGATTCCTCAGACCAGTCTTCTTCCTATAGTGCACCTGGTGTCATCTCCTCCCCAGGTAAGTAATGCACATGCACCAGGTCGTCTACATTATGTAATGTGATTCCTCAGACCAGGCCGACCACATGATGTAATGTGATTTCTCAGACCAGGCCGACCACATGATGTAATGTGATTCCTCAGACCAGGCCGTCTTCTTCCATTCCTCCAGATTACAGTTCTTTTACTCCTGTGCCCATTGTAGAGATTGCGGCTTCCGTGGGACCAAACAGATGTTAGGATTTTCTCAGTCAGATGTTAAATGCTCCCGTTTCCCGGCACACAGCCGCGGTTTACAAGAATCCCGTGAAATGTAAATTCACAAACACCTGTCAAACTCAGTGACTGCACGCAACGCATCGAACCCGGGGGCGAATCCCCTATGTGGCTTAGTCCAGTTGGTGCCAGCGTTGACATCCTGACCCTGAGCAAACATGGAGGAGGAGAAGGAATTCTATTAGGGCATCATGCTGAGCTGCCTGCTGGGAGTTGTAGTTCTGAAACGCATACAAAGTATTGAAAGCAATCCAACAGAGGTTAGTGGAGAAAACATATTCAACTTCAGCTGTGACAACCACCCGTGAAGCAGGAATGTGACCAGACCAGTTGTCGCTTTCCTTTCCCAACTTTTCAGATCATACCCAGGACATTACTCAACAGGGGGCGACACTGAGTGCCCCTCAAATGTAAAATATGAGGTACATATGGATCAAATACTGAAAGTTATATAATGGAAGGAGCAGGGTCTCAGCAGCACAGAGGACGTCAGGAGAGGAGTGTGCTGATCTTGTGGAGGTCACAGGATGAGAGTTACATAGTGGAAGAAGCAGGGTCTTCCCAGCAGCACAGAGGACTTCAGGAGAGGAGTGTGCTGATCTTGTGGAGATCACAGGATGAGAGTTACATAGTGGAAGGAGCAGGGTCCTCCCAGCAGCACAGAGGATTTCAGGAGAGGAGTGTGCTGATCTTGTGGAGATCACAGGGTGAGAGTTACATAGTGGAAGGAGCAGGGTCCTCCCAGCAGCACAGAGGATTTTAGGAGAGGAGTGTGCTGATCTTGTGGAGGTCACAGGGTGAGAGTTACATAGTGGAAGGAGCAGGGTCCTCCCAGCAGCACAGAGGATTTCAGGAGAGGAGTGTGCTGATCTTGTGGAGGTCACAGGGTGAGAGTTACATAGTGGAAGGAGCAGGGTCCCCCCCAGCAGCACAGAGGATTTCAGGAGAGGAGTGTACTGATCTTGTGGAGGTCACAGGATGAGAGTTACATAGTGGAAGGAGCAGGGTCCTCCCAGCAGCACAGAGGATTTCAGGAGAGGAGTGTGCTGATCTTGTGGAGGTCACAGGGTGAGAGTTACATAGTGGAAGGAGCAGGGTCCCCCCCAGCAGCACAGAGGATTTCAGGAGAGGAGTGTACTGATCTTGTGGAGGTCACAGGATGAGAGTTACATAGTGGAAGGAGCAGGGTCCTCCCAGCAGCACAGAGGATTTCAGGAGAGGAGTGTGCTGATCTTGTGGAGGTCACAGGGTGAGAGTTACATAGTGGAAGGAGCAGGGTCCTCCCAGCAGCACAGAGGATTTCAGGAGAGGAGTGTGCTGATTTTGTGGAGGTCACAGGATGAGAGTTACATAGTGGAAGCAGCAAGGTTCCAGCAGCACAGAGGATTTCAGGAAAGGAGTGTGCTGATGTTGGTGAGGACAGGGCTGCTGTATTTTACCTAGACCATAATCTGCAAAACATAGAAGAGCAAATGCTTCCACAGAATGACTCTGGCCCCCAGGGGCCCCTTGTGGCATTTCACAGACCTGTGTTTTCATGTAGATGTTCGCTCTTTCCTTTCGCCTCCACCTCCGATTATTTAGTCTTTCCCTTGCGGTTTCCTCACCTGCTTCCAAGGATTTGTACATACGGGTTGTAGTATTTCTTGTGGGTTCCGTGTTGCGTTACGCGGGCACTCGGCGAGATATCGCCAATCCTTGTTAGGTCCGTGAGATGGAAATGTCGTCAGGACGGTTCTGTTCTTCGTTAGCAGCAGCTGAAAACATTTATGAAAATGTGAGAAAATGCTCCAAGACGTTGTGTTTAGCGAAAACCTCTCAGCGCTGAGTCACCGGAGGCGATTTTCCATCTTTACAGCAAACTAAATACAACCGCCTCCGGGGATTCCTACACTGACATCATGTCCTATACTCCAGTCACCACCAAAGCTGCATTCACAGTTCTGCTGGTTTCCTGTCAGACTTTGAAGAGGTTGTCTACATTTTTTATATTGACGGCCTATCCTCAATTAAAGGGGTTTCAGCTCTGAACCCAAACACAACCCCATCTGCTCTCATTCACCATGAATGAGTGGAGCATTTGAGCTTTTTACGCTCCAATGCTCCCCCTTGCCCTTGTAAGGGAATTTTCATGAGATCTGGTGATGTACCGGGCTCTCCACAAGGACTGTTAGGCAGAGGCTTCCGCCTAGCAGTGAGCCCGGTGACATCACCAGCACTAGTGGGCTGGCTTTAGCGCTGTCCTAGCCTGTTTTTACAGCTCTGAACCCGGACAACCCCTTTAACTTCAGATAAAAACAGTGGAAAATGTGACATTTTGTTATTTCTCATCCAAAGTAACATTTACATTTATGACTAAACCCAGAAAGTACAAAGTGTCCTGGAACCAGCAGAAAACCCCCGTTTCCCAGAAGTCAATCCTGAGGACAATTTCTGTTTAACGCCCAATGTTCTGCTCCCCAGTATCCACCATCATGTCCCCCTTGGCATTGCTGCTGTGGGGGATCAAGGTGACACGGAGCAGAGATGAAGGGTCCCAGGACCTGAGTGTATAATACCCCAGAGTGGTATTACCATTTCTACTGTCTTTGATTGCTACCAATAATGCTATCCTTGTATTTATTCCAGGTCCTTCACATTGTGCATTGATAGTATTGGTAGAGAGAGAGAGCCTTAGCTAGAATGGAAGATACCATTCAATTCTCCTCCTTTTGGGCAGAAGTGGGCTAGTCTTCCCTCTTACCAGAAAGAATGGTTGCAGTTCTAGTGGAGCTGCCAAGATGTAACAGCAAGGGAAAAATTCCACCTCTTAAGCAGGAGTCCCTGCAGAGGGAAGCAGCTCATAGAGCACCCTGACTCCTTGTAGATTAGGGTAGCCAGAGGTTCAGTTTTAGGACAGTCAGTTTTCTGGTTCCCTATCCTCCATCCGGCACAAGGGCTGGATGGACACAGGGATGTCCTCCTTTTTAGTAGCTCACGCTCAGACAGTAGCATTGCGCTGCCTGAGTGTGAGCTACAGCAATATATTAACTGACTGACTGAGGCTTCTCTCACCCCTAGTCAATCCCTAGAGCCGGCAGACATGGCTCTCTGTTGCTGACTGAGGGTAAGAGAAGCACCCTGGGCTGCCCCCCAGCTCACCTTCCTGTCTGAAAGTCCCCCCCCCACACACACACACACACTTTTACAGACAGATGGGGCGTGGCTTAGCATTTTGGGGTGTGGCCAGTGGCCACCCTATTGCAGATTCACCTACAGAATGTCATGCGGGGGTCAACAGCCAAAGGCTCCCAAAGGCTCCCCACTCTGCATATAGAGAACAGACGAAAATCTCAGCTGCCAGAATAGAGCCTAGTTCAGCACAGCAGAGACAGAAAGCAGAGTACTCAAGTTCACCTGCCAGTTTATGCCAAAGCCTGCTGGAACCAAGAGAAAGCCTGAATATTGTCTGGATGCAAGTTTACTAAGCTAAAGCTGTTGAACTTTATAAACACATATTCTCCACCTCCACCATTACTCATCCCCTTCACTGCTTCAGAGCCAAACCCTGGGGATTGGCTGTATCCAGGTAGGATTACCGTGACACACACAAGACTATTAGGGCTGCACTACACCGCTCTGCATTCCTATAGACCTGGGACACGATCAACCCTGGAGGGCGACGTGTTGCAAGTGGCGTCCACACTGATAGCAACTGGAACCCAGAGTTGAGCAGTACCGTGAGCACTTGTCTGCTGCTATGTGATGGGGGAGGGGGTGCAGTATATCATACCCCCCTATTATTATATAGTTGGTGCAGTTTATAATGGTTGCTGCAGATCTGACTGTGAAGGGTGGTGGATATGGCTCCACTGTGTTTTGCAGTCCACAAATTGAGGATCCGCAAAACACAGATGCTGTCTGTGTGCGTTGCACAATTTGTGGAACGGAATGGGCAGCTCATTATAGAAATGTCTATCCTTTTCTGCAAAACAGACAAGAATAGGACGGTTTTTATTTATTTATTTATTTTGTTTTTTTTTGCAGGGCCATAGAATGGCAGTGCTGTCCGCATCTTTTGCGGCCCCGTTGAAGTGAATGGGTCCACATCCAAGCCGCAAAAATACTGCTCGGATGCGGAACCAAACCACGTTCGTGTGCATGAGCCTTTACAGTGATCTCTGACCCCGAGATCCTTCAGTTTATAATCTTATAATAATCAGGATGATTTGTGGAGCTTTTCCTGGGAAACCTGAGATCGGTATGTGATCTGCAGAACGGCTCCTGTGTACTTTATCATATCTAGAGGAATGCAAACTATTCAGGACCTGTTATTACATTGATTTAAGCGAGTAAAGGTGCTGTCTGCATTTTTAAAGTTTTTTGGGAAAATTCAACTCTGATCTATGACCCCCCCTCCCCCTTCTAATGCCAGTTCTGTATCTAGTGCGATTCAGAGAACTGGAGGACCGCAGAGTCCAGTAATGAGTCTGCAGTGAGCTCCCCCTGGTGGTGGCTGTATAATCTGTATGTAGTGAGCTCCCTCTAGTGGTGACTGTATAATCTGTATGTAGTGAGCTCCCTCTAGTGGTGACTGTATAATCTGTATATAGTGAGGTCCCTCTAGTGGTGGCTGTATAATCTGTATATAGTGAGGTCCCTCTAGTGGTGGCTGTATAATCTGTATATAGTGAGGTCCCTCTAGTGGTGGCTGTATAATATGTATGTAGTGAGCTCCCTCTAGTGGTGGCTGTATAATCTTTATGTAGTAAGCTCCCTCTAGTGGTGGCTGTATAATCTGTATGTAGTGAGCTCCCTCTAGTGGTGACTGTATAATCTGTATATAGTGAGGTCCCTCTAGTGGTGGCTGTATAATATGTATGTAGTGAGCTCCCTCTAGTGGTGACTGTATAATCTGTATGTAGTGAGCTCCCTCTAGTGGTGGCTGTATAATCTGTATGCAGTGAGCTCCCTCTAGTGGAGGCTGTATAATCTGTATGCAGTGAGCTCCCTCTAGTGGAGGCTGTATAATCTGTATGCAGTGAGCTCCCTCTAGTGGAGGCTGTATAATCTGTATGTAGTGAGCTCCCTCTAGTGGTGGCTGTTTAATCTGTATGTAGTGATCTCCCTCTAGTGGTGGCTGTATAATCTGTATGTAGTGAGCTCCCTCTAGTGGTGGCTGTATAATCTGTATGTAGTGAGCTCCCTCTAGTGGTGACTGTATAATCTGTATGTAGTGAGCTCCCTCTAGTGGTGGCTGTATAATCTGTATGTAGTGAGCTCCCTCTAGTGGTGACTGTATAATCTGTATGCAGTGAGCTCCCTCTAGTGGTGGCTGTATAATCTGTATGTAGTGAGGTCCCTCTAGTGGTGGCTGTATAATCTGTATGCAGTGAGCTCCCTCTAGTGGTGGCTGTATAATCTGTATGCAGTGAGCTCCCTCTAGTGGTGGCTGTATAATCTGTATGCAGTGAGCTCCCTCTAGTGGAGGCTGTATAATCTGTATGCAGTGAGCTCCCTCTAGTGGAGGCTGTATAATCTGTATGCAGTGAGCTCCCTCTAGTGGAGGCTGTATAATCTGTATGTAGTGAGCTCCCTCTAGTGGTGGCTGTTTAATCTGTATGTAGTGATCTCCCTCTAGTGGTGGCTGTATAATCTGTATGTAGTGAGCTCCCTCTAGTGGTGGCTGTATAATCTGTATGTAGTGAGCTCAATCTAGTGGTGACTGTATAATCTGTATGCAGTGAGGTCCCTCTAGTGGTGGCTGTATAATCTGTATGTAGTGAGGTCCCTCTATTGGTGGCTGTATAATCTGTATGCAGTGAGCTCCCTCTAGTGGTGGCTGTATAATCTGTATGCAGTGAGCTCCCTCTAGTGGTGGCTGTATAATCTGTATGTAGTGAGCTCCCTCTAGTGGTGACTGTATAATCTGTATGTAGTGAGCTCCCTCTAGTGGAGGCTGTATAATCTGTATGTAGTGAGCTCCCTCTAGTGGTGGCTGTATAATCTGCATGTAGTGAGCTCCCTCTAGTGGTGACTGCAGGCAGCCAAGATTTTATAACTATGTGCAGAGGATTTGGCACTTTGTATCACAAAATAAAGCTCTTGCCACTATATAGATACTTTAGGAAACTAATTATGTAAATAAATTTATGTAAATAAAATGTTTTTTTCCAGGGTTCATATTCACTTTAATTATTGCACATTGAATTAAATGAAACAATAAAAAGTTTTAAAGGGTTTCTGTCACCAGTTTTTTCGGTATGAATCAGGCTGACATTAGAGATGTGCTAATGTCACCTGATTCCAAATATATATCTGTTTTATTTACTGGTGCCCCCATTTTTATATAAAATGAACTTTTATTTTATGCTAATAAGGCCTCTAGGTGCAAGGGGCGTTACCTCTGCTCCTAGAGGCTCTGTTGATTGACAGGACCAGGCAGAGAAGAAACACTCCATTCACCATAGCTTGCAAGGACCTTCAATGATGTCATGACCATGTGATCAGTCACATGGTTTAGGAGGAGACAGGCTGTTTGTGTGATCCTAACCATGTGACTGATCACATGGTCATGACATCATTGAAGGTCCTTGCAAGCTATGGTGAATGGAGTGTTTCTTCTCTGCCTGTGCCTGTCAATCAACAGAGCCTCTAGGAGCAGGGGTAACGCCCCTTGCACCTAGTAGCCTTATTAGCATAAAATAAAAGTTCATTTTATATAAAAATGGGGGCACCAGTAAATAAAACAGATATATATTTGGAATCAGGTGACATTAGCACATCTCTAATGTCAGCCTGATTCATACCGAAAAAACTGGTGACAGAAATCCTTTAAGATCTCTTCTTACAGTCAGTGATTTGGAAGCTAAAAATCTGTCCTGATCTAATACTTCTCACAGCTGAGGGTTTGTTACACTTGTAACCAGTGTAGACAATGCTGTGTGAGCTAAACACATCAGCAGTGTCTTTGATACTCTGTTACAATGTATCAGTCTGGAGACTTCGGGGCTCAGCTAATGGAAGATTGCATAGACTGGATGAAATGGTAACAAACTCTCAGCTATGAGAAGCTTCACATCTGTTTAGTTTTTATCGGATTTTGTCTTTCCCATGCCATTCACAGACAGCAAGCAGAGATCATGAGAATTTGTAACAAATTATAATAGAAAGTCTCAGAATTTTTCCTCTGCTGTGGATAAGGCACACAGGCTACACTTGGCGCCGTGTCCTCCATAGATCCTGATCCTTGGCTCCGCAGCGCTCTTCGTGTTCCCACATCTGTTCCTGAGGATTGCTGTATCATATCACAAGGTGAGCCCGAGCTGACTCTGCAGGTGTCTGCTGGATTCCAGGCTGAAAGGATGTGATTAGAGACAGATTGACTCCGAGCATATGGAAAAGCTCCATGTCCTGTCATAACAAGCGCTGTACGGTAATCACAGAAGACGTCGCAGCCGAGCAGCTTGTACAAATGAAATGTTGGCTCCTGCTCAACAGCTCCAAGAAATACAAGACATGAAACTGTCACGCAATCCGTGCCAGCAAGAGTCCTCCGTTCATCACCAAGGTGTCACATGACTCCACTGACCATTACTGCGCCATCTGTCCTCTGACAACCACACTGAGTGGCATGCTTTGCCATTCAGAGTGGTTGTCACTTCTCCCACAACACATCTCTCCAAACCTGGCAATCAGAGGACAAGGATCTGGGAAAAACTGCAAGTGTTGGACCGGATTCATTAAATTGTAAATCCCCTTTATATTTTCATCAAAAAATGCCCCAAGAAAAGAGGCGCTCATAGGGTAAGCACGTATGGGTGCGAGTTCCCCTCCTATGTATTCTGTTCACCTGTCAGTGTTGTGCAAAGTTGGGCGTGACTCCATTGAACGCTTGATGTTGGTGCAGCCGATGCAATCAGGAACTCCGGAGGCAGGAGCAGACTACTCGAGCCTCATTCGAAGCGCGAAACACCAAATTACATTATCTATTTGAAAACAATAAAGGGTTAACAGTCCGTCATCTTTCCGGTAGTGTTTTGCGCCTACCAGCTATCATCTAGAAGTGAGTAGTCTACCAGCTTCTCCATTTGCTTTAGGTTTCCATGACACCTCTAGCATTAGCTTCTCGCTAAGGGAAATATTGGGGTATGTGCGCTACATTGTATCCGCCAAGTAATAGTGATATAAGACAGCTAGATACAGCTTTATACCCTTATATCATAGCTTTGTTTTTCTGCTGCCAAATCCCCTGCATAGACAAGTCCTGTATAATTCTTTCCTCCTGCAGCCACCTCTAGAGGGAGCTCACTGCATACTGTGTTACTATAGAGTCCAATGAGCTTCCTAAGTCTGCAGTTAGCGTCTGAGCTCCCCCTAGTGGTCACTGTGGGCAGTAAAAAAATTGATTATTATTTTAACTTTTTTCCTTTGCAGAGTTTGGAGCTCTGTATCAGAAAAAAAAACTACATTTACAACCGCTGTAAAGAATTATTAGCAGCTTGTGGTGACCCACAGACAGAGTAGCAGCAAAGTGCATGAGATTTTAGGAATTTATTCTTCATAACTTTTGCAAGAAATACGGCATCCAAGCAGAATTGTGGTGTGTTTTGCGATCCACAGCAAAATCTGCATGGAAATCATGAAAAAAAATTTCTGGATCCATTGCAAAATCTGCAGTATGTTCCATGGGATGTGCCCTGATGTGATTACCTCCACCCCGAACTTAAGACATTATGAAGTCTGTGCTCATTAATTGCAAAGAAAAAAATCTCTCTTTTCATTGTAGAAGTACAAATCCCATCCTCTCAGGGGCTACTTGGATTCCTTAGTTTGCAGCCCGTAAAGCAGTCACCCTGTAGGTATAAATTCCATACATCCAGCAGTGGAAGAAGCTGCCTGACGTGAGTCAATTTCTAGTGCAATGTGTGAATTATCTCTGATAACATCCATTCATTCAGCTATGGCCCGCTGCACGGGAAGATCTGTGTCCTGCAGCGCCATCTAGCGGCCACCCAGGAGCAGCGCAGCCCCCTGTCAGAATACTTATTACTCCTAGAGCGGGCTGTTCCTTCTGCTCACTCTCCTCAGTCTGCAAGATGAGAAGGTGATGTGAGAGCAGGCTCCCGAGCAAAGCTCAACCTGTGGCTCTGCAGACTTATCTCACAGTGGTGAGGAATCTCTCATGGAGTGTTGTGTGGACTGAGCTACTAGGAGACCATTACAGCCTGGACATGGGGTGGTGGTCCTGCTGACCAAGGTGCAACAGTTTGCTTTGAAAGGACCTGAGCTATCTGCATCGGTTGAGAGTTGTCCTGTGGATGTAACCTGCTGGGAGTTATCCTAATCTATTGCTATCTCTGCACTGCTAGAATCTGCAGATTTCTGAAAATTGTCCAGGGGGGTCTGCATGTCCTGGGGGAAGGAGGGGCTGGCAGAGACCACCTCTTCTTCTCATCTTCAAGGGAGTAAAGCTTGAGAAAAGCTTCCAGAAGATTGCAAGCAGCGGAGCTGTCACCTGCCTGGAGAGACTCTGTGCTGGAGGGTCCTGGGGAGCCAAAGGAGATGTTTTCCTCCAAGGGATGATACAAGTTTTTGTGGATTTGTAGGGTTTTATAGCTGCTCCTGGACATGGAGGGATTGTGCCTGAATTTAGACTGTTCTGAGCTGCCCAACTCTTCATGGGTGAACTCCAGCATGGAGAACCAGAACCACAGCTCCAACAGCACCAGGGACCCCCTGAAGAGGAATGAGGAGGTGGCCAAGGTGGAGGTGACTGTGCTGGCCCTAATCCTGTTCCTGGCCCTGGCAGGGAACATCTGTGTCCTCCTGGGCATTTACATCAATAGACACAAGCACTCCCGCATGTACTTCTTCATGAAGCACCTGAGCATTGCAGATCTGGTGGTTGCAATCTTCCAGGTGCTTCCTCAGCTCATCTGGGACATCACCTTCAGGTTCTATGCTCCAGACTTGGTTTGCAGGTTGGTCACTTACCTGCAGGTGGTGGGGATGTTTGCTTCTACCTACATGCTCCTGCTCATGTCCCTGGACAGGTGCTTGGCCATCTGTCAACCATTGAGGTCTCTGCACAGGAGATCAGACTGTGTCTATGTCCTCTTCACCTGGATCCTCAGTTTTCTTCTCAGCACCCCCCAAACCGTCATCTTCTCCCTCACAGAGGTGGGCAATGGGGTCTATGACTGCAGGGCTGACTTTATCCAACCCTGGGGGCCCAAAGCCTACATCACCTGGATAACCCTGGCTGTCTACATCATCCCAGTGATGATCCTTAGTGTCTGCTATGGGCTTATTAGCTACAAGATCTGGCAGAACATCCGCCTGAAGACTGTGTGTGAGAGCAACCTGAGGCTGAGCACCAGCAGAAGAGCCACCCTGTCCAGGGTCAGCAGTGTCAGGCTCATCTCCAAGGCTAAAATCCGGACTGTGAAGATGACCTTCATCATAGTGCTGGCTTACATTGTCTGCTGGACGCCCTTCTTCTTTGTCCAGATGTGGTCAGTGTGGGACCCAAACCCCCCCAAAGAAGGTAAGAGGTTCCATATGAATGTGTTGTGCACTTTCCACAAACCTCCCTCTGAGGATATTGAGTTGTGCTTTCAGCTCTCAGACGGTTTCTCTCCTAATATATGTCCCTGTCCCTTATTCTTAAAGTTACATCTTGTTCTTGTTGACTTTGCACACTCTTGTGTTTGTGCCTCAGGGTTGAGGATTTGCACGCAGCTCTACGTGTGTGATTAGTGCAATGATTTATGACTTTATGCCCGAGTGTTACATTATTATTATTATTATTATTAGGTTTTCAAATAGTTTGTTGCAAAATTTTAGTTACAAACTATGCAGGAGACTTATTGCAACAAAGTACAATGTGAGTGAAGTGAGTTTTAGGAAGCAGCCTGAAGGCTGCAGCATGATTCTGCTGAACCATATGGCGGTTTTGTTGCCATCTCATCCGCTCCTTCCTCTGGTTGTTACTTTAACTGTTTACGACTTGCTCTTGCAGATGTCGGCGCGCTTGTAGCTGATATGTTCCTACGGCGTGTTTACTATCTGGGGATCTGGGTGAAGCTCCTTTTACATGGACTGATGTGTAAGGCAATCATCTAGAAGGAACCAGAGGCTTCTGATAATTGTCCGATCGTCGGTGGAGATGAGAGCCGCATTTACATGCAGCAACCACCTCGGCTGTATAAGGCTGAGTTCACACCTCAGTTATTTGATCAGTTATTTCCATCAGTTATTGGGAGCCAAAACCAGGTGCAGGTCAGACACACAGAAGAGGTGCAGATCTTTCCATCATACCTTATGTCTGTGGAGGCTTCACTACTGGTTTTGACCCACAATCACAGATGGAAATCACTGACCAAATACTGAAGTGTGAACTCTGGACTGACTGCTTGTCCCCATAGAAAATGATTGTTCCAGCGCAGCACAATCTGCTGGACAAGGAGCGATGATTTTTGGTGCAGACAGAACAATGAAATCTTCCAATTCCTTCTTCATCTGCTGATTATCCGCAGTGTAAAAAATCCTTAACACAGATTTCTGGCCAATCTCACGGAAGATGAAATTGGACGTTCACACCCAGGGATCATATGCTTGGTTGGAACCAGTTCTTATCTTCTCAGTCTGTTCTGATCATCCTAAAGTAGTGAAGTCTGCAGATTACAGTCTGAACATTTGACTATTTCTTTACATACCAATTTCTATTGATATTGATCTGATTGGACACAAATTGGTCAGATATCTGTAAGCGTGAAGACAACTAGAAGACAACTGCCACTCAGACTCATTCTTTGCTGTTACATTGTTCCAATTTACTTACATTCACCTTTTCATCCTCAGTCTATTCCATAGGTCTCTTCTATATGGCATTACCCCCCCCCCATAAATGATGTCTGTTACACCCCCATATATAAACCTCCTAATGCACTGGGTCTGTGACGCCCCCTATATATAAACCTCCTAATGCACTGGGTCTGTGACGCCCCCTATATATAAACCTCCTAATGCACTGGGTCTGTGTCGCCCCCTATATATAAACCTCCTAATGCACTGGGTCTGTGACACCCCTATATATAACCTCCTAATGCACTGGATCTGTGACGCCCCTATATATAAACCTCCTAATGCACTGGGTCTGTGTCGCCCCCTATATATAAAACTCCTAATGCACTGGGTCTGTGTCGCCCCCTATAATATAAACCTCCTAATGCACTGGTCTGTGACTCCCCTATATATAAAACCTCCTAATGCACTGGGTCTGTGTCGCCCCCTATATATAAACCTCCTAATGCACTGGGTCCTGTGTCGCCCCTATATATAAACCTCCTAATGCACTGGGTCTGTGACGCCCCCTATATATAAACCTCCTAATGCACTGGGTCTGTGTCGCCCCTATATATAACCTCCTAATGCACTGGGTCTGTGACGCCCCCTATATATAAACCTCCTAATGCACTGGGTCTGTGTCGCCCCTATATATAAACCTCCTAATGCACTGGGTCTGTGACGCCCCCTATATATAAACCTCCTAATGCACTGGGTCTGTGTCGCCCCCTATATATAAACCTCCTAATGCACTGGGTCTGTGACGCCCCCCTATATATAAACCTCCTAATGCACTGGGTCTGTGACGCCCCTATATTATAACCTCCTAAATGCACTGGGTCTGTGACGCCCCCTATATATAAACCTCCTAATGCACTGGGTCTGTGACGCCCCCTATATATAAACCTCCTAATGCACTGGTCTGTGACGCCCCCTATATATAAACCTCCTAATGCACTGGGTCTGTGACGCCCCTATATATAAACCTCCTAATGCACTGGGTCTGTGACGCCCCCTATATATAAACCTCCTAATGCACTGGGTCGTGTGACGCCCCCTATATATAAACCTCCTAATGCACTGGGTCTGTGAGCGCCCCTATATATAAACCTCCTAATGCACTGGGTCTGTGACGCCCCTATATATAAACCTCCTAATGCACTGGGTCTGTGACGCGCCCCGCTATATATAAACCTCCTAATGCACTGGGTCTGTGACGCCCCCTATATATAAACCTCCTAATGCACTGGGTGTGTGACGCCCCCTATATATAAACCTCCTAATGCACTGGTCTGTGACGCCCCCTATATATAAACCTCCTAATGCACTGGGTCTGTGACGCCCCTATATATAAACCTCCTAATGCACTGGGTCTGTGACGCCCCCTATATATAAACCTCCTAATGCACTGGGATCTGTGACTCCCCCTATATATAAACCTCCTAATGCACTGGATCTGTGACGCCCCCTATATATAAACCTCCTAATGCACTGGGTCTGTGACGCCCCCTATATATAAACCTCCTAATGCACTGGGTCTGTGACTCCCCCTATATATAAACCTCCTAATGCACTGGGTCTGTGACGCCCCCCTATATATAAACCTCCTAATGCACTGGGTCTGTGACGCCCCCCTATAATAAACCTCCTAATGCACTGGGTCTGTGACTCCCCCTATATATAAACTCCTAATGCACTGGTGTCTGTGACGCCCCCTATATTATAAACCTCCTAATGCACTGGGTCTGTGACTCCCCCTATATATAAACCTCCTAATGCACTGGGTCTGTGACGCCCCCTATATATAAACCTCCTAATGCACTGGGTCTGTGACCGCCCCCCTATATATAAACCTCCTAATGCACTGGGTCTGTGTCGCCCCCTATATATAAACCTCCTAATGCACTGGACTGTGGCCCCCCTATATATAAACCTCCTAATGCACTGGGTCTGTGACGCCCCTATATATAAACCTCCTAATGCACTGGTTGTGACGCCCCTATATAAACCTCCTAATGCACTGGGTCTGTGACGCCCCCTATATATAAACCTCCTAATGCACTGGGTCTGTGACGCCCCCTATATATAAACCTCCTAATGCACTGGGTCTGTGACGCCCCCTATATATAAAACCTCCTAATGCACTGGATCTGTGTCGCCCCCTATATATAAACCTCCTAATGCACTGGGTCTGTGACGCCCCCTATATATAAACCTCCTAATGCACTGGGTCTGTGACGCCCCCTATATATAAACCTCCTAATGCACTGGGTCTGTGACTCCCCCTATATATAAACCTCCTAATGCACTGGGTCTGTGACTCCCCCTATATATAAACCTCCTAATGGCACTGGGTCTGTGACCTCCCCTATATATAAACCTCCTAATGCACTGGGTCTGTGACTCCCCCTATTATATAACCTCCTAATGCACTGGATCTGTGTCGCCCCTATATATAACTCCTAATGCACTGGGTCTGTGACGCCCCCTATATATAAACCTCCTAATGCACTGGGTCTGTGACGCCCCCTATATATAAACCTCCTAATGCACTGGGTCTGTGACGCCCCCTATATATAAACCTCCTAATGCACTGGGTCTGTGACTCCCCCTATATATTAACCCCCTAATGTACTGGGTCTGCATCGGCCCCTATATATGGAGATTCCATAGACGTTCATCATTGTGATGTATAAGCAGAGGTTTCACATAAAGTTTAGTTGCTGTATAATGAAAAGCTCTTCCACTTTATAATATACTTTGTGTCTGAGTTCTTTGCCATTTTCAATATCTCTACTATCTGTCAGTGAATGAAAACATTCTTGTTTAGTCCCTAAGTTTGAAACCCCATATAGACCTAACATTTCTCCCAACTGAGGGTTTGTTACAGTTGCATCCAGTACAATCCTCTTTGCTACAATGTATCAGTGCTGGTAAATGGTTACTGCACAGAGGATACAATTGTAGCAAACCCTCATTTCTGAGAAGCGTTAGGTCTGGATGGGTTTTCAGGTCTGTACTAGAATGTTTTCGTTCATGGATAGCATGCAGAGATCTTGAAATTCTTGAGGAATTGAATTACAAAGTATATGAGAAAGATGCAGCTTTGGATGAGATGAAAGGTGGAAGCCGCTCACTCGCTGCAGGTAGTGGTGCTTTTTAGTGGATCAGAGCTGAACTCATAGTAAGGGTACAGAGCAGTGATCTCCAACTTGTTGGTCTCCAGCTGTAACTAGACTACAACTCTCAGCATGCTCTGACAGCCGCAGTCTGGAGGTTGTGCAGAACTTTTCAGGGGTCTGTGTTTCGGGGTCAGGGACAGCTCCCATCATTACTGTAATTACAGTGACATTTAGTGTAGACGGCAGGATGCAAACCTCACATATGAAAACCATCTGTGCCGGATATTTAACCCCTGCATGGACCAGGCTGCCTTGCACAATTCATACCTTTTCAGTGGAACTATAAGCCCCAGCATGCTCCTCCTCTTTGTGGCACGCTGGTGCTTGCAGTCCCATGACAAGCAGGGAGCAGTTAGTTGCATAGCACTGCAGTCGTCCAGATAATGACCCCCTGGCAGTCAGTAGTTTGGAGGAATGCCTCCATAGTATATATCAATCTCTGGCCACTGACTACCAAAATAAAAACCATACTGGAAATTTCCTCTGAACTGGGAGAGGCCGTGGTGTTTCTACAGATCATGTCAGTGTAAAAGATCCTTAACACAGATTTCTGGCCAATCTCACGGAAGATGAAATTGGCCGTTCACACCCAGGGATCATATGCTTGGTTGGAACCAGTTCTTATCTTCTCAGTCTGTTCTGATCGTCCTAAAGTAGTGAAGTCTACAGATTACAGTCTGAACATTTGACTATTTCTTTACATACCAATTTCTATTGATATTGATCTGATTGAACACAAATTGGTCAGATATCTGTAAGCGTGAAGACAACTAGAAGACAACTGCCACTCAGACTCATTCTTAGCTGTTGCTGTTGTTCCAATTTACTTATATTCACCTTTTCATCCTCAGTCTATTCCATAGGTCTCTTCTATATGGCATTACCCCCCCATAAATGATGTCTGCTACACCCCCTATATATAAACCTCCTAATGCACTGGATCTGTGACGCCCCCTATATATAAACCTCCTAATGCACTGGGTCTGTGACTCCCCCTATATATAAACCTCCTAATGCACTGGATCTGTGTCGCCCCCTATATATAAACCTCCTAATGCACTGGATCTGTGTCGCCCCCTATATATAAACCTCCTAATGCACTGGATCTGTGTCGCCCCCTATATATAAACCTCCTAATGCACTGGATCTGGATCCAAGTCATTTCTGTTTAAAGTGATTCTGCACCTTTGGTTATCATGGGCACTATAGTGCGTCACATCCCAGGTATATTGCAGATTTGCACATTACTATCACATTACCTTCAAATCGGGAGGGGGGGGTTCTTAGGACTCTTTTTTTCCCAATTATGCATTACCTAGGAAAAGAATAAATATACAAAAAGATCTGTCAACAGCAGCAGCTAGCCTGCTTGTTGATAGTTTCCACTTATTGAGTTTCTGAAGCTTCACATAATGGTGCACAGAGCGATGGAATCTATTGCTCCCTCTGCTGGTGAGAGGTGGAATGTCCCCTTGATCAGTACTTCATGCCACATATCTCCAGCCGCTCCTCTTATAACGCTCCAGTACTGATATAACCTCCAGACATTACATCATATGTGACTGATATCAGCTGCTCCTCTTATAACGCTCCAGTACTGATATAACCTCCAGAGACATTACATCATATGTGACTGATATCAGCCGCTCCTCTTATAATGCTCCAGTACTGATATAACCTCCAGACATTACATCATATGTGACTGATATCAGCCACTCCTCTTATAACGCTCCAGTACTGATATAACCTCCAGAGACATTACATCATATGTGACTGATATCAGCTGCTCCTCTTATAACGCTCCAGCGCTGATATAACCTCCAGAGACATTACATCACATGTGACTGATATCAGCCTCTCCTCTTATAATGCTCCAGTACTGATATAACCTCCAGAGACATTACATCATCTGTGACTGATATCAGCCGCTCCTCTTATAACGCTCCAGTACTGATATAACCTCCAGATATTACATCATATGTGACTGATATCAGCCGCTCCTCTTATAACGCTCCAGTACTGATATAACCTACAGAGACATTACATCATATGTGACTGATATCAGCCTCTCCTCTTATAACACTCCAGTACTGATATAACCTCCAGACATTACATCATATGTGACTGATATCAGCCGCTCCTCTTATAACGCTCCAGTACTGATATAACCTCCAGAGACATTACATCATATGTGACTGATATCAGCCGCTCCTCTTATAACGCTCCAGTGCTGATATAACCTCCAGAGACATTACATCATATGTGACTGATATCAGCCGCTCCTCTTATAACGCTCCAGTACTGATATAACCTCCAGAGACATTACATCATATGTGACTAATATCAACCTCTCCTCTTATAACGCTCCAGTACTGATATAACCTCCAGAGACATTACATCATATGTGACTGATATCAGCCGCTCCTCTTATAACGCTCCAGTGCTGATATAACCTCCAGAGACATTACATCATATGTGACTGATATCAGCCGCTCCTCTTATAACGCTCCAGTACTGATATAACCTCCAGAGACATTACATCATATGTGACTGATATCAGCCGCTCCTCTTATAACGCTCCAGTGCTGATATAACCCCAGAGACATTACATCATATGTGACTGATATCAGCTGCTCCTCTTATAACGCTCCAGTGCTGATATAACCTCCAGAGACATTACATCACATGTGACTGATATCAGCCTCTCCTCTTATAATGCTCCAGCACTGATATAACCTCCAGACATTACATCATATGTGACTGATATCAGCCGCTCCTCTTATAACGCTCCAGTACTGATATAACCTCCAGATATTACATCATATGTGACTGATATCAGCCGCTCCTCTTATAACGCTCCAGTACTAATATAACCTCCAGAGACATTACATCATATGTGACTGATATCAGCCGCTCCTCTTATAACGCTCCAGTTACTGATATAACCTCCAGATATTACATCATATGTGACTGATATCAGCCGCTCCTCTTATAACGCTCCAGTACTGATATAACCTACAGAGACATTACATCATATGTGACTGATATCAGCCTCTCCTCTTATAACGCTCCAGTACTGATATAACCTCCAGACATTACATCATATGTGACTGATATCAGCCGCTCCTCTTATAACGCTCCAGTACTGATATAACCTCCAGAGACATTACATCATATGTGACTGATATCAGCCGCTCCTCTTATAACGCTCCAGTGCTGATATAACCTCCAGAGACATTAACATCATATGTGACCTGATATCAGCCGCTCCTCTTATAATGCTCCAGTACTGATATAACCTCCAGAGACATTACATCATATGTGACTGATATCAGCCGCTCCTCTTATAACGCTCCAGTACTGATATAACCTCCAGAGACTTACATCATATTGACTGATATCAGCCGCTCCTCTATAACGCTCCAGTGCTGATATAACCTCCAGAGACATTACATCATATGTGACTGATATCAGCTGCTCCTCTTATAACGCTCCAGTGCTGATATAACCTCCAGAGACATTACATCACATGTGACTGATATCAGCCTCTCCTCTTATATGCTCAGTACTGAATATAACCTCCAGAGACATTACATCATATGTGACTGATATCAGCCCGCTCCTCTTATAACGCTCCAGTACTGATATAACCTCCAGATATTACATCATATGTGACTGATATCAGCCGCTCCTCTTATAACGCTCCAGTACTGATATAACCTCCAGAGACATTACATCATATGTGACTGATATCAGCCGCTCCTCTTATAACGCTCCAGTACTGATATAACCTCCAGAGACATTACATCATATGTGACTGATATCAGCCGCTCCTCTTATAACGCTCCAGTACTGATATAACCTCCAGAGACATTACATCATATGTGACTGATATCAGCCGCTCACTCTTATAACGCTCCAGTACTGATATAACTCCAGAGACATTACATCATATGTGACTGATATCAGCCGCTCCTCTTATAACGCTCCAGTACTGATATAACCTCCAGAGACATTACATCATATGTGACTGATATCAGCCGCTCCTCTTTATAAGCTCCCTACTGATATAACCTCCAGAGACATTACATATATGTGACTGATATCAGCCGCTCCTCTTATAACCTCCAGTACTGATATAACCTCCAGAGACATTACATCATATGTGACTAATATCAACCTCTCCTCTTATAACGCTCCAGTACTGATATAACCTCCAGACATTACCTCACATGTGACTGATATCAGCCGCTCCTCTTATAACGCTCCAGCACTGATATAACCTCCAGACATTACATCATATGTGACTGATATCAGCCGCTCCTCTTATAACGCTCCACTACTGATATAACCTCCAGAGACATTACATCATATGTGACTGATATCAGCTGCTCCTCTTATAATGCTCCAGCACAGAATCTAGCTGTAGTTCCCCTCTAGTTCATTGGGTTTATAGTAAGTTTGTTCCTGGGATTATATGACATGTGTGAGAGGCAGGTGAGTTCTGTTGGGTGATTTTGAACCGTGGACCTGATGAGTGGAGTAGTCCTATGTCTTCTCATGGTGCCCGGATGATCGGGTGATGGTAAATTCTGCACAATGTTTAGATTTCATAGAACATAACAGACGTAGGATGATGAAACGCAGGTGCAGAGCAAAATCCAGTCCCACCGCCCTGATGCTGGAGCTGTAGGCGTCCGGTGCACTTAGTGGGGCGTCCCCCTGCGGCGGTCAGGACATGCTGGAAGTTGTAGTTTTGCAATGGGTGAAGCAATAGAGGTTGGAGGCCTCTAATCTGTTCTGTGAGTGTCACGTGTGCGCCTCTTGTGAACCGCCCACCGGACTCCATCACAGAATCCGGACACGTTCAGAACTCGTGGCGTTTATACAGATATATCATCCAAATGTTTAATGTAAAACTAAGATAAAATGTGTGAAACGCGCTGCGATTTCCTGCAGATGATAATTATAATTACATTGCGTCCTCCTGACATTAATCATCCCGATCTCTGCCGCCAGCGAATGAAAAGAGCAAAAAATGAAAAATAATGCAGAAGCTTTTCCCCAGCAAAGAGCTGTCACCGAGAATAAAGGGGATCTCTACCTGATAGGCGGCATTCAGTGATGTCATCACTGATCTGTAGTGAATGGACAGGCTGCATTCTCAGTGATGTCACCGCTGATCTCTAGTGATGGATAGGCTGCATTCTCAGTGATGCCATCACTGATCTGTAGTGAATGATAGGCTGCATTCTCAGTGATGTCACCGCTGATCTCTAGTGATGGATAGGCTGCATTCTCAGTGATGTCACCGCTGATCTCTAGTGATGGATAGGCTGCATTCTCAGTGATGTCACCGCTGATCTCTAGTGATGGATAGGCTGCATTCTCAGTGATGTCACCGCTGATCTCTAGTGATGGATAGGCTGCATTCTCAGTGATGTCACCGGCTGATCTCTAGTGATGGATAGGCTGCATTCTCAGTGATGTCACCGCTGATCTCTAGTGATGGATAGGCTGCATTCTCAGTGATGTCACCGCTGATCTCTAGTGATGGATAGGCTGCATTCTCAGTGATGTCACCACTGATCTCTAGCGATGCATAGGCTGCATTCTCAGTGATGTCACCGCTGATCTCTAGTGATGGAATAGGCGGCTTCTCAGTGATGTCACGCTGATCTCTAGTGATGGATAGGCGCATTCTCAGTGATGTCACCGCTGATCTCTAGTGATGGATAGGCTGCATTCTCAGTGATGTCACCGCTGATCTCTAGTGATGGATAGGCTGCATTCTCAGTGATGTCACCGCTGATCTCTAGTGATGGATAGGCTGCATTCTCAGTGATGTCACCGCTGATCTCTAGTGATGGATAGGCGGCATTTCTCAGTGATGTCACCGCTGATCTCTAGTGATGGATAGGCTGCATTATCAGTGATGTCACCGCTGATCTCTAGTGATGTCACCCGCTATCCGTGATGTCACCGCTGATCACTAGTGATGGATAGGATGCATTCTCCGTGATGTCACCGCGCTGATCACTAGTGATGGATAGGCCGCATTCTTAGTGATGTCACCGCTGATCTCTAGTGATGGATAGGCGGCATTCTCAGTGATGTCACCGCTGATCTCTAGTGATGGATAGGCTGCATTCTCAGTGATGTCACCGCTGATCTCTAGTGATGTGATAGGCTGCATTCTCAGTGATGTCACCGCTGATCTCTAGTGATGGATAGGCTGCATTCTCAGTGATGTCACCGCTGATCTTTAGTGATGGATAGGCGGCATTCTCAGTGATGTCACCGCTGATCTCTATTGAATGGATAGGCTGCATTCTCAGTGATGTCACCGTTCTTGATCTCTAGTGATGGATAGGCTGCATTATCAGTGATGTCACCGCTGATCTCTAGTGATGGATAGGCTGCATTCTCAGTGATGTCACCACTGATCTCTAGCGATGGATAGGCTGCATTCTCAGTAAGTCACCGCTGATCTATAGTGATGGATAGGCTGTATTCTCAGTGATGTCACCGCTGATCTCAAGTGATTGGATAGGCTGCATTCTCAGTGATGTCACCGCTGATCTCTAGTGATGGATAGGCTGCATTCTCAGTGATGTCACCGCTGATCTCTAGTGAATGGATAGGCTGCATTCTCAGTGATGTCACCGCTGATCTCTAGTGATGGATAGGCTGCATTATCAGTGATGTCACCGCAGATCTCTAGTGAATGGATAGGCGGCATTCTCAGTAATGTCACCGCTGATCTTTAGTGATGGATAGGCGGCATTCTCAGTGATGTCACCGCTGATCTCTAGTGATGGATAGGTAGTGCGGTGGGTGGAGGATGCAGGTGTTGTGTGATAGAGGATGCAGGTGTTATGCCCTGTATGTTGTGGTCATTAATGAGATCTCTCATTCTCCAGATTCCCGACATTTTTTCCACTGATCAGATGTTGACTGAAGACATAGAGCGCAGACGCCATGAACATTATTCTTACGTGACGTAAGGATGACTCCCATCATCCATGACACATCAGAACAACATGAGGACTCCGCAGCCAGCGCTAATGTTTACCAATTTTAGCAATGTGAATAATGGCAGCTGCTGAAAATTTGTGCAAGTGAAAATCTTGCAATCGGAGAAGTTGATATTTTTCACGCCCCCTAATCCCCCCCTCACCCCGTGTCCTCTTGGCTCTGCTCCTATTGTGGTTTAATCCAGCCGGGCGCAGCCATTTGGCATCTTTTGCCCGAGTGCATTAACCCCGCGTCCGTCCACCACCTGCAGACTCCTAATTGACTTTTATATCATATAAACACGTTAATTGATTGGGCTCACCCCCTCCCCCGGGGCGCGGCGTTCGTTCAGCGCCCCGTCTGACCTGTAGAGCGGAGGCGTAATGTGCGGAAGCTGATGGCCATTAAAGCACAGCTGTTCGCCAGTTAACGAGGTGTTGGACCGGCGCTGCGCCATTAGGTGCACAGAAATTACATTATTGGCGCTTACGACGGATTGCTACATATTAAATGGCGCCATGTTGTGTCACGTGACTAGCTGAACAAACACTGAAGCCGTAATACATCGAGAAAGGTCGAAATAACGCACAGTAATTAGGGTGAAGTCGCACGCCGCGATCAACAGTTTTCACGTAACTGTCACAAATGAGAGACCTCTTATATATTATGTAACACAATGTTGCGATTCATGGTAAAGAGACTTGTTAACGGTAAACTCACACACCAGCCATAAATCAGCGCCAAACCTGCGACTGGAATCGTTTCTGCGGCGGGTGCACAGACTTCTGCAACAGATGTGCGGCATGTGAATATATCCTTACGCTGAGAGTAACCATAACATGATGTGAACTTAAAGGAATTGTCTAGTTTTATGCAGATGAAGCTTAATCATTATATAAAGAAAGAGGAGTGCAACCTGTGTGATTAAAACTCTCCATTTCTCTGCTTGCTGTCAGTGAATGGGAAAAGACATATAGAAGCTGGAAATCTCACATCCAACTCATACACATGCAAGGCTCATCACAAGACAGAGCTCAGGCAGGTTTCCGGCTTGTTTCCTCTTGATGACAGCAAGCAGAGATCTTGAAACTGGTGAAGTATCGAAAAGGAAAGACTTTTAGAAAGTTGTAGGACTTTTCATTACACATAAATCCGTTCGCCATCGATCTTCAACCCCAGAAGGGTAGCTGAAGGCTCATGGGCCCTGGTGCAAGAGTTCAGCTTGGGCCCCCCTTCCCTCAGTGCTTTGTGTGTCTTCTTATGTGGCACAAGGGTCTTTGGGCCCCCTCAGGCTCCTGGGCCCAGTAGCGACTGCTACCTCTACACCCCCTATTAGGGTGGCCATCCGTCCGGTTTTTGGCCGGACAGTCCGGTTTTAGGACTCCTGGTCCTCCGTCCGGCTAAAGGCCAGGACGGACGGCCAGAAGTCCTCCTTTTTAGGTGTGAAGAAAGCAATGAGCGCTTCCATCAATACAGATGGAAGCGCTCATTGCTGGAGCGCAGGAGCTGGGTCCTAGTACTCACCGCTCAGCTCCTGCGCTCCGGTACCTTCATTGCTGGTCTTCTTTGCCTGCGCTGGCACTAGCCTGACTGGTACAGCGTCAGGACGTAGTGCGCGCACTCTGACCTGACGCTGCACGCAGTCAGGTGACAGTGCAGCGCGGGCAGAGAAGAGAGAAGAGCGCCGGAGCGGAGCTGCA
Organism: Rhinella marina; assembly: GCA_900303285.1. Taxonomy (NCBI): domain Eukaryota; kingdom Metazoa; phylum Chordata; class Amphibia; order Anura; family Bufonidae; genus Rhinella; species Rhinella marina. The sequence goes on along the minus strand of ONZH01006341.1, from coordinate 97,699 downwards.
TCCCAGGAGTAGAGGTAAGATTTTTTTTTTTTTTTTTTTTAATGGGGCACAGTGGGCTGGTCTGAGGTCTGAAGGGGGCACTACAGGCTGGTCTGAAGGGGGCACTACAGGCTGATCTGACTAAAGGGGCACTAACAGGCTGATCTGAGGTCTAAAGGGGGCACTACAGGCTGATCTGAGGTCTAAAGGGGGCACTACAGGCTGATCTGAGGTCTGATGGGGGCACTACAGGCTGATCTGAGGTCTAAAGGGGGCACTACAGGCTGATCTGAGGTCTAAAGGGGGCACTACAGGCTGATCTGAGGTCTAAAGGGGGCACTACAGGCTGATCTGAGGTCTAAAGGGGGCACTACAGGCTAATCTGAGGTCTAAAGGGGCACTACAGGCTGATCTGAGGTCTGAAGGGGGCACTACAGGCTGGTCTGAAGGGGGCACTACAGGCTGATCTGACTAAAGGGGGCACTACAGGCTGATCTGAGGTCTAAAGGGGGCACTACAGGCTGATCTAAGGTCTAAAGGGGGCACTACAGGCAATCTGAGTTCTGAAGGGGGCACTACAGGCTGATCTGAGGTCTAAAGGGGGCACTACAGGCTGATCTGAGGTCTGATGGGGGCACAGTGGGATAATTTGAGGACCATTACAGCAGGTCCTTATTATTTCTGGGAGCACTACTGGAGGCACTATGGGAAAATGGTTTCTATTATGGGGAATTATTACTACTACCAGGGTACTATTGGGGGTGTTACTATTATTAGTACAATATGGAGGGCACTGCTAAAAAGGGATACTGGTGGAGCATTATCACTATTGGGGCACTATTACTAATGGGACACTCTAGGAGAGAATTATTAGTGGGAGCACGGTGACTATATGGCACTGTTATATCTACAGTATAGTATTTGGGGACATTGGGGAGCACAGTGGGCGCAGTATTTTAGGCAGCAGCGGGATAACAGTAAAAGTGGGTAATCTATGATGTCTTTGTGGCAGAGAGAAGATGGAGCTGAAAGATGTGTCATGGCGGTGTGGGCAGATAGAGAAGATGAGAAAAGAGAAGATCTACATCAGGAAGACGTCACTGGATGTAAGAGGTAAGTGGTGCTGTATCATCTGGTATGTCTGGTGCTGGTGAATGTAATGTCCATCCAGATATGTGTCACCTGCCGGTATATGGTATGTTACTGCTGCAGCCAATCAGTGCTCTAATGCTGAGAACTGGCTGCAGTGGTCACATGCCATACACCTGCCCATCAGTGTGCACATCACCAGCACTATGACAGAGGGTGCACACTCGCCCATTACATGCTGTCAGTCTTTGTTTACGTGGCAGCAGCAATGATGCCAGAAAGTCCAGCGTGTCACAGGCGTCACCACTGCGCCATATAACCAAAGCATTCAATGGCAGGGAGGGAACAGCTGAGAATTGTGGATTTCTTTTCCATCTGCCATATTTTATTTTTAATTACTGAACAATCCTCTTTATTCTAACCATACTAGAGCGGTATTTTTATAGTTAGGCTTGCTGGCTTGAATTTTCACGTGGTGGGGGTGGGGGTGTACGTGTGGTAAGAGCCAGGGGAGGTGTGATGGGTGACGGTGTACGAGCCGATTAGGGGGCGTGGTTTAGCAGATTGGGGGCGTGGTTTAGCAGATAGGGGTGTGGTTTAACATGTTGGGGGTGTGGCCAAAAATGTCCTCCTTTTTGACATGAGGCCGGTGGCCACCCTACCCCCTATAAGTACACCCCTGTTCAACCCTGAGCACAGTTTTCTGTACAATATACAGTGAGGCCCAAGGAAAAGTAGCCGCCACCAAATCCAACTGCCTCATAGTAAATCTATATTGTTTGTCCACAGCAGCCAATCAGAGCTCTGCTTTCATATTGTCAGAGCCCTGTAGGAACTGAAAGCTGAGCTCTGATTGGTTGCTGTGGACAACTAGGACTGATTTATTATACATTTTGATAAAAGTGGCAGAAAGATGGCGTTCTCCCTGAAACCGTGAATAGCGATTGTGGAAGACGATTAAGGAAAAGCCAGAGACCTTCGCCGACAAGTAGCCAGGAGCGAAACCACCGGCTAAACGTCGTATTCAGAGTCTGGTTCGGAAATGGCTTCAAACATGAAGGAACCGCATCCTCCATTGATCAGGATGATGGACGTTGTGCATGAAATTCAGCAGTGGAGCTAGCAGCCCCCAAAGATCACCTCGAAGACTGTCTCAGAAGGTCGGTGGATCAGGAACGATGTGTCAGCGAGCGCTGAGATCTCTGAAGCTGAAACCGCACCGAATCACGTATACAGGAAGTGAAAGAGTCCGACTAAGCAAAGCAACGGAAATTACCGGACTTGGTGCTGGCTGTGATTGATGACAGACATTGCTGGACTTCATGACGGACGAAGCTTGGTCGGGTCACGTAATTTCCCAGAATACGAGGACCTGGTCCGCAGAAAATCCCCATTTTACTCACGACCAGAGAATTAGCGTTTGGTGCGCAGTGTCAGGAACGCGAATAGTGCGCCCAATTTTCTTCAGATCAACTGTGAATACCGCCATTTACCTGGACGTAAGTGGAACGTCTAACAAGATGGAGAACATGCTGCACCTCACGGGCCTCACTGGACGAGGTCATGAGCGGTTTACGGAGGAGCAAACTGTGAGGGGTTATGGCCGCCACGGTCCCCAGACTTGTCCACATGAGATTTTTATCTGTGTCCACGAACAATCCACATCCCCTGGAGGAACTGAAGGAGAACATCACAGACGCCATCCGCTGCATCACTATATCTGCTTTATTTTTATGATACAGAGCTCCAGACCCTCTGCATAGATAAATGTTACGATTCTGAATGTCCACAGCCACCACTAGGGGGAGCTCAGCAGCTTCCATTTATCAATGTATACAGTAAGCTCTTCAGCTCCCCCTAGTGGTGACTGTCCACAGCCAGAATGTTATCACTGATGCTTATGCAGGGGGTTTGGAGCTGTGTATCAGATATTGTAGGTGTGTAAATAGGGATAGGGACAGATGATCTATCTGCATATTGATATCACTGAGTATATAGATTTTTTTTTTGTATTTGGGGCTCTCCTAAGGCAATGACCATACATCTAGAAAGAGAAAGAAATTCTAGATCCTGTCTGAGCTGCGTAATCCCATCTGATCATACTGCACTCCTAACAATTACCATAAATGATGGTGGTTATAGTCCTGACCATTACATGGTTGGTTCTGATGACATCATCAGGTGGGACGGCTTCTCTTCAGGATTGCTTTGCCATGCCTGGACACATACTGGGGTCTCTGTGCTTCTGTTTAGGACCGTGGTCCACGCCCAGCCCCAGAGCCCATCATAATCCAGCCTCTGTTCTCAGCCTCCCGTCCTCACAGTACTCCATTTCTCGTGCAGCCTTGAGGTGTCTTCTATGTCAATGGTTCTCCACAGATCGGCTTCAGGTCACATCATTCATCTCCAGCAAACGTCATGACATGGACAATGTTCCTCAGAGGCCTCAATCCCGGGCACAGAAGCCTCCCCTGAGTCCTCCACAGAAGCTATGTAAGAATGTAAGAGAACTCCTACGCTGATCCATTGTAACGCAGTAAGTGCTGCTGTGTGAACAGGACTACAAGTCAGGGCAGATTTACATTCTCTGAATATAAACATAAATTTCTTCCATTCACTGACAGCAAGCAGAACGTTAGAAGGAAGTGAAACACAAAGTGTAAAGGAGACTGGATCCAAAGAAAATCTAATGTCCAAAAGCCGCCATAGAGTAAAAAAAAACAACCTTACTCATCCTGCTCATCTCCCCTGGATATTAACTACGGGCTGATAAGTGTTAACATTCACTCTGCTGAGGCAGAAGAATAACAACCCACAGCGGATCAACTATCACCCCCAATAAAACGCAACACAAAGTGCAAGATGCTGGGAAAATAATCACAGATTTCCTATTGAGAAGTATATGAGGAACCACGAAAGTATCCCAGTGTATAGTATCACAATATAGCATAATTATATAACAGTACATAGGAGCAGTATTATAGTAGTTATATTCTTGTACATAGGAGCAGTATTATAGTAGTTATATTCTTGTACATAGGAGCAGTATTATAGTAGTTATATTCTTGTACATAGGAGCAGTATTATAGTAGTTATATTCTTGTACGTAGGAGCCGTATTATAGTAGTTATAGTTCTTGTACGTAGGAGCAGTATTATAGTAGTTATATTCTTGTACATAGGAGCAGTATTATAGTAGTTATATTCTTGTACATAGGAGCAGTATTATAGTAGTTATATTCTTGTACATAGGAGGCAGTATTATAGTAGTTATATTCTTGTAACATAGGAGCAGTATTATAGTAGTTATATTCTTGTACATAGGAGCAAGTATTATAGTAGTTATATTCTTGTACATAGGAGCAGTATTATAGTAGTTATATTCTTGTACATAGGAGCAGTATTATAGTAGTTATATTCTTGTACATAGGAGGCAGTAATTATAGTTGTTATATTCTTGTACATAGGAGCAGTATTATAGTAGTTATATTCTTGTACATAGTAGCAGTATTATAGTAGTTATATTCTTGTACATAGGAGCAGTATTATAGTAGTTATATTCCTTGTACATAGGAGCAGTATTATAGTAGTTATATTCTTGTACATAGGAGCAGTATTATAGTAGTTATATGCTTGTACATAGGAAGCAGTATAAGTTATATTCTTGTAAAAGTATTATAGTAGTTTCTTGTACATAGGAGCAGTATTATAGTAGTTATATTCTTGTACAAATTAGGGGCAGTATTATAGTAGTTATATTCTTGTACATAGGGGCAGTATTATAGTAGTTATATTCTTGTACATAGGAGCAGTATTATAGTAGTTATATTCTTGTACATAGGAGCAGTATTATAGTAGTTATATTCTTGTACATAGGAGGCAGTATTATATGTAATTCTATTCTTGTACATAGGAGCAGTATTATAGTAATTCTATACTTGTACATAGGAGCAAGTATTATAGTAGTTATATTCTTGTACATAGGAGGCAGTATTATAGTAGTTATATTCTTGTACATAGGAGCAGTATTATAGTAGTTATATTCCTTGTACATAGGAGCAGTATTATAGTAGTTATATTCTTGGTACATAGGAGCAGTATTATAGTAGTTATATTCTTGTACATAGGAGCAGTATTATAGTAGCTATATTCTTGTACATAGGAGGCAGTATTATAGTAGTTATATTCTTGTACATAAGAGCAGTATTATAGTAGTTATATTCTTGTACATAGGAGCAGTATTATAGTAGTTATAATCTTGTACATAGGAGCAGTATTATAGTAGTTATATTCTTGTACATAGGAGCAGTATTATAGTAGTTATATTCTTGTACATAGGAGCAGTATTATAGTAGTTATATTCTTGTACATAGGAGGCAGTATTATAGTAGTTATATTCTTGTACATAGGAGCAGTATTATAGTAATTATATTCTTGTACATAGGAGCAGTATTATAGTAGTTATGTTCTTGTACATAGGAGCAGTATTATAGTAATTATATTCTCTTACATAGGGGCAGCATTATAGTAGTTATATTCTTGTACATAGGAGCAGTATTATAGTAATTATATTCTCTTACATAGGGGCAGTATTATAGTTGTCATGTATTATTGACTTTTGACTATTTTTATGGATTCATCTGTTGTGCAATAATTGCATAGGCGACTTTCCTTTTTTTTATTAAACTGTGCAAACAAGATGAAATTTAGAATAATTTTCTTTGCATGGACATCTTTTCCTTATTAGGCTACTTTCACACGAACGTTGTGTTTTGCGGTCCGCAAATTGCAGATCCGTGTGCATTCCGTATTTTGCGGAACGGAACAGCTGGCCCCTAATAGAACAGTACTATTCTTGTCTGTAATACGGACAAGAATAGGACATGCTCTATTTTTTGTTGCGGGCTACGGAACGGAGCAACGGATGCGGACAGCACACGGTGTGCTGTCCGCATTTTTTGCAGGCCCATAGAAATGAATTGGTCCGCATTTTTCATGTGAAAAATGCGGATCGGAGCCCGCAAAAACAGCGTTCGTGTGAAAGAGGCCTTATGGGAACATCTTTTATATGGAGCCAAATACTTTTTAAGAAGATAATTGTTTTTGAAATGTCTGGATATTTATCATTTTGACCTTTTCAATGAGATTTTTATGTCCTGCTTTGGAGTGTATTCGCACTTTTATGCACGACCGTGTTTAGACACCAAGATCCTTCTGTAATTGTTTCAGGCTAAAAAACAGAATTATTTTTCGTTAATCAGTGATACATTGTTCAGTGTGTCAGAAGATTTTGATTACAATCTTGGGAGGAGGGGTATTGATGTGATCTCTGTATGTTTTACCATATAACATATTAGAATTTTCTGTAACAGTCAGAGTTTGGACTATCGACTGCTGTATCTCTTCCTTCTTAGTTTGGGTTTCCTCTTAAGTGACTGAGGAGTATTCGGGCCCCTACAGTGTTAGGGCCCAAGTGTGACTGCAACATGTGGACCACACCTGGTGCAGGGACCCATTTGCAGTGCCATCTGACTTCTGTATTCACTCCTGCCGGGCGTGGATTCTTTTATGGGCACAAGGAGGGCGATATAATAATTGGAATGTCGTACATCTGCCTGGTTGAGCTGCGCCATCTCCTCAGCCTGGCATTCTGCTCGCACCGTCTTCTAAAAATACATGAAAGAGACATGACGTCAGGGCGATCCACGGCTCCGCGTAACAAGCTCCTGGGAGAATTACAACCTTGACGTTGAAAAGATTTCTCTGAATGATCTCAAGTCTCCTCTACTGTTTCATCCTGGTGGTTTGATAAAATGGTGATTACTTAGATTGCGACCAGACATGAAGGGGTGTTACGTGTGTCTCGCGCCCTTCACTAGTGACCCTGATTGTCGCTGTTTATACTGATGGGCGTGGAGTCATTTAACGGAACCTGCACCGATATATACTGCATATCAGACAATTGCTCGTGTAGCACTTCCCTAACATATGGTTGCTGTCTGATAATCCAGGACTTCTCCAGTACATCTGATAAAGGAATATTACTATATGTAAGGAAAAACATGGCTGCTTATTTGCAAAGACAGCGCCACACCTGTCCATATCTGGTATTGCAGTTCAGCTCCCTTGATGTGAATAGGGCCGAGCTGCAATACCACACACAATCTGTGGACAGGGGAGGCGCCATTTTTATAAGTAGGCAGCTATGCTTTTCAAATCCTGTAATGTGATCGCAGTTCTGAGGAGGACGAGATTTCGGTTTGTGGCCAGATCAATGTCCATGAAGGGCAGGTAATGAGGTCAGCGGTAATGAGGACAGACTCCACAGGTGGCGGTATTATTTCCTATCCGCCGATAACAGCTGCGTTATAATCATCCTAGTCTGGAACAAGAGGTGAAAATCTGGGGATGGAAGTCAATGATGTGAGCAGCCGGTTGCGTTGTGCTGATTACAGGTGGTCATCAACCGTCCTTTTGAGTACCGCGGGCGTTTTCGTTAATGATCCATGGAGGTCACGTCTGTCGCCTCCGCACCTCTTCATGATGTAATGCTGGTTTTCTCATTGATCGAACCTGGGATGAATTTGCAAAATGAAACAACCCAGAAATTGAGCTCCTTCTAGAGCAGATATATGACTAAAGCTTTACTGTGCAAATCTGCATCACCGCCGCATCCGAAAAACTGCGATGAGTAACGAAAGATGAAGTGTAGCAGGATGTCAGAACACGCTGGGAGTTGTAGTCTTGCAGACGTCCCATTTACAGCATAGCTTTGCCCCTTTGAACTCTTCAGTGTCTTATTCTCCAGTCACGCCCAAAGCTGCAGTCAAGGTTTGTTTGCTTTCCTGCTTTCCATCTGCAGAATCTTGGATATCTCTGCTGCCCCCTGCTGGTAGAAGATCCAGGGTAGTCACCCACTGTGTGGAGTGTCTGACTAAGGGCTCATGCACACGACCGGTGCCGGCCCGTGCCCGTATTGCGGCCCGCATACATCAGGTCCACAATACACAGGCACCGGCAAATTGCGGTCCACAGCACGGGCACTGAATGCACATGTTCAAGTGCATGAGCCCTAATGCTGAACAATATAATGTGTTCAGTTGTGCAAGATCCTTAAAGGGTATGTCCGTCTTTTGAAACTAAATTTTTAAAATGATCCCAAAAAATCTAAAAAGGATGCAGCTTTGCAATAGATCTTGTTTACAAATATCTTATCATTTTGTATTTGCGGCTCCTCTGCAGACCGATACGTCTCCATAGTAACAGACAGCAATCACATCCATGTAGTGTCCCCCTGCAGCTTCATACTTTCTTCCATTGGTTCCATAACTTTGTGACACTGTGCATTTGGTAAGTGAGCAAGAAATAGAGGACAGATAGAAGGGAAAAGGGCTGAAGGATCTGACTACTGACTACTAAGTTTGTTTGCAGTCTGTTACCATGGAAACATATAGTCTGTATAGGAGCTGTAGACAGAAAATACTAGGGAATTTTTAATTGAGAACTATTGCAAAGTTTCTTAATTGTTTTTCATTTTTCATGCACTGAGAGAACGTAAAATAATTTGTGAAGGTTGACGTCACCAAGAAGGAGACGTTCTCCTTCCTTTGGTCCAGGACAGAGAGAATCTATATGGAAATGATTGAAGTTCTGGAATTCCTCTCAGATTCTTGCTGTTATTGCTTTAGGCAGCAGCTTCCCCTGAAATCCGCTGTCCATCCCCCAGCAGGATGGTGTCGACGCGTTTCGGTTTTTCACACGTTACCGTGGCTGCTATTGATTGCTTTCACAGTTCTCCTCTTTCCACACATCGGCTCTTTCTGTCACAGGAGTCAGGGACTCGTAGGGAAAGTGAGCGGAAGGTCAGTCGTCACCTGTGGATGACAAACATTTATTAAATTTTTGAAATGGCTTCTTATTAGATTGTCGTTGGGGGAGGGGGTTATTTTGGAAACTTTTTCAGAGAGTGAGCAATTTGTGGCACAGAAAAGCACGGTCTGAAGTCTTGCTGCAGCTTTACTCGTCTTGTTGCCAATTCTGAGCTACAACATGTCTTCTACTCCACTCACATCTAAAGCAGCCTTCAAAATTCTACAGCACAGAACAGGAACATAGCCATGATGTATGGGGGAGGGGGCAACAAGATCATGCCTTGTCCAATGTATTTAGATACAGTAAATAGTGAAGGAAAGCCAATCTCCATTAAAGAAGAACTCCCACAAAAATTGTTATTCTCTGACCTGTTAGAAAGCTGCATGATATAATCTGTAGTGAATGTAATCTTCTTATCAGAGACTGTATTTGTGAGTTATCCCCTCTCTTCTAATTGTAGCTGGGTCATGTGACCAACTCCCTGACCTCCAACTGACCCAGGACAGGAAGCCAGTTACTGCTCTATTCATTCCTATGAGACTCAGAGTGAGGCTCCCATAGGAATACATAGAGAATTAGACTTCCTGTCCACACATAAGATGCTGTGTTATCGGGTGAGTCTGATTGCTGGTCACATGACACAGATGATAAACATCAGGGAGATATAACTCACAAATACAGACACTGGTAAGAAAATGACATTCACTACAGATTACATTATGTATATTTCTAGCAGGACAGAGAATAAAATTTTTTGCGGGAGTTCTTCTTTAAAGGGGTTTTCTTGTTGCACAGAAAAAAAAGAAAAAAAACTGCACCTTACTGCATTATGTGTGACAGATGATGACGTTCTGAGTGCCTTTTGACTCCTCCAGCAAAATTGTGACCCTCACCTTGTTTTTACATCTCAGTGCAAGACTCACAGGGAGTGTCTATAGCATCAAGTCTCAGCCTTTCCTTCTAGGAGGACCGGCAGCCATTAGTATTTAATTTAGTGAATACTAATGAAACTTTGTTGGATACTGGTTGGGGGATGGACCCTCTTTCAGTACATACACTTTTACTTAAAAAAAATTATTTAACAGGTCTTTATCGGGATTTGAACCTCAAAACGTCTGTATGGGCGGCAGAAGAGTTACCATTAAACTATAGACCTGCTCTGTGAGTTTTCTGTGCTTAAAAAGCTATTTTCTTCACAGGTATAACACTAAATATTACTGAAATGAAGGGGAAAAAATTGTGCCATTTACTAATCACCATCACTAATGTCTCAGCTTATGATTACAGAGATACCAAATACTGTTTTGTGATATTTCATATTAAGTATGTTCCAAATCTTTAATGGTTTTTGCTTCATCATTATTTCAATAACAATAACTTTGCAGAAAATTGTAATTTTTACCATAAAAGGAAAAAAAATCTATGTTTCTGCCATAACCTTTACTACAAAGATTATTTTACGGGTCTCAGTGATGTTTGAACCCTAGACCTTCTGTACAGTAAACAGCTGATTTACCCACTACTCCATAGAAGTCTGCTGTGAAGATTGGATTTTTTATGATTAATAGTATTGCTGTTTTTTTAAATTAAATATTATAAAACAGTGTTTGGTATCTCTGTAATTATATTAAACCATACGGTATAGTGAACATATATATTATGATTGGTAAACAACATAATTTAAAATGGGGAGGGGCGGGGACATGGTTTGCCTGTGGAGCCCTATTGGAAAAAACCTTGCCTTAAGACACGGCATCAGTGCTGACATCACATCTATAGGCCAGGGTCCAGGAGAATGAGCAGAACATAGCCCTAAGGGGCAAGGTCACTGATGATGTGTCTATAGGGCAGCATGTTCTATAGACACTGAACCAGCAGGGGGTGACAGAGCTCTGCAGCTTTGGACCTGACTGTAGTCCCATACTTGATGACATATTTATGAGGTCTTAGCAGTAAGGGTTCGGGATTGTATTTATTGCTCAGCAGGAACTTGCAGAAATTGCAGTTGCATCTATGCCCTGGGGTCCCACATGATAGGGCACCGGTACTAAAGGGGATGTGACGGCACTATTATAGGTTTCACATTGGATCCCAGGAGCTTCTAGGGCCCCTTCCTCTGACACCCCATCTTCATGCCTCTTACATAATGAGGAGGCCGCTTCATACTCTTTGAGCTGCTTTTCTCCGAAGTCTCCCGGACACATTGCACATTGTCTCCTTCCCCATATGTCACCTGCATGATGGATGGCCTGGCCTTAGAGGTGGGATTAGCTATGAAGTCATCCATCACTTAATGTCAATAGGCTGCCGGGTTATGTGTAAAGTTGTAGAAGAGACAGCACGTAGGTCTGCAGGGGAGACATTTGTATTAAAGGGCAGACCAGGAATTCTGCACATGGAGCAGAGGTAAAGTGTCTGCATCACCTCAACATCTGAATGTGAGAGGACAGGATACACCATCAGCTGCTGTCTTCTGAACTGGGATGTCCTCCGCTCAGAGTCTCAGCACCAGAGAGATTCTGAAAACTGGAACAATTGTTTTCTTATGTCCTCCAATCCCCACACCCCAAAAAACAGAATATAGACCCCTGTCATCTGTACAGATCCCAGACCAGACTCCTCAACTATACAGACCCCAGACCAGACTCCTCATCTATACAGACCCCAGACCAGGCTCCTCATCTATACAGACCCCAGACCAGACTCCTCAACTATACAGACCTCAGACCAGACTCATTATCTATACAGATCACAGACCAGAATCCTCATCTATAAAGACCTCAGACCAGACTCATCTATGCAGACCCTAGACCAGAACTTCTTATCTATACATATCCCAGACCAGACTCCTCATCTATACAGAACCCAGACCAGACTCCTAATCTATACAGACCCCAGACCAGAACCTCTCATCTATACAGACCCCAGACCAGACTCCTTATCTATGCAGAACCCAGACCAGACTCCTCATCTATACAGACCCCAGACCAGGCTCCTCATCTATATAGACTCCAGACCAGGCTCCTCATCTATACAGACCCCAGACCAGACTCCTCATCTATACAGGCCCCAGACCAGACTCCTCATCTATACGGACCTCAGACCAGACTCCTCATCTATACAGGCCCCAGACCAGACTCCTCATCTATACGGACCTCAGACCAGACTCTTCATCTATATAGACCTCAGACCAGACTCCTCATCTATGCAGAACCCAGACCAGACTCCTCATCTATAGAGACCCCAGACCACACTCATTTATACAGACACCAAACCAGACTCCTCATCTATACAGACCCCCATCTATACAGACCCCAGACCAGACTTCTCATCTATACAGACCCCAGACCAGACTCCTCATCTATACAGACCCCAGACCAGACTCCTCATCTATACAGACCCCAGACCAGACTCCTCAACTATACAGATCCCAGACCCGACTCCTCATCTATACAGATCACAGACCAGAATCCTCATCTATAAAGACCTCAGACCAGACTCATTATCTATGCAGACCCTCCATAACTTCTTATCTATACAGATCCCAGACCAGAACCTCTCATCAATACATATCCCAGACCAGACTTTTCATCTATATAGACCTCAGACCAGACTCCTCATCTATACACAACCCAGACCAGAACCTCTCATCTATACAGACCCAGACCAGAACCTCTCATCTATACAGACCCCAGACTAGACTCCTTATCTATGCAGAACCCAGACCAGACTCCTCATCTATACAGACCCCAGACCAGGCTCCTCATCTATACAGACTCCAGACCAGGCTCCTCATCTATACAGACCCCAGACCAGACTCCTCATCTATACAGACCCCAGACCAGACTCCTCATCTATACAGACCCCAGACCAGACTCCTCATCTATACGGACCTCAGACCAGACTCCTCATCTATATGGACCCCAGACCAGACTCCTCATCTATATGGACCTCAGACCAGACTCCTCATCTATACAGACCCCAGACCACACTCATCTATACAGACACCAAACCAGACTCCTCATCTATACAGACCCCCATCTATACAGACCCCAGACCAGGCTCCTCATCTATACAGACCCCAGACCAGACTCCTCATCTATACAGACCCCAGACCAGACTCCTCATCTATACAGACCCCAGACCAGACTCCTCATCTATACAGACCCCAGACCAGACTCCTCATCTATACAGACCCCAGACCAGACTCCTCATCTATACGGACCTCAGACCAGACTCCTCATCTATATGGACCTCAGACCAGACTCTTCATCTATACAGACCCCAGACCACACTCATCTATACAGACACCAAACCAGACTCCTCATCTATACAGACCCCCATCTATACAGACCCCAGACCAGACTCCTCAACTATACAGATCCCAGACCAGACTCCTCATCTATACAGATTCCAGACCAGACTCCTCATCTATACAGACCCCCAGCTATACATACCTCAGACCAGAATCGTCATCTATAAAGACTTCAGACCAGACTCATTATCTATGCAGACCCTAGACCAGAACTTCTTATCTATACAGATCCCGGACCAGAACCTCTCATCAATACATATTCCAGACCAGACTTTTCATCTATATAGACCTCAGACCAGACTCCTCATCTATACAGAACCCAGACCAGACTCCTAATCTATACAGACCCCAGACCAGACTCCTAATCTATACAGACCCCAGACCAGAACCTCTCATCTATACAGACCCCAGACCAGACTCCTTATCTATGCAGAACCCAGACCAGACTCCTCATCTATACAGACCCCAGACCAGAACCTCTCATCTATACAGACCCCAGACCAGACCCTCCATCTATACAGACCCCAGACCAGACTCCTCATCTATACATACCCCAGACCAGGCTCCTCATCTATACAGATCACAGACCAGAACCTCTCATCTATACAGACCCCAGACCAGACTCCTCATCTATACAGACCCCAGACCAGACTCCTCATCTATACGGACCTCAGACCAGACTCCTCATCTATATGGACCCCAGACCAGACTCCTCATCTATATGGACCTCAGACCAGACTCTTCATCTATATAGACTTCAGATCAGACTCCTCATCTATGCAGAACCCAGACCAGACTCCTCATCTATACAGACCCCCATCTATACAGACCCCAGACCAGGCTCCTCATCTATACAGACCCCCATCTATACAGACCCCAGACCAGGCTCCTCATCTATACAGACCCCAGACCAGACTCCTCATCTATACAGACCCCAGACCAGACTCCTCATCTATACAGACCCCAGACCAGACTCCTCATCTATACAGACCCCAGACCAGACTCCTCAACTATACAGATCCCAGACCAGACTCCTCATCTATACAGATCCCAGACCAGAATCCTCATCTATACAGATTCCAGACCAGACTCCTCATCTATACAGACCCCCCAGCTATACATACCTCAGACCAGACTCCTCATCTATACAGACCCCCCATCTATACAGACCTCAGACCAGAATCCTCATCTATAAAGACTTCAGACCAGACTCATTATCTATGCAGACGCTAGACCAGAACTTCTTATCTATACAGATCCCGGAACAGAACCTCTCATCAATACATATTCCAGACCAGACTTTTCATCTATATAGACCTCAGACCAGACTCCTCATCTATACAGAACCCAGACCAGACTCCTAATCTATACAGACCCCAGACCAGAACCTCTCATCTATACAGACCCCAGACCAGACTCCTCATCTATACAGAACCCAGACCAGACTCCTCATCTATACAGACCCCAGACCAGAACCTCTCATCTATACAGACCCCAGACCAGACCCTCCATCTATACAGACCCCAGACCAGACTCCTCATCTATACATACCCCAGACCAGGCTCCTCATCTATACAGATCACAGACCAGAACCTCTCATCTATACAGACCCCAGACCAGAACCTCTCATCTATACAGACTCCAGACCAGACACCCTGCCCCTTTTCTTCCCTTTTTTCCACAGATCAGGTGAGACCTGAACCCCCTACACATGTGAGGGACAAACACAGTATCACAGCAAGGGTTATGCTGAATGACATACATTTTCATGCTGGATCCACCAAAAAAGTATGAAATTAACGTAACCTGCCATCAAATAATCCACAAAGTCTGATACTCCAGACAGAATTTGATATAGTGCTGTCTCACAGCTGCACTTGTTACAGTGTATCAGACCTCTTCTGTAACAAACTGTGCACCTATGTAAGCAGGACATGAATAGGAAAAGTTTTCCGTCTCTGGCTCTAAACATGAAAGTTCCCATTCACTGACAGCAGATGGAGATCCTAAAAAATGGTGAAAAAACTGAAGCATTTCTTTCTCGGTAGAAAGTTTCCAGTATATTTCACGTCTTGGCTCCTCTCTCTGCTCATCTCTAAGGCGGCCATTTCCAGTACTCATGTTACTCATCCAGGATTTATTTGGGTACGGTTGTAATCTCTGTAATCTCGAGGCTGAAGGCACGATGCTCATTTCTTGCTGAAAAGCCAGTGCAAAGGATCATGGGTAATATCTGCACATATTTATCAGGCACCAGAAGAACAGAAGATCCACAGACCTCGGATCAGCCCCTCCCCTTTCGGAAAGTCCTCACACCCTCTCACTGGCCTCACATTCTGTTTTCTCGCTCCTTGTGCTATAAGTTCCCCCATTATTCTGTCCTCAGCCCCCCCATAATGAGAAAGTGGGAGCAGAAGGTTAGAAATGTTTGCAAATTTATTAAAAAGGAAAAACTAAAATTTGGCCTGGACATAAGTATTCAGCCCCTTTGCTCTGATACTTGACCTTTAGCTCTGGTTCCTCCCATTTCTCTGGATCATCTCTAAGATGTTTCTCCACCCTGATTGGAGTCACCTGTGGTACATTCAGTGGATTGGACATGATTTGGATGACACAGTCCTATCTATATAAGATCTTACTGCTGACAATACATCAGAGCAAAAAACAAGCACTGAGGAGGAGAGAACTGCCTGTAGAGCTCAGAGACAGGATTGGGTGGAGGCAGAAATCTGGAGAAGAGGACAAAACATTTGCATACCTCCCAACTTTAGAAAATTGCAAAGATGTATGTGCCACTTCACAGTAGTTCTGCCCAGATATGTGCCACTTCACAATAGTTATGCCCAGATATGTGCCACTTCACAATAGTTATGCCCAGATATGTGCCCCCTCACAATAGTTATGCCCGGATATGTGCCACTTCACAGGAAGAAAAACAAAAACAAATAGTAAATACTCATCTGGTTCCTCCGATGATCACAGCTCAGCGGCCGCCGCTCCCCAACAGCAGGACACTGTTATACATCGCGCTACCGGTTCATGGAGGAGGAGGAGGAGGAGCACAGAGGTCGACTACGGGTGATGTGTGACAGTATATCATGCTGCTGCTGCTGGGATCGCCGGCTGCTGAGCTAAATGGTAAAGTGCAGAGCAGACAGCTCCCTGCTTCACTATTAAAATCATCTGGGAGCGGGACCTACCTCAGCCATTCCGGGGCGAGATGACAAAATGTGAGAAAAGTGACGCCCATCATTCAGTTATGTCCTGGAAATCCTGGTTAAGTGGTTACTGTCTCTTTTATTTCAGATCACATCTATAGAAGCAGTCTCCTGCGCCCTCCCGCCATATCCTGTACAGAATGTGTGCACACCTGTTATATCACACTGGAATAATACATGATGTGACCCTATATCTGCACCCTCTTATCGCACACACCTATGTCTGTCAGTTTGTTGGGGCAGAATAAGCTGGGCTTTGCACTGCGGCCCCAGGTCGCTTATCATTGCCGCTTATCTTGATGATTCATGAGGGCACTCCCTGCATGGCAAGATTGTAGAGGGACAGGATATGGGGGCTATTTACAACCAGGCATGTGCCCACCTTTCTGGAGCCAGCCCCGCCGCACATCTTAGCTCTTATCTCTTATTTTCACTTCCCATTTATTTTAGGCATCTCCAGGTATTGTTTTTGTTATCAGCCCCCGGGTATTTTTAGCCTGCAGCCCCTCAAGGTATTTGTCCTGAGGACTCTGCTGGTTCTTGAGCTGCTTAGTTTACTATAGGAATAACAGTAACTCAGTGTCGCCCCCTCTGCTTAAGAAGAAAAACTGCACCGCAGATGTCTCCTCATTGGTTTGCATATTGCGGCTGCATGCAACTTTGTTGCGAGAACAGAATGCTTCCCATTGACTATTGATACAGTAAATACATTTTTTTAAACAAAGAAGAGCCAACTTCTTGCTGCCTTTCGGCCTCTAAGCTATCTTTCTTTATGCTGCTGTTCATGCAATGAGCCCATGGACTTGCTATATGTAAGCACATTCACATACAGTATATAGTATATAAGTACAGCCATATAGCATTGTAGCATTGTTTTATCTGCAGCTAAAAGAGGTGTAAAGGGCTCCTGATACTGGTGGGGCCCCCAGGCAGTATGGAGACGCAGTGACTGTCATGCTGTACAGGACGACCTCACTATACAATATATATGGTATATTGTGTGACATCAGGGGCGTAGCTAAAGGCTCATGGGCCCTGGTGCAAGAGTTCAGCTTGGGCCTCCCTTCCCTTAGTGCTCTATGTGTCTTCTTATGCGGCACAAGGGTCTTTGGGCCCCCTCAGGCTCCTGGGCCCGGTAGCGACTGCTACCTCTGCACCCCCTATAGCTACGCCCCTGTGTGACATGCTATATACAGCAGGTACAATTGTTGCACAGGGGCCCCACAATTTCATGCTATAACTCTGCAAATCTTATAGTTATCAACAACTGCACAAATATGAACAGAATGATTAAAGGGGTATTCCCATCTCACAGATGTAGTCTGTATAGTTAGATATAGCCATACCAATATTATTACTAATAGAATGTATTTATATAAAATGTACCGTTTAGAAGATTTCCCTATTTTTATATCCATTGTCCCACACACATCAGTCAGGCGGTTGCCCCTAGTTACGACCACCGTGGCCATGTAGTAGTGGTGGTCGGCTTGCTCTGAGGTAACTGCTGTATAGTGAACACACATTACATGAACATGCGGAGACACATCTTAGGGTTGTAGTATTTTTGTCTGCGCTTCCAAAACACAGAGAAACGGATCCAGTTCCAAGATAAATTCATCTCTATGGAGCAGGATCCGTTTATAAAGTCTGCATTTTGGACGGATCCTGACCATTGGGTATAGGACTGGTAGCGTCCAAAACGCAGATGTGAAAGCGCCCTAAGATGTGTCTCCGCATGTTCATGCAATGTGCATTCACAATACAGCAGTTACCTCATAGCGGGTTTGAACAGGAGCAAGCCGACCACCACTACTACATGGCCGCGGTGACCGTAACCAGGGGCAACGGCCTGACTGATGTGTGTGGGACAATGGATATAAAAATAGGTAAATCTTCTAAATGGTACATTTTATATAAATACATTCTATTAGTAATAATATTGGTATCGCTATATCTAACTATACAAACTACATGTGTGAGATGGGAATACCCCTTTAAGTATCGAAGGTAAATTTTGAAAAAAAAACAAACTTTTTTATTAGCAAGGATTTGGTGCATATTTATAAGTAACATATTTGCAGCAAATCATCAACATCAGAGCTTTATTAGGAGCCACTCACATTATTATGTTTCATTTTGAAGATTATTAACATTATTTATTATTATTGCTATTATCATCATTTTAATCATCATGTTTTATTATCATCTTTTATTATTAGTAAAATTTTTATTATTATTATTATTATTATTATTATTATTATTATTATTATTATTTATTATTTTTATTGCACAATTTTATGTGCACATCCACTTTCCCTAAATAATGGTTGGTTTTCGGTGTAATGCTGCTCCCTACAGGTCATGAGAGGTAATGACGTCCTGACTTGAAGACATCTATCTTGACCCTCTCATTTCTGCTTAGGGGGCTATCACCTCTGCAGGGGCACATGTATACCTTGTATAGATATAGGTATTGAGTGCACATTGGGTTCTGTTCACACACAGTAGATTTGTTTGCAGAAATTTCTGCTGCTACAATTAAGTTCCATTCATTTAAGGTTGTTTAAGTAGCAAGCCCCATTCAAAAGAAGGAATTTCTTACAAAATCTTCAATGGGTGAATATAACGTAATGTTGACTCACTGTATGTATATACCGCCATATAGTCTCTGGATAAATAGTACTCCGAAATAGGTTCATACAGTGCCCGTCCACATACAGTGTTCATACCACATTGTGCACAGTCCTATACTTTGTTCAGATGGTATTATACTGTGATCATATTGAAGCAAACAGTACCTGAAGTGTGCCATACCAGCATAGAGCCATACAATGCCCCATTGAGCCAAACTGTGCGCAGAGAGTGCCATACTTATCTATAAAGAGCCAAACCTTGCTAAGAGAGTGCCATACTGTACCCACATGTAGCCAAATAGTGCTCAGAGACTACCATACTGTACTACATAGAGCCAAACAGCGCTCAACAGAGCTCAGAGAGTGCCATACTATACTACATAGAGCCAAACAGCGCTCAACAGAGCTCAGAGAGTGCCATACTATACTACATAGAGCCAGTGCTCAACAGTGCTCAGAGAGTACCATACTATACTACATAGAGCCAAACCGTGCTCAGAGAGTGCCATACTATACTACATAGAGCCAAACAGTGCTTAGAGAGTGCCATACTATACTACATAGAGCCAAACCGTGCTCAGAGAGTGCCATACTATACTACATAGGGCCAAACAGTGCTCAACAGTGCTCAGAGAGTGTCATACTATACTACATAGAGCCAAACAGTGCTCAGAGAGTGCCATAATATACTACATCGAGCCAAACCGTGCTCAGAGAGTGCCATACTATACTACATAGAGCCAAACAGTGCGCAGGGAGTGCCATACTATACTACATAGAGCCAAACTGTGATCAGAGAGTGTCATACTATACTACATAGAGCCAAACCGTGCTCAGAGAGTGCCATACTATACTACATAGGGCCAAACAGTGCTCAACAGTGCTCAGAGAGTGTCATACTATACTACATAGAGCCAAACAGTGCTCAGAGAGTGCCATAATATACTACATCGAGCCAAACCGTGCTCAGAGAGTGCCATACTATACTACATAGAGCCAAACAGTGCGCAGGGAGTTCCATACTATACTACATAGAGCCAAACTGTGATCAGAGAGTACAATGGTATAGTTTCTCACCTCTTCCTGCCATTGCTGTGCTTGCAGTGCGTGTGTCCACGCTCTCATCTATTGTGTATGGTTTGGATATGTTTTCATAATATTACGTGTATTTACATATTACTTATACGTCTCTGTCTTTCTTCCCACAGCCTCGCTCTTCATCATCGCCATGCTCCTGGGGAGCCTGAACAGCTGCTGTAACCCCTGGATCTACATGCTCTTCACCGGTCACCTCTTCCACGACCTGCTACAAAGCTTCCTCTGCTGTTCCGCCCGGTACCTGAAGTCCCAGCAGCAGGGCAGCGACCTGAGCGCCAGCCGGAAGAGCAACTCCTCCACCTTCGTGCTGAGTCGCAAGAGTTCAAGTCAGAAGAGCATCACCCAGCCATCCACAGCGTGAACGCCCCGTGGACACCGCGGCCTGGAGAAGTGCCGGGGTCCATGGTGCAGACTGGTCTAAAATCAGGGCAACAACTGCCATCTGCAGGGAATGCTACTGGTTCCGAGCGTGTAGGAACCATCAATATGGAGGCCATGTACGCGGGGGGTGGAAGCGGCCATTTTGTCACTAGATGAATCTGTGCAATCCTTGGTTATTTTTGGTGCCCTTGATGGCATTTATTAAACTGATCCCCCCTCCCCCCATCATGGCGCTGGGGCCCCTGAGACAAGAGGTGGCGCAGGACCGATCAGCAGTCTTCATCCACGACCTGGCTCCACTGATCCACAGGGATCACCTCAAAAAAGTGCCCTAATTCACAGAGAAAAGGCCGTATGATGCTCTGCAGCTTTCCAATGCACTTTGCCTTACAGTTCTGCAACATTTTCAAGATCTCTGCTGGGTGAGCGAGACAGGACTTCAGCTTGTTAAAAGGGTAGTTTCCAGTCACTGACAGCCAGCGGAGGCTTTGAAAATGGGCAAGGTATTGAAACGCAAAGATTTATGAAACCATCTAGAAGGCGAACTGTCCTTGTTACCCATAGCAACCAACCATCGCTCTCTTGAAAAGTGAAAGCCGGGCTGTGATTGGTTACTATGGGCAATAGCTGAAACGTAGGTGAAAAACTTTTTTCGTGATAGAACAAGCTTTATTTACAGAAGATGTGACAAACAAGCGCAGTGTGTGAATATGGCCCAAGGTGAAGTCCTCCTTTAAGCCACAAGTGATATTTGGGTACACAGGACTGTGATTTGCTTTGTATGACACCTCAGGTGACTTTTCATAGACGCCCCCTGCTTTACACGACTGTCTCGACCTTCGTCACCTGGGAGTCTTTCAGGATCGCTTTTCCACGCAATTTTTCATAAATCACTGTGTAATTATCATTTTTGTATACAGGACACAGCACTGCCATATTCATTACACAGGTGACGCCCAGCGCCTGCAGCGCCGCATGAATATTACGTCTTTGTTTACTTAAAAGGATAATCCAGTCATATTATAATGCCCATAGCAACCGTTCTGACCAAAAGCATACAGTTGCCATGGGCAACACCACTGATTTCATAGGCCCCATCCTAGTGTGGAAACCAGTGCTTGGCAACCAATCAGGTTTCGACTTTCACTTTCTAACCTGCAATGACCAAATAAGAGCTGGTTGCTATGGTAGCACCCTAGGCCCCTCAGGTATGCAATGGACAGCCTATATTAACCAATCAGGTTGCTGCTTTCATTTACTAACCAATAATGACAAAAACTAAGAGCCATAATCTGATTGGTTGCTGTGGGCAGCACTAAAACCATTTGCTCCTGCCATCCAGTCAGTTTGCTGCTTTCACATTCCAACCAGTGCTATGTCAGGTGAAAGCTGATTGGTTGCTAAACGCTAGTACAGACAACCAATCAAATCGCAGATTTTATTTTCTAACCTGCATTTGCAAAATGTCAGCTGCGATCTGGTTGGACAACACCTTTGGCTTGGTTTAACGTCTTGGGGCCCTGACCGCAGGCGTTGTGGCGTCATCTCGTCACTGTGCGCTGTCGCTTCACGCGGCTTCCATTGACACAAAGACGCTAATTCTGATTTCTGTGTAAAATCAATGTGCATTTCTGTATATAAAATATAAATCTGTGCATTTTGTTTTGCTCGCGGTGTTCCGGATGGGATTCCGGGATCCGGGCATTGAAATTTTAGCCTACTGTTAACCAGCCTCAGTGCTGGGGAAATTTCTTCAAAGGTCTATTGACATTAACGGTGGGAGGCGCTGCTCTGAAACCTGTTAAGTTTGAATGTAAGCTGACACGTGGCGGTTGCGGCCATTTTGGAACACTATTCAGTACTATGTGGTTACGATGGAAGTTTCACTGCTTGTAAATGAGTGAAATGTGTTCTCAGCAACATTCAGCCTGCAAAATGGCAGCATCCATAACGTGCTGAGAGAAAAAAAACCGCATTGGATCTTGAACCGATAATTTCATGGTCAGCGACCAAAGCGATTGACCTGCGGTGGGAGCCGGACGGTTCCACACATTTGGCGCACCTTGTTTTTTTTATAGCGGAAGCACTTTTGTCCTGTCACGGATTATTCTGAGAGTTTTATTTTCTGTCTTGTACATAAATGATGAGATATTGGATCTATCTTTAATAAATCGTGTTCTTTACCGTCAGACGCCATCGTTATTTGCTTTGTGTTTCCTGTGGACAGAATGTTGTGTGGAAATACATGTGACAGAAGAGATGAGAGGGGAAGGGGTAATGGGGGTCAGTTTCGTCATATGGGGCGATGCTGTGGTTATAGCTTTACTTACTGGTTACCAGAGGAAAACTGACACACTGTAACAAGCTCTGCACCAGCGTCAGGAGGACATGAGTAGGATGGATTTTCAGCCTCTGGATGTGAACATGTCTGTTCCCATTCACTGAACGCCAGCACAGATCTTGAAAATAGTAATGAGTTGACAAAGCATACAGTCATCATTATCTGTAGATATTTTCTGCTACCCTCCCACAAGATCAGCGCACGCCTCTCCTGAAATACTCTGTGTTGCTGAGGCTTGCACCTTCCACTAGATCAGTGATTTTCAACCAGTGTGCCTCCAGCTGTTGCAAAACTACAACTCCCATCATGCCCAGGCAGCCTACAGCTATCAGCCTAAGGGCATGGTAGGAGTTGTAGTTTTGCAACAGCTGGAGGCACACTGGTTGAAAATCACTGCACTAGATAACACAAGATCATACTATTCCACTCCTAAAATCCTCTGTGCTTCTGGGAGGACCCTGCTCCTTCCACTGTGTAACTCTCAGCCTGTGACCTCCACAAGATCAGCACACTCCTCTCCTGAAATACTCTGTGCTTCTGGGAGGACCCTGCTCCTTCCACTATGTAACTCTCAGCCTGTGACCTCCACAAGATCAGCACACTCCTCTCCTGAAATACTCTGTGCTGCCGGGAGGACCCGGCTCCTTCCACTATGTAACTCGCAGCCTGTGACCTCCACAAGATCAGCACACTCCTCTCCTGAAATACTCTGTGCTGCCGGGAGGATCCTGCTCCTTCCACTGTAACTGTCATCCTGTAACCTCCACAAGGGCTTGTCATAAATTGTATCAGTGGAAATTCTCTGGCTCACGGTTTGCTGATGTTTCTCTTCTGCCGATTCTTGTGCGGCCTTCATCCCATCCGCAGCCGTTTATTTGACATTTCTGATGACGACAGAAACAGAACGTCTTCTGGTGTAATGTTTATAATCAGCGGCAGCGAAAAGCGGCTTCTCCGAGGATTTGTGGAAAGAATCTGACACCTCTATGGGAGACGCAGCCAAATATAGAAGTAATGACGGCGCCGAGGCCGGGTTCACATCACCGTTATTTTTCGTGTAAAAAACCTTATCCTGTAGATCAGTTATACACATCTGGCATCCATTGGAGCCATTTCCACCTGAGATCCATTTTTTCACTGCACGCAGGACCTCCCCCTTCTCAAAAAATGGATCTCAGATGGAAATAACTCAAACAGATGCCAAATGTATAACTGATATACAGGATACGTCTTTTTTCCTGCTGTGCTGACGGATCACAAGAATGGAAAAATAACGGCGATGCGAACCCTCCCTAAGCCTGTCATGTGTGATGCTGTCTGCTGAGCTATGGATCTAATCCTGTCCTGCGTGATACTGTCTGCTGAGCTATGTATCTAATCCTGTCCTGCGTGATACTGTCTGCTGAGCTATGTATCTAATCCTATCCTGCGTGATACTGTCTGCTGAGCTGTGTTATCTAATCCTATCATGTGTGATACTGTCTGCTGAGCTATGTATCTAATCCTGTCCTGCGTGATACTGTCTGCTGAGCTATGTATCTAATCCTATCCTGCGTGATACTGTCTACTGAGCTGTGTTATCTAATCCTATCATGTGTGATACTGTCTGCTGAGCAGTGTATCTAATCCTATCCTGTGTGATACTGTCTTCTGAGTTGTGTATCTAATCCTATCATGTGTGATACTGTCAGCTGAGCTGTGTATCTAATCCTATCATGTGTGATACTGTCTGCTGAGCTGTGTATCTAATCCTATCCTGTGTGATACTGTCTGCTGAGCTGTGTATCTAATCCTATCCTGTGTGATACTGTCTGCTGAGCTGTGTATCTAATCCTATCCTGTGTGATACTGTCAGCTGAGCTGTGTATCTAATCCTATCCTGTGTGATACTGTCAGCTGAGCTGTGTATCTAATCCTATCCTGTGTGATACTTTCTGCTGAGTTGTGTATCTAATCCTATCCTGTGTGATACTGTCTGCTAAGCTGTGTATCTAAGCCTATCATGTGTGATACTATCTGCTGAGCAACTCTTTCGAACCTGTCATGTGTGATACTGTCTTTTGGACTGTGTATCTAATTTTAGGTGTGATACTGTCTACTGAGCTGCTGTATCTAATCCTGTGAGGACTGTCTGCTTTAATCCTATGGTGTGGGGTACCGTCTGTTGAGCTGTTGTATCTAATGCTATCATGTGTGATACTGTCTGTTGAGCTGTTGTATCTAATCCTATCATGTGTGATACTGTCTGCTGAGCTGTATATCTAATCCCATCATGTGTGATACTGTCTTCTGAGTTGTGTATCTAATCCTATCATGTGTGATACTGTCTGCTGAGCTGTTGTATCTAATCCTATCATGTGTGATACTGACTTTCCTTCTGCAATACTCTGACTGTAGATACGTCACACTCCTTCACGTGTCCCTTTGTTCCCTCTCTGTTTGTTCTTCGGATCCAGAATTAGCGCTGACCTGCACTGTGAAGTGCCGCCGCACGGAGACAGTCATTAAATCGGCGGCGTCTCTTGACTCCTGCTTCAGAACAGTTTACGTTTCTACTTCTCATATAAGACGCTGTTACTGAGGTCAAGAGAAGAAGAATCCAAGACGCTGAACACATTAGAAAAGTTCAGCTTAATCATCGTCTGATGAAGCAGCCGTTCTATATACATGTGTTTTAAAAACTGAAAACCCGTCCTGGATACATTGTATCAGTATAGGAGTCATCAGCCAGAAGATCTCAGACGTAAGGCTGTATTAGGCTACTTTCACATTAGCTTTTTTAAATTCCGGTATTGAGTTCCGTCATAGGGGCTCAATACCGGAAAAAAACGCTTCAGTTTTCTCCCCATTCATTGTCAATGGGGACAAAACTGAACTGAAGACAACGGAGGCTCCTGAAAGCATTCCGTTCCGTCTTTAGACCGGAGAACAAACCGCAGCATGCTGCAGTTTGCTCTCCGGTCCAGGCATCCGCACGAAGACGGATCCAGAATGACCCCCAATGCAAGTCAATGGGGACGGATCCGTTCGGTGTGGACACACCAGTAATCCGGATCTGTCCTCCATTGATTTCCAATGGGGGATCATTCCGGATCCGGCTACATACACACAGACATACATACATACATACATACATACATACTCCAGGGACACCGGCAGCATGTCTTCACGCGCCTCCTGCGCACAGCTATGACGTTTCGCCACTGCGCCCAGCAGAGGGCGCTGTGGGGAATCGTCATCACTGCGCGCAGGAGGCCCGTGAAGACGTTCTGCTGGCATTCCTGGAGTATGTGAGTATGTATGTATGTATGTATGTATGTATGTATGTATGTTTGTATGTATGTCTGTATGTTTGTATGTATGTCTGTATGTCTGTGTGTATGTCTGTATGTTTGTATGTATGTCTGTGTGTATGTCTGTATGTCTGTGTGTATGTCTGTATGTTTGTATGTATGTCTGTATGTTGTATGTATGTCTGTATGTTTGTATGTATGTCTGTGTGTATGTTTGTATGTATGTCTGTATGTCTGTCTGTATGTTTGTATGTATGTCTGTATGTTTGTCTGTATGTCTGTATGTATGTCTGTATGTTTGTATGTATGTCTGTGTGTATGTCTGTGTGTATGTATGTATGTCTGTGTGTATGTCTGTATGTCTGTGTGTATGTCTGTGTGTATGTCTGTATGTTTGTATGTATGTCTGTATGTTTGTCTGTATGTTTGTATGTATGTTTGTATGTATGTCTGTATGTTTGTATGTATGTTTGTATGTATGTATGTCTGTATGTCTGTGTGTATGTCTGTATGTATGTCTGTATGTTTGTATGTATGTCTGTGTGTATGTCTGTATGTCTGTATGTTTGTATGTATGTCTGTATGTATGTCTGTATGTTTGTATGTATGTCTGTGTGTATGTCTGTATGTCTGTATGTTTGTATGTATGTCTGTGTGTATGTCTGTATGTCTGTATGTTTGTATGTATGTCTGTATGTTTGTATGTATGTCTGTATGTATGTCTGTGTGTATGTCTGTATGTCTGTCTGTATGTTTGTATGTATGTATGTCTGTATGTTTGTATGTTTGTTTGTATGTATGTCTGTATGTTTGTATGTATGTCTGTATGTTTGTATGTATGTATGTCTGTATGTATGTCTGTATGTTTGTATGTATGTTTGTATGTATGTCTGTATGTTTGTATGTATGTCTGTATGTTTGTATGTATGTTTGTATGTATGTCTGTGTGTATGTCTGTATGTATGTCTGTATGTTTGTATGTATGTCTGTGTGTATGTCTGTATGTCTGTATGTTTGTATGTATGTATGTCTGTATGTATGTCTGTATGTTTGTATGTATGTATGTCTGTATGTATGTCTGTGTGTATGTCTGTATGTATGTCTGTATGTCTGTATGTATGTCTGTATGTATGTCTGTATGTTTGTATGTATGTCTGTATGTATGTCTGTATGTTTGTATGTATGTCTGTGTGTATGTCTGTATGTTTGTATGTATGTATGTCTGTATGTTTGTATGTATGTCTGTATGTATGTCTGTATGTCTGTATGTATGTCTGTATGTATGTCTGTATGTTTGTATGTATGTTTGTATGTATGTCTGTATGTATGTCTGTATGTATGTCTGTATGTATGTCTGTATGTTTGTATGTATGTCTGTATGTATGTCTGTATGTTTGTATGTATGTTTGTATGTATGTCTGTATGTATGTCTGTATGTTTGTATGTATGTCTGTATGTCTGTATGTTTGTATGTATGTCTGTATGTCTGTATGTATGTCTGTGTGTATGTCTGTATGTCTGTATGTTTGTATGTATGTCTGTATGTCTGTATGTCTGTATGTATGTCTGTATGTTTGTATGTATGTCTGTATGTCTGTATGTCTGTATGTTTGTATGTATGTCTGTATGTCTGTATGTTTGTATGTATGTCTGTATGTCTGTATGTATGTCTGTATGTCTGTATGTTTGTATGTATGTCTGTATGTATGTTTGTATGTATGTATGTGTCTTGTTTCAATGTGTGTCATGTGTGGGGCCGGAGCGCTGCTCCGGCTCCACACATGTATCAGCGTTAGCACGGATCCATTGGCACCCTTTAGGTGCCGGATCCGTGCTAACGCTAGTGTGAAAGAGGCCTTAGACTGGCACATTATCACTAACGAGTAGTAACTAGGGATGAGCGAATCAGGCTTCGGACTCAAGATCCAAAGTTGATTCGATTAAAACTTTGATTTAATGCTGGTTGGAGACCTGTCTCTGTACAGCATTATAATGGATACACTCCGGCGAGGGAAATTCCTGCAAGACTTCGGTCAATAACTTCGGAAGATGGATCTGAAGTCGGCTTCAGTACTGAGGTCCCAGCAGGCACAGAAGCCGAATTCAGATTCCGTTTTAAAATTTTTAAAAATCGAATGCCAAAGGTATCCACCAAAGTCTCGCGAGAGTTCGGTGATAAAGAATTTCAACTAGTCGGAGCCCATACATTTTAATACTGTACAGAGACGAATCTCCATACAGTATTCAAACAAAGCTTTGACTGAATCAGCTTCAGATCTCGGATCGCTTCGTTCATCACTAGTAGTAATGCTTGTTAGCGATGATCTGGCAGTGTAATACTGCCGTCGAATACACATTTTTAAACTGGCTTAAAAATTATCATTTGCCAATAAATTGATTAGATTAGACGATCCGCCACCGGCAAACAATAATTCTGTATGTATGTCTGTATGTATGTCTGTATGTATGTCTGTATGTATGTCTGTATGTTTGTATGTATGTCTGTATGTATGTCTGTATGTATGTCTGTATGTTTGTATGTATGTCTGTATGTATGTCTGTATGTATGTCTGTATATTTGTATGTATGTCTGTATGTTTGTATGTATGTCTGTATGTCTGTATGTTTGTATGTATGTCTGTGTGTATGTCTGTATGTCTGTATGTTTGTATGTATGTCTGTATGTTTGTATGTATGTCTGTGTGTATGTCTGTATGTATGTCTGTATGTCTGTATGTATGTCTGTGTGTATGTATGTCTGTATGTATGTATGTCTGTATGTTTGTATGTATGTCTGTATGTATGTCTGTATGTATGTCTGTATGTATGTCTGTGTGTATGTCTGTATGTCTGTATGTTTGTATGTATGTCTGTATGTATGTATGTATGTCTGTATGTCTGTATGTCTGTATGTTTGTATGTATGTCTGTATGTTTGTATGTATGTCTGTGTGTATGTCTGTATGTATGTCTGTATGTATGTCTGTATGTATGTCTGTATGTATGTCTGTATGTTTGTATGTATGTCTGTGTGTATGTCTGTATGTCTGTATGTATGTCTGTATGTATGTCTGTGTGTATGTATGTCTGTATGTATGTATGTCTGTATGTTTGTATGTATGTCTGTATGTATGTCTGTATGTATGTATGTATGTCTGTATGTATGTCTGTGTGTATGTCTGTATGTTTGTATGTATGTCTGTATGTATGTATGTATGTCTGTATGTATGTATGTCTGTATGTTTGTATGTATGTCTGTATGTTTGTATGTATGTCTGTGTGTATGTCTGTATGTATGTCTGTATGTATGTCTGTATGTATGTCTGTATGTATGTCTGTATGTATGTCTGTATGTTTGTATGTATGTCTGTGTGTATGTCTGTATGTTTGTATGTATGTCTGTGTGTATGTCTGTATGTCTGTATGTTTGTATGTATGTCTGTATGTCTGTATGTTTGTATGTTTGTATGTATGTCTGTATGTTTGTATGTATGTCTGTATGTATGTCTGTATGTTTGTATGTATGTCTGTATGTATGTCTGTATGTATGTCTGTATGTTTGTATGTATGTCTGTATGTATGTCTGTATGTATGTCTGTATGTTTGTATGTCTGTGTGTATGTCTGTATGTCTGTATGTTTGTATGTATGTCTGTGTGTATGTCTGTATGTCTGTGTGTATGTCTGTATGTCTGTATGTTTGTATGTTTGTATGTATGTCTGTGTGTTTGTATGTATGTCTGTATGTTTGTATGTATGTCTGTATGTCTGTATGTTTGTATGTATGTCTGTATGTTTGTATGTATGTCTGTATGTATGTTTGTATGTATGTATGTGTCTTGTTTCAATGTGTGTCATGTGTGGGGCCGGAGCGCTGCTCCAGCTCCACACATGTATCAGCGTTAGCACGGATCCGTTGGCACCCTTTAGGTGCCGGATCCGTGCTAACGCTAGTGTGAAAGAGGCCTTAGACTGGCACATTATCACTAACGAGTAGTAACTAGGGATGAGCGAATCAGGCTTCGGACTCAAGATCCAAAGTTGATTCGATTAAAACTTTGATTTAATGCTGGTTGGAGACCTGTCTCTGTACAGCATTAAAATGGATACACTCCGGCGAGGGAAATTCCTTCAAGACTTCGGTCAATAACTTCGGAAGATGGATCTGAAGTCGGCTTCAGTACTGAGGTCCCAGCAGGCACAGAAGCCGAATTCAGATTCCGTTTTAAAATTTTTAAAAATCGAATGCCAAAGGTATCCACCAAAGTCTCGCGAGAGTTCGGTGATAAAGAATTTCAACTAGTCGGAGCCCATACATTTTAATACTGTACAGAGACGAATCTCCATACAGTATTCAAACAAAGCTTTGACTGAATCAGCTTCAGATCTCGGATCGCTTTGTTCATCACTAGTAGTAATGCTTGTTAGCGATGATCTGGCAGTGTAATACTGCCGCCGATTACCCGGGCAATACACATTTTTAAACTGGCTTAAAAATTATCATTTGCCAATAAATTGATTAGATTAGACGATCTGCCACCGGCAAACAATAATTCTGTATGAGGACGAGTGATGGCATTAGCAGTCACTGCTCCCCACACTATGGAGGAGATCGCTGCATATAACAGCAGCGCTCTCCTCTACTAACGAGCAGGCGATTGTCAGAAAGGATCTCTTCCCTCCCGACAATCACCGTATGTAATACAGCCTTTAGAATGGATACATTGTAACAGCTCCAGTTTGCTGTCAATCATCAGGAACAGATTTACTAACGTGACCTGTTAGGCCTGGCAGGAAGAAGATGCCCTGAAGATGTCACTGTGGCGCATGCCAAGGGTTAATAATTTGGAGCATGTTAGACTCCTGCTTCTTTGTGGTATACTGCACACGTACTCTAGACCAGTGTTTAGGTACAACCAGACCTTCCATACTGCGCGGCCATTAAGAATTCAGACCGGATCCACTCTTCATTCGTTAAATATCAGGCAGCTGCAGCCTATTTGGCGGCGACCAGAAAGGATCACGACCGCGCTGTGTGGTTGTACCCTAACACTGGAAATCTGGTGCAACATCAAAAAAAAAAATTGTATTCCATTCCTTTTTATATCCAGACACTGAAAATTGGCGTGGGCTCCATGCGTCTCACTATTGAATCCAGCCTAGACCATGTAGGAAGCAGCACAGATCTCTCTCCTGTCATGATAGTTTGTTACAATGTTTCAATGCAGATAAAATGTATCAGTCTGTTTATATCATGTTACTTAGACTGCATATAATTGTAACAATCCCTCAGTCCATGAGAAGTATCAGGTCTGAAGGTTATAGGGGTCCTCTCACTTCAGCAAGTGACATTTATCATGTAGGGAAAGTTAATACAAGGCACTTCCTAATGTATTGTGATTCTCCATATTGCCTCCTTTGCTGGCTGGATTAATTTTTCCATCCCATTATACACTGCTCATATCAAGGTATTACGACCACCCTGAAATCCAGCAGTGGTGGTCGTGCTTGCACACTATAGAGAAACAGCGATGGCCTCTCTGGTGGCCGAGACCATGGGAGCGCACATAGCATGGCATGCGCAGCAGCTCCGTCCCAGCCACTTTGTATCTGCGCTGCAGTGGTGGTCGTTACTACTAGAAATGAGCCGTGTATAATGGAAAAATGAATCCAACCAGCAAAGGAGACAATATGGAGAATAGAATACATTAGGAAGTGCCTTGTATCAACTTTTCCTACATGATAAATGCCATCTGCTGTAAAAAAAAGAATATTCTCATTTACTGATGAAAATCATAAATAATGCAATTAGCTTGAATTACATAAAACTGGAGAAGCCCTTTATAAAGGAAATGTACAGGATGCCGGTTGTTACATTGTAACTGGTCGTAGACAAAAGAAACATCAAATAATGGAAGAAATGGAAAGATACAGAATGAGAATGTTCCACTGCTGCGCTGAGGGGTGTATGGTGCTGGGCTGGAGGTCCTGACATTCAGGGGCCCCTCACCCCTGTTTTTGCAGAGTTACTTTGATGGCGCTGAAGACTTTACCTATGGCTTCATAGAGGGGGTCACAGAAGGTGCGGACGCAGAGGGAGAATATCCGACCAGCGCACTGGATCTCTATGAGGTAGCTCTTGACGCATGGAACCACCGCCCAAATGTGACAAAAGGAGATGAGAGCAAAGAGGACGCCCCAGAGGATGGCGAGGGGTATGCCGATGAGGGCGGAGAGCAGCCGGTAACACCAGTACTTGGTGACGGTGAAGGTGGTGTAACTGGCTTTCCAGACGCCATCGAAGCTGTGAGTCCCGTACGGCTCAGCGATCACGTCTTCAAAGTCCAACTGCACAAAGAAAGAGAACGGGTCAGTTACAGGGCGCCCCAAATCACATGGACAGACTGTGACCACCCCTGACTACATGACTGGATGGAATGTGAGCTTCTGAATATATTTAATATATATATATATATAATTTAAATGTTTCCATTCACTGAAAGCGAGCACAGCTCTTATCCAGCCAAAAACATTCACCACTTCTCTACTGGACAGGCTATAAACATTAGAATGGTGGAGGTCCGACCACTGGGACCTCCACTGATCGCTGTGCTCAGCTGCTTCTGTCAGTCACATAGACTTTAAATAGAGCAATAGTGCGACATTGTATTAGTATTAGCACGGTGCTGACAGGTTTTTCTTTTTTTTGGGGGTGGGGGGGGGGTCGCGAGGGGAGAAGAGAAAATCCCTATCTATCTATCTATCTATCTATCTATCTATCTATCTATCTAATATCTATTTCATTATCTATCTATCTATCTATCTATCTATCTATCTATCTATCTATCCATTCTTATCTATCTATCTATCTATCTATCTATCTATCTATCTATCTATCTATCTATCTATCTAATAACTCCAGGGCACTGGGAAGTAGTGAATTAAAGGTGTTTATTCACCCAATTGGAATTTAATTCACTACTTCCGAGTGCCGTGGCCTTATTCTATACTATTTTGGATTTTGGACCGGGTCCACAGCTGCTGGCACCGACCTTACTTATCTTCTACTGACTGTGTGGTCCACAACCCTGCATTTGTTATCTATCTATTATCTATCTATCTATCTATCTATCTATCTATCTATCTATCTATCTATCTATCTATCTATCTATCCATCCATCCATCCATCCATCCATCCATCCATCCATCCATCTATCTATCTATCTATCTATCTATCATATCTATCAAACTATCTTTGTGTCCATAGCAGTGGGAGGTCTGAGCTCCCACCTGGAGTTTTTCTTCCAAGCAAATCTGATACATAACAACAGGCTCTATACAGCCCAACATATAGTGACGTCATAATTGCTAGGTATTAAGAAATGATACAATGTTACAGCATCATAAGTGTATCATAGTGATAAATACGTCAATCCAGGCATTGCTCAGTAATGGTTAAACATGGAGAAATCCCTCTTTTAGCATTTACTGAGAAAAGTTAAAATGATCAATTATTCAAATGAATTCCAGGGTGGAGAGAATTGGGGAACACCCAGCGATCTTCTCTAAGGCTCCATTCACACGTCCTGTTTTTCTTTCCTGATTCGATCCTGATTTTTTCAGGACCCATTGAAATGAATGGATCCAGATCAGGATCAGGGTACATTCACACGACCGTGTTGAGTCCTTTCCGTTTTGTGGTCCGCAAATAACTGAACCGTGTGTCCGCATTTTGCGGAAGAATGGCTTCTGAATGTGTTCCGCATGTCTTCCGTTTTTTACGGTCCGCAAAAAACGGAAAGGTTTAAAAAAAAAAAGAGAGAGAGAAAAAAAAAGAATAATTCATAGTTGTCAAGGCCTTCAATTATACGGATCCGCAAAAAACGGATAACATACGGAAACCATTCCGTATGTCATCCGCAAATTGCGGATCCATACACTTGAATGGGGCTGCGGACCGATCTGTGCGGACAATAGTAGGACAAGCTTCATATTCTTGCGGACCAGAAATGCGGAAATACGGATGCGGACAACATACTGAATGTTGTCCGCACATTTTATTCACACATAGGAATGAATGGATCCGCATCTATTCCGCAAAATGCGGAACGGATGCAGATCGGACGCGGATAAAATTATACGGTCGTGTGAATGTACCCTCAGGATCGAATCAGGAAAGAAAAACAGGACGTGTAAGCCTCGTGGACAGGGCCCTCTCTCCTTCTGTACCAGTCTGTAACTCGTCTTGTTCATGCTTAGTGCAATTGTCTGTATTATGTATGTGCACCGCTTATCATATGTACAGCGCCAAGGAATGAATGGAGCTTTAATAATAAATAAAATTAATACTGTTCGTAAAAAACCCTTTGGATTTGCCTTTCTGACAAGGAAAGAGATCTTAGATGTATGATGATTGTTGACCATGTCCCCCATTTAAAGAGACAGATTATGTTTACTCCAGTGGATATATAACCTGGATACTCAAACCTAAAGCCCTGAATGTAGAGTTTCAGATCACACAGAGTATGTTCATCCTACTAGTGTATCTCTACATACTGAGCAACGCCTTGATTTATGTATTTATCACTATGATACACTTATGATGCTGTAACATTGTATCATTCTGAACTGCTGGCAATTATGACATCACTATATGTTGGGCTGTATGGAGCCTGTTGCTATATATCACAGTTACTTGAAATCTTGCACTGCTATGGACACAAGTTAATAAAACACATATTCTCTGAAGAACTGCTGGAGTGCTGAGATAGATAGATAGATAGATAGATAGATAGATAGATAGATAGATAGATAGATAGATAGATAGATAGATAGATAGATAGATAGATATAGATATGAGATAATGTAACCAAACCTTGACCACATCCTCGTTTATCTTCTTTGGGTCTCTGTCCACCAGGTCAATCTCCTTGGTGAGAATGTCTTTGGAGATCTTATCTTCATAGTAAGACTGTTCCTCAGCCATAATGACTTATTCTTGGGTCCCTCTCTGGCCAGTGACTCCTACTGTGGTCGGTGACTCCTACTGTGGTCGGTGACTTCCTTTACAGCCGGTGACCCCCAATATGGCCGGTGACTCCTTCTATGGCCAGTGACACTCTGTATGGCCGGGGACTTCCTCTATAGCTGGTGACCACCTCTGTAGTCGGTGACTTCTTCTGTGGCCGGTGACTTCCTCTCTTGGCCGTTGGCTCCCTCTGTGGCGGTGACTCCCTCTATGGCTGGTGACTCTCTCTGTGGCAGTTGACTTCCTCTATAGTCGGTCACCCTCTCTGTGGCCGTTGGCTCCCTCTATAGTTGGTGACCCTCCTTTGGCTGGTGACTCCCTCGTGGCCAGTGACACTCTGTATGGTGGGTGACTTCCTCTATAGTTGGTGACTTCTGTGGCCGTTGGCTCCCTCTGTGGCTGGTGACTTCCTCTACAGCGTTGCCTCTCTGTGGCCGATGACTCCCTCTGTGGCCGGTGACGCTCTCTGTGGCTGATGACTTCCTCTATGGTCGGTGACCCTCTCTTTGGCTGGGTGACTCCCTCTGTGGCCGTGACCCTCTCTTTGGCCGGTGACTCCCTCTGTGGCCGGTGACACTCTCTGTGGCCGATGACTCCCTCTGTGGCCGGTGACACTCTCTGTGGCCGATGACTCCCTCTGTGGCCGGTGACACTCTCTGTGGCCGATGACTCCCTCTGTGGCCGGTGACACTCTCGTGGCCGATGACTCCCTCTGTGGCCGGTGACCCTCTCTATGGCCAGTGACTCCCTCTGTGGCTGGTGACTTCCTCTATAGTCGGTGACCCTCTCTTTGGCCGGTGACTCCCTCTCTTGGCTGGTGACTCCCTCTGTGGTCGGTGACTCCCTCTGTGGCCGGGTGACCCTCTCTTTGGCCGGTGACTCCCTCTGTGGCCGGTGACACTCTCTGTGGCCGATGACTCCCTCTGTAGCCGGTGACCCTCTCTATGGCCAGTGACTCCCTCTGTGGCTGGTGACACTCTCTAAAGCCGGTGACTCCCTTCTGGGTGCAGCACTTCGGACTGAGAACGAGGTTTGCTGCCGGCTCCTGACATGTGAGAACAGCTGCCTGGCATAGCTGAAGAGCCGTCATATCTGGATAATGCTATTTCTCATCTCAGAGGAATCCTGGATCACTCCAGGACAAGCGCCCCCTGGATAATACATGGGGTGAGGGTCCATGGCAGTGATTGCCCCAACTCCTGTCCCTTTGGTGAACAGGTTCAGCTCTGCTGTACTTGCATGCTGATTTCAGTGGAGGATGGGGGCAGCTGACACCTCTTATCTGAGCTAAATCCGACATGTGTGAACTGTCCCCCGTCTTCACCCCACTCTCCTTTGATAAAAGTTTGCATGGGCTGTAATTCTGTGACTGACCAGGAGGGGCGCTGCAGGGCTGAGCAGAGAAAGCAATTCCATTCAGAAGGATTCGCCCAACAAGTGACTCTTTTGTATGATCATCCTGTAATCCAGAATACTTGATAATCCAGCACCAGGTCCTGGGCAAGGCCTGTGCAGTGTCGTGGCAGCAGGGTCAGCAAATATTCAGTTCACCACCCTAGCCCTGTACAGAAATACCCTGGCCAAGGCAAAGTGGCTCTTTGGCGCCCCCCTGGCAGTGTTGCCAATCTTGTCTTTAAATTTTTCTGGACAACTGAACCAAAAATCAGCGACAGGCAACATTTTTTTACGGATATACACTTCATCCCTTTTTAGAGACCACGCCCCCTATTCCACGCCCCCAAAATGTGCTAAACTTAATGCCCTTGAATCACAAACATCCCTGCCGCTCTATCATATGTGCATTGTACAGTATATACAGTGCCTTGCAAAAGTATTCGACCCCCTGGAACTTTTCAACCTTTTGCCACATTTCAGGCTTCAAACAAAAAGATAGAACATTTTACATTTTTGGTGAAGAATCAACAACAAGTGGTCACAATTGTGAAGTGGAAGGAAATTTATTGGATCATTTAAACTTTTTTTGTAATAATAAAACTGAAAAGTTGTTCGTGCAAAATTATTCGTCCCATTTCCTTTCAGTCCAGAAGTTGATCTCTGATCTCTGAATGATCCAATGTCGTCCTAAATGACTGATGAAGATACATAGAATCCACCTGTGTGTAATCAAGTCTCCGTATAAATGCACCTGCTCTGTGATAGTCTCAGGGTTCTGCATCATGAAGACCAAGGAACACACCAGGCAGGTCCTGATACTGTTGTGGAGAAGTTTTAAAGCCGGATTTGGGAGACCAAAAGATTTCCCAAGCTTTAAACATCCCAGGAGCACTGTGCAAGCGTCATATTGAAATGGAAGGAGTATCAGACCACTGCAAATCTACCAAGACCCGGCCGTCCTCTAAACAAGGAAGAAGACTGATCAGAGATGGAGCCAAGAGGCCCATGATCACTCTGGATGAACTGCAGAGATCTACAGCTGAGGTGGGAGAGTCTGTCCACAGGACAACAATCAGTCCAACACTTCACAAATCTGCCCTTTATGGAAGAGCGGCAAGAAGAAAGCCCATTTCTCACAGATATCCATAAAAAGTCTGGTTTACAGTTTTTCCACAAGCCCCTGGGAGACACCAAAACATGTGGAAGAAGGGGCTCTGCTCAGAGGAAACCAAAATCAGACTTTTTGGAAACAATGGAAAACGATATGTTTGGTGTAAAAGCAGCACAGCTCATCCCCTGAACACACCATCCCCACTGTCAGACATGGTGGGGGCAGCATCATGGTTTGGGCTTTTCATCAGCAGGGACAGGGAAGATGATGGATGGAGCAAATACAGGACCATTCTGGATGAAAAGACCTGAGACTAGGACGGAGATTAATCTTCCAA
Source organism: Rhinella marina (assembly GCA_900303285.1). Classification (NCBI taxonomy): domain Eukaryota; kingdom Metazoa; phylum Chordata; class Amphibia; order Anura; family Bufonidae; genus Rhinella; species Rhinella marina. The sequence continues at coordinate 59,609 of ONZH01006341.1, read as the reverse complement.
CAAGACAATGATCCCAAACATAAAGCAAAATCTACAATGGAATGGTTCAAAATAAAGGTCTCCAGGTCTTAGAACGGCCAAGTCACAGTCCAGACCTGAATCCAATGGAGAAGATGTGGAAAGAGCTGAAAACTGCTGTTCACAAACGTCTCCATCCAACCTCAAAGAGGAAGAATGGGCAAGAATTTCATCTCTAGATGTGAAAACTGATAGAGACATCCCCCAAGAGACCGCAGCTGGAATCAAAGTATTAATGCAAGGGGGACGAATAATTCTGCACGCCGCACTTTTCAGTTTTATTATTACAAAAAAAGTTTAAATGATCAATAAATTTCCTTCCACTTCACAATTGTACACTTGTTGTTGATTCTTCACCAAAAATTGTAGATGTTATATCTTTTTGTTTGAAGCCTGAAATGTGGCAAAAGGTTGAAAAGTTCCAGGGGGCTGAATACTTTCGCAAGGCACTGTATGGCTGCAGTGATGATGCATGAGACGCGCTGGTCTTTCTGTCATCTTTGCTGCGGCCATGTGAACAAACACTCACGGGGATATGACGGGCAAGTCTGCACATTCACCACTACCAAACATACAGGAGGATACTGCGCCACACACCTCTTACATGCAGCGACGTCTCCTCTGGTGTAGATGTGTTTTTTAAGCAAAACTCACAGAAAAAAAGGATAAAAAACATCCTGCATGATGTGATAATAATGATTGTGGATGTCAGTGGCTACATATATCAAAATAAATCACAGAAAAAGAATATTAATGCACGAAAAATAGATGCAAACAATATATACTGTATAAACTAAGCCCTCATTCTGATAAAATCTGAGACTCTTAGCCAATATATTTGGATCAAAACACATCTGTGCCCACCTACCCAGCGTCACGGTGGTCTCAGGTCAGGCAGGTCCTACGTTACACCTAACCATGCCGGTGGGCATCTATATCTAGGAGCGTTGGACGCCGCACATATAGGTGTGTTGCTCCTAGTGACGTCTATGAGCATACAGCAACCAATGAGAGGAGGAGCAAACACACCTATATGTACCACGCAATCAAGACGCTCAATTTGATAGGAAGAGCAAAAGTGCACAAGAATGCTACAGTTTTTTTGCCTCATCTTCTCTATTCAGCCCAGACCACCATGATGATTTTCTTTCAGCTACATCTTCTCTCTGCAGAGTTTTCCACACAGACATCTTAAGTTCCTCAATTTTCTATCATCCACCTTCCCATGGTGCCCCAACAGTGTTAACCTGCTGCTGCTCTCATAGTGACCCAGCAGTCAAATTGCTCTCAAAGTGCCCCCAGTAGTTTAAATGGTCTCCTATAGTGCCCCCAGTAGTGATAAAGATCTCTCTAGCATCTCTCCCACTATTGATAGATCCCCATAGTGCTCCTACTAGTAATAAAACCCCATAGAGCTCCCAGAAGTAATATAGCCCCCTCTATAGTGCCCCTGGTAGTTATCATGCTCCCATGTTGTCTCCCATGTAAATATAATGCCCCCTAATAGTGTCCCACAAGCTTTATTGGTCCCCTACAGTGCCCCCAGCACCTTAAAAGGTCCTCTATGGGCCCCCAGTAGTTTGAATGGCCCCCTATAGTGCCCCCAGTAGTTTAAAGGGTCTCCTATAGTGCCCCCAGTAGTTTAAATGATGTAGCATAGGTAGGACCCATCAAGTCAAGTCAGAAGAAACAGCTATAGGGGGTGCATTGTACTTACCCCCATGGGTCCTGCCTGTGCCGTATGAGTGGGCACAGTGCTTCTGCCATGGGGGTAACCATGTAAGTGATGTGGTGGTGGGGGTCAGGGGAGCCTGGCAACTGGCGCAGAGGCTTTGGAGGACACTGGGCCTGTGTGATGTAAAGGGGCAGACTACCTGCTGCCCCTTACCTCACACCGGCTGTGCCAGCACCAGGAGTTCAGGCGTCAAGTTCGACTCGTGCCGCCAGCCGGATTCTTACTCAGGGTACTGTCTGACTGCGCGGGAAAATGAATCCTCCCTGCTGGCGCTCTATAGGTGTCCGGCACAGCGGAGCAGCGGCTTCCGTCTCCTTGTATGCATGCACAGTGCATAGCTCAGAGTTCAGGGGACAAATTTTTATGGAGGGTGTTTTTTAATGAAAAAAAACCTAAAACACCTGTTTTTTGCGAACTGTCCGTAAATTTGCCTCCTGACGCCTTCGCTTCCACCGTATAACACCGCCGCATGCACCTGATGATGTCGGCGGTCCACTAACAAAACGCATGGCGCTTGTTCCTTTAATGTTAATTTGATTAATATTCCTTTAATAAAGTTTGGAAATAGCGCCCTCGATGTGCGATTTTTTAATCAACCTTATCCAGTGTAACACCGCTATAACTAGGGGAAGATCTGGGTGTCAGTCTCCTCGGGGGCCACATATTGCCGGCCACCCAGCAGCCGCAGGATGTGGCGCCACGCGTCAGCGCCGCGTTTTAATCGTTCACACTTTTGGGAGCTGGGAACCGTCCCAGAATAAACATTGTTTTTTCAATCCTCATTTTCTGCTCTCGATATGTGATCCTGAGGAAGGTAGGACCCCGCGCCGCGGTGGCTCTGCCTGCAATGTGGTGGTTATATTTAATGGTGAAGTTAGCGAGCAAGGTCAAAAAGCTGAGCCGATATAGCTGGCACGTGTGCGGGCACTGGACGGGCGCTATTTAAGGCACCAGACGGGGCTGTGTTACTAAAAGTAGCCGCCGCAGACTGCCAGGCAGATAACAGAGCTCTCCCATGGAAACAACACACTCTGAATTCCCGTAAATTGCTCAGCGAGGCTCGCGCGTGCCTGGCGGCGGCGGACTCTGTGCCTGCACCTGCTGATCTGGACCCTTGAGTGACATGTAGCTCATACATAATATTTTCTTCCATCAATTATCCTGTTTTTGCTGACATTTTGTTTGCATTAAAAAAATGAATGCAGCATTCCAGGCTCCTCCCCCTTATAGAGGCTCCACCCCTGAGGATCCTGATCATCATTCTCTCACTAGTGGTTTGGTTGCTTGTAGTTTTTTTTTTATTATTCTATCCTCACATCTCTTTCCATATGGAGCTTCTGCTTCTTCACAGAAGTCAATTGGAAGAGCAGAGTGGCAGTATAAAGCAGAGAGGAGGGAAACAGCCTAAACCTGAGTATCTAATGCATCTCGGGATGGATTTCAGACTCCAGACGATAAAGTGGCTAAAAAGTTGGCAGTGAATAATGTAGGTAGTGGGGACAATGAGGGGAAGACACAGGTTATAGTGGAACCATGGGCAGATGTCAGCACCCCGTAGCTGGAGGGGGCCACGCCAATCTGGCTAAACAGGCTTGTCAAGACAAGGTTGGGGTAGACAAGGGCCCCACTGTGGTTCTGCAGCCCAATGGCCCACATACATGTAGGCAAGTCCATGACATAGTGATTGCCTGCAGCCTCCACTAGAGGGAGACAAGTGCCTACACTTTATACTTTGAGCAGGGAGCATGTAATGAGCTCCCCCTAGTGGTGACTGCTGGTAGCCTGCATGTTATCTCTCTGTATGCAAAATGGTTTGGAGCACTGCACCAAAAACATTTCGGCAGAACAGATGTGGATTGGGAACTTGGTTAGTTGGGCCCTGTATGGTGCTGTTATCTGTACAGTGTGTGGCGCTATAATATGGACACTGTGGTAGTATTATATAGACACTGTATTATTGTAATTTATTTACTTTATAGTTCAGGGGCGATTGGGGCATAGCACTATATGTGCACTGTATGATGTAATTATTTGTTTACTGTATTGTGATATTATTTGTGCACTTCATGGTAGTATAATTTGTGTACTGTGTGGTGTTATTATTTATGCACTATTGTGATATTATCTGTGCACTGTATTGTGATATTATTTGTGCACTGTATTGTGATATTATTTCTGCACTGTATTGTGATATTATTTCTGCACTGTATGATGGTATTATTTCTGCACTGTATTGTGATATTATTTCTGCACTGTATTGTGGTATTTTGAATTGGTAGTTATTTCTGCCACTGTATTGATGGTATTATTTCTGCACTGTATTGATGGTATTAATTTCTGCACTGTATTGTGATATTATTTCTGCACTGTATTGCGATATTATTGTGCGCACTGTATTATGATATTATTTGTGCGCACTGTATGAATGGTATTATTTCTGCACTGTATTGTGATATTATTTCTGCACTGTATTGTGATATTATTTGCGCACTGTATTGTGATATTATCTGTGCACTGTATTGTGATATTATTTGTGCACTGTATTGTGATATTATTTGTGCACTGTATTGTGATATTATTTGTGCACTGTATGATAGTATTATTTCTGCACTGTATTGTGATATTATTTGTGCACTGTATTGTGTATTATTTCTGCACTGTATTGTGAATTATTTCTGCACTGTATTGTGATAATATTTCTGCACTGTATTTGTAATATTATATTCTGCACTGTATTGTGATATTATTTCTGCACTGTATTATGATATTATTTCTGCACTGTATTGTGATATTATTTCTGCACTGTATTATGATATTATTTCTGCACTGTATTGTGATATTATTTCTGCACTGTATGATGGTATTATTTCTGCACTGTATTGTGATATTATTTGCTGCACTGTATTGTGATATTATTTGTGCACTGTATGATGGTATTATTTCTGCACTGTATTGTGATATTATTTCTGCACTGTATGATAGTATTATTTCTGCACTGTATTGTGATATTATTTGTGCACTGTATTGTGATATTATTTGTGCACTGTATGATGGTATCTGCATTATTATTATTGTGATATTATTTGTGCACTGTATTGTGATATTATTTGTGCACTGCATTGCGATATTATTTGTGCACTGTATTGTGATATTATTTGTGCACTGTATTGTGATATTATTTGTGCACTGCATTGCGATATTATTTGTGCACTGTATGACAGTATTATTTCTGCACTGCATTGCGATATTATTTGTGCACTACATTGTGATATTATTTCTGCACTGTATAATGGTATTATTTCTGCACTGTATTGTGATATTATTTGCCTCCTAAGTATAAGGAACAGAATGAAGTAATCAGCACATAACTGCAAAGTCAGACTACACAGGGTTTGTTGTCTGTAACCATGGAGACAAATATCAGCATAGGAGCTGTGTACCTAAAACAGCAATAGAGTTGTACAAGTTATTTAATTATATGAGGTGTGCATAAGTATAAACACCCCTGATGAATCCATGTTGTGGACAGCAAGCAATTAATACATGACCCATGAGATGTAAAGTCTGTTTGTGATCCAGTCACATGGAGGTAACATGACGACGACACACAGTTGCGATCCTACTGTCTCTAAATCACATCCACCGGCTCCGCACCGACGGAACTTTTAACTCTAAATCCTGGGTTTGTTCTAATTTCTGCCGTTTTCAGATGGTTTAACGATTTTCTGGCAATTACGTTCTAATTAATCTTTCTTGCAAATCTACAATTTCTGCGAATGATTCCCACACGACCCTGAACCCCAGACGGTTACATTGTATCATAAAGTGACATTTTTCGGATGGATCCGCCCGGCCCGCAGGCTGACGATCGCCCTGGGCCTTGGATATTTGACCATGACTGTTCTGAAATGTTTATGTACGCCATGACAGATTTGGCGCATGTGACCCTGACAAACTGGAAGGTCCCACTGGGGGAATTCTAGGAAGGGGCGCGTTTCAGGGTGGAAATATTTGGTGGTTACATTGTAACTTTGTAACTTTCAGAGGGGGAGCTAATAAGGAGAAAATCCCACATATGTAATCCAGTAATCCAGAACATCCGCTAATCCGGCAATTGTATACAATCCTAACAGCGCTCACTGACTGTTTGTCCCCCAGCTTTCCCGGACTCCTGAGCGGCGGATATGTCAAGTATGCACTGACACACACCAACACTCCCTTTACTGCTTTGTAACTAAGAAGATTTTACCATTCAGGACCCTAGGAAAGCTGGGTGCCAAGCCTCTGGGCGCTGGGAGGGCAGCCATATTGATTGTTACTAAGCTTTTCCAATGAACTCCAGTGCATACAGTGTGGCGGGCATGTACTGTAGGAACCCAAGACAAACTGTAAGGCGATCCCTACAGATCACATGTGCAGAGGCCAATGCTAATATTAGCCCATATAACGGGATCCCTGCGCTGCCCTGTATACCGCATACCCCGCATGCCTCCCGAATACCAGCAGCCGGTACTGTGTGTTGCTATGACTGGGGGAGTAGATTGTCTGCGTACAGAGTATTACTACTTTAAAGGCTGTGTAGACTTTTGCAACCAACTGTTTTTATTGCTCCATTGCATTTACAATAGGTAAAAGAGCATTGTAGCAAACAGTGATTAAAAATTTGATTAAAAATCTCCTGCCGTTTTGTGTATGCAGCTCCTTTGCAGAGCTATGTGTCTCCATTCACCCATGGCAAGATTTCTGCTTCATGTCAGTGAGTGGCGACATTTCCGTTTATATCCAATGGCTGAAAAGCCATCTTTACCTCCCCTTTGTTCACACAACTGCGGGCAATGTACTAGGATCATGGTGTAACATGGCATCTAACAGCCTGGATGCAACTGTAACGAACCTTCAGCTGTAAAATACTTTCCTTTCCATGACAGCAAGCAGAGATCTTGTTTGAGGACGTCAAACACTGTGTATGTGTCTTTGTAAAAGTCATGGTAGTATAAAACCTGCTGCTACATAGTATACAAATTACACAGCAGAGTAGACACAGTCTCAACACTCACCCTAGTGGTCAGAAATGGTATCACAATTTATTAATTTATTTTCATTTTTTTGTTTCAGTCTTTATTATACTGTATGGTCCGGACAATATGACGTTAGTCTTCCATACCACCCCTTTAATTCCAGCCCCCCCACCCCAGATCCTGCTCCAAATTCCGGCTGCAGAGATTTCCTCTCTCTGTATCTGAGTCCAGGCATCCATCGCGTTAATGGGGCTTGTGAAATCCTCTCAGTCCAGATGGAGATAAAACCATTTATTATCAATCACGGCTCTTGTGGTTGCCTGGAAGAGCAGCATATGGCGGTGTTTAAATATCAGGAGCGACCGTGCGGAACAGCAAAACCAACGCTGTGCAAATATCCCGATAGAGCGCCCGCTCCTGGAGATCGCACAGGGCCCTTTATAGGGGTCATGTGTCCACTGGGATCATGAAAGGGCCGAAGTAAGAGTCGCCACCTGCTGGACAGGAATGGTGCAGGCAGCAGTGAGAGTGACCCCCACAGTGCCCCCACAACAGTGACCTCCACAGTGCCCCCATAACAGTGCCCTCCACAGTGCCTCCATAACAGTGATCTCCACACTGCCCCCATAACAGTGACCTCCACAGTGTCCCCATAACAGTGACCTCCACAGTGCCCCATAACAGAGACATCCACAGTGCCCCCATAATAGTGACATCCACAGTGCCCCCATAATAGTGACATCCACAGTGCCCCTTAACAGTGACATCCACAGTGCCCCATAACAGTGATCTTCACAGTGACCCCATAACAGTGATCTCCACAGTGACCCGCATAACAGTGACATCCCACAGTGCCCCATAACAGTGTGCCCCCATAATAGTGAAATCCACAGTGCCCCCATAACAGCGACCTCCACAGTGCCCCATAGGACATCCACAGTGCCCCATAATAGTGAACATCCACAGTGCCCCCTAAAAGTGACATCGCAACAGTGCCCCATAACAGTGATCATAACAGTGATCTCCACACCCACAGTGACCCCATAACAGTGACATCCACAGTGCCCCCAAGTGACATCCACAGTGCCCCCATAAATAACAGTGCCACAGTACCCCCATAACAGCGACCTCCACAGTGCCCCATAATAGTGACATCCACAGTGCCCCATAATAGTACATCCACAGTCCCGTAACATCATCCACAGTGCCCCCGTAATAGTGACATCCACAGGTGTCCTCCATAATAGTGACATCCACAGTGCCCCCATAAACAGTGACATCCCACAGTGCCCCCATAACAGTGACATCCACAGTGCCCCCATAACAGTGACATCCACAGTGTCCCCATAATAGTGACATCCACAGTGCCCCATAATAGTGACATCCACAGTGCCCTTAACAGTGACATCCACAGTGCCCCCATAACAGTGATCTTCACAGTGACCCCATAACAGTGATCTCCACAAGTGGACCCCATAACAGTGACATCCACAGTGCCCCCATACAGTGCATCCACAGTGCCCCATATAGTGACATCCACAGTGCCCCATAAACCTCACAGTACCCCATAAAGCGACCTCCCATGCCCCATAATAGTGACATCCACAGGTGCCCCATAATAGTAACATCCACAGTGCCCCTGTAATAGTGACATCCACAGTGCCCATACAGTGACTCCACAGTGCCCCCATAACAGTGACATCATTCCACAAGTGCCCCCAGTGACCTCCACAGTGCCCCATAACAGTGACATCCACAGTGCCCCATAACAGTGACATCCACAGTGACATCCCACATAACAGTGACCTCCACAGTGCTCCATAACAGTGACCTCCACAGTGCCCCCATAACAGTGACATCCACAGTGCCTCCATAACAGTGACCTCCACAGCGCCCCCATAACAGTGACATCACAGTGCTCCTGTAACAGTGAATCCACAGTGCCCCCATAACAGTGACCTCCACAGTGCCCATAACAGTGACCTCCACAGATCCCCCATAACAGTGACCTCCACAGCTCCCCCATAACTGCCACATCCACAGTGTCCCATAACAGTGACATCCACAGCATCCCCAATAAAAGTGACCCCTACAGTGCCCCCATAACAGTGACCTCCACAGTGCCTCTATATCAGTGACAGCCACATATCCTGAAATGATATGATGAAATCTTAGGTCCGGTCACAGAGAGTTGTCAGTAGTCAGCAGCAGGAGCGCCACATACAGCCCGGCGAGGGCAGCTGCAGGTCAGCGGAGTCTCAGGGGTTTCCCGTTGTGCAGGGTTTGGCCGCCGTCCAGCGCTGGAGTCTCCTGCACACATCACACATCTGGTGCCGCTCACGGCCGGGGCCTCCCTGGACACACTGTATACATTACACTAACGTATGTGGCGGATTACAACACGTGCAGATCATACACCCCCCTCCCACAGGTGAGAGAACATATATATCTGGATTACCACTACTACCACTACTATTGTCTGCTACTACTACCCCTACTATTTCTGCTACTACTACCCCTACTATTGCTGCTACTACTACCCCTACTATTGCTGCTACTACTACCACTACTATTGCTGCTACTACTACCCCTACTATTGCTGCTACTACTACCACTACTATTTCTGCTACTACTACCCCTACTATTGCTGCTACTACTACCACTACTATTGCTGCTACTACTACCCCTACTATTGCTGCTACTACTACCACTACTATTTCTGCTAACTTACTACCCCTACTATTGCTGACCTACTATTGCTTACTACTACTACATACTATTGCTGCTACTACTACCCTACTATTGCTGCTACTACTACCACTATTGCTGCTACTACTACTATATGCTGCTACTACTACTACCACTACTACTACTACTATTGATAACAGAAGGAGCCCTCTGCTGGTATAATGAAATAAAGCTTAATTATAATAAAATGTTCTGCAACTGTCTAATAAACTTTATGTTTCATTTCGGCACCAAATTCAAGATCTCAGCTTTTTGTCAGTGAATGGAGGTATCCATCTTTTACATCCAGAGACTGAAAACCTGTACAGACCTAGGACATCTCACAGCTGAGGGTTTGTTACAGTTGTATCTAGTGCACATAATCCCCTGGGAGCTCAACATAACAGCAGCAGAAATCCCTCTCCCCTTCTGATAGTTTGTTACAATGTATCGGTCTGGAGTCCAACTTGTGAGACTTGTCTAGACTGGATACAAATGAAACAAGCCCTCAGCTGTGAGAAGTGTTTGGTCAGAATGGGTTTTAAGCCTAGTCTGGATGTAATGACAATGGTTCCCATTCACTGACAGCAAGTAGAGATCCTGAAAATGGCAAAGAATTGAAACATAATGTTTAATGAGAAAGTTACAGATTAAACTTTCAGAAAACCTGAACACACCTAAAAAAATTAAGTTAAAATTTGTTTCTTGGAAGGTTGGCTGACAACTAGCTTGGTCAGCATTACAGCTCTCAGGTTGTCACCCAACTTTCCCAGGATCCTGAAAGACAAATGATCCCAGTCCCGTACTGATAATACATCCTGGCTCCTCTGCAGATACATAGCCGGGAATCTGCAGAGGGACGTGCCGGAGTCTGGGGACATACGGGCGTGCATGGTTTATTGCAGGGATGCCCAACCGTGCGGTCCTCCAGCTGTTGTAAAACTACAACTACAACCATGTTCTGCTGTAGGTAGTCTGGGCATGCTGGTAGTTGTAGTTTTGCAACAGCTGGAGATCCGCAGGTTGGGCATCCCTGGTATATTGCAATCTTCTCCATGTTCAGACCTTCATCTACAGGGAGAGGAAGAAGCATGAGGAGCCAGAGACCAGCAGAACCACTGACAGGCTGCACCGCCATCGTGTGGTAGACCAGAGGTACTGCAGCCTGGTTATACAGCAATTAATGGGATTATCCAACAAATTAAAAAAAAATCCTGGAGTAATAGACACGGTTATTTTAACTCTATCACTGCCAAGACCGCTGCTCTTCAGTGTCATTTTCAGCTTCTTCACTCACATTATCTGCAGATAGAAAATTGCAACAGACACAATTCTACATACAGTATACAGTGATATCGTTTATTACATACTTGTGTACAATATATCAGAGCAGGACAGGTTAAAAAATATAAAACTATCTATTAAAAACCTATCTCAGCGCCCTGCTCCATGTGCAGACACATACAAACACTAGAAAATGAATTATACTGAATTGCATTACAGATATACTTACTATATGTGACAAAGCTCAGAGCACAGATTTTATCTATGTATCTCATATTATCTATCTATCTATCTATCTATCTATCTATCTATCTATCTATCTATCTATTAACTATCTCATATTATCTATATCTATCTATCTATCTATCTATCTATCTATCTATTAACTATCTCATATTATCTATCTATCTGTCTATCTTCTATCTATCTATCTATATATCTATCTATCTATCTATCTATCTATCTATCTATCTATCTATCTATCTATCTATCTATCTATTAACTATCTCATATTATCTATCTATCTATCTATCTATCTATCTATCTATCTATCTATCTATCTATTCATATCTATCTATCTATCTATCTATCTATCTATCTATCTATCTATCTATCTATCTATCTATCTATCATCTATCTCATATTATCTATGTATCTATCTATCTATTATCTATCAGTCCATCTATCTATGACCTCTTTAACACGAGCGTATTTGCAATCCGTAAATGACCCGGATTTTATGTACCAGAATCATCCACTGCTAATGTATAGAGCTGTTCGTATGGGCGTGTAATTTCCGCCAGTATTTGAAATCCGCAGCGAGTCTTATTTCTTTCCAAATACGCACAGTACAGTCTATGGGAGATCATAAAAAGTGGAGGAAGGAAAGAATATGCATGTAAATCCTGATGAGATCCTGACGCAATACTGATGGTATATCAGCTGGAATCTGTGCAAATTGCGGATACACAAAACATGGATGCCGCCCATAACAGAAATGCCTATTCTTGTGCGCAAAATAGACAAGAATAGGGTTAGGGTTCTATTTTTTTCGGGCATATGGAATGGAGCAACGCATGCGGACAGTACACGGAGTGCACTCCACATCTTTTGCGACCCCATTGAAGTGAATGGGTCCACATCCGACCCACAAAAAATCACTACATACAGATTATACAGCCACCACTAGAGGGAGCTCACTACATACAGATTATACAGCCACCACTACAGGGAGTTCACTACATACAGATTATACAGTCACCACTAGAGGGAGCTCACTGCATACAGATTATACAACCACCACTAGAGGAAGCTCACTACATACAGATTATACAGCCACCACTAGAGGGAGCTCACTACATACAGATTATACAGCCACCACTAGAGGGAGCTCACTACATACAGATTATACAGTCACCACTAGAGGGAGCTCACTACATACAGATTATACAGCCACCACTAGAGGGAGCTCACTACATACAGATTATACAGGCCACCACTAGAGGGAGCTCACTACATACAGATTATACAGCCACCACTAGAGGGAGCTCACTACATACAGATTATACAGCCTCCACTAGAGGGAGCTCACTACATACAGATTATACAGCCACCACTAGAGGGAGCTCACTACATACAGATTATACAGCCACCACTAGAGGGAGCTCACTACATACAGATTATACAGCCACCACTAGAGGGAGCTCACTACATACAGATTATACAGCCACCACTAGAGGGAGCTCACTACATACAGATTATACAGCCACCACTTAGAGGGAGTTCACTACATACAGATTATACAGTCACCACTAGAGGGAGCTCACTACATACAGAATATACAGCCACCACTAGAGGGAGCTCACTACATACAGATTATACAGCCACCACTAGGGGGAGCTCACTACAACAGGTTACAGCCCAGGGGCTCTAATACAGATTAACATCCACCACTAGAGGGCGCTCACTACATACAGATTATACAGTCCACCACTAGAGGGAGCTCACTACATACAGATTAACCCAAGGAGTTCATAACAGCTCACAGCACCTAGAGGGAGCTCACTACATACAGATTAATACAGCCAACCACTAGAGGGAGTTCACTAACATACAGATTATACAGCCACCACTAGAGGGGAGCTCAGATACATACCACTAGAGGGAGCTACACATACACACCACTAGAGGGAGCTCACTACTACATACAGATTACATACAAATAGCCACCACTAGAGGGAGCTCACTACATACAGATTATACAGTCACCACTAGAGGGAGCTCACTACATACAGATTAATAGCCACCACTAGAGGGAGCTCACTACATACAGATTATACAGCCACCACTAGGGGGAGCTCACTACATACAGATTATACAGCCACCACTAGAGGGAGCTCACTACATACAGATTATACAGCCACCACTAGACAGGAAACTCACTACATACAGATTATACAGCCACCACTAGAGGGAGCTCACTACATACAGATTATACAGCCACACACTAGAGGGAGCTCACATACATACAGATTATACAGCCACCACTAGAGGGAGCTCACTACATACAGATTATACAGCCACCAAAAGGGGGAGCTCACTAAATACAGATTATACAGCCACCACTACAGGGAGCTCGCTACATACAGATTATACAGTCACCACTAGGGGGAGCTCACTGCATACAGATTATACAGCCACCACTAGGGGGAGCTCACTGCATACAGATTATACAGCCACCACTAGAGGGAGCTCACTACATACAGATTATACAGTCACCACTAGAGGGAGCTCACTACATACAGATTATACAGCCACTACTAGAGGGAGCTCACTACATACAGATTATATAGCCAACACTAGAGGGAGCTCACTACATACAGATTATACAGCCACCATTAGAGGGAGCTCACTACATACAGATTATACAGCCACCACTAGAGGGAGCTCACTACATACAGATTATACAGCCACCACTAGAGGGAGCTCACTACATACAGATTATACAGCCACCAAAAGGGGGAGCTCACTAAATACAGATTATACAGCCACCACTACAGGGAGCTCGCTACATACAGATTATACAGTCACCACTAGGGGGGAGCTCACTGCATACAGATTATACAGCCACCACTAGAGGGAGCTCCACTACATACAGATTAGACAGCCACCACTAGGGGGAGCTCACTACATACAGATTATACAGCCACCACTAGAGGGAGCTCACTACATACAGATTATACAGCCACCACTAGAGGGAGCTCACTAAATACAGATTATACAGTCACCACTAGAGGGAGCTCACTACATACAGATTATACAGCCACCACTAGAGGGAGCTCAGTACATACAGATTATACAGCCACCACTAGAGGGAGCTCACTACATACAGATTATACAGCCACCACTAGAGGGAGCTCACTACATACAGATTATACAGCCACCACTAGAGGGAGCTCACTACATACAGATTAGACAGCCACCACTAGGGGGAGCTCACTACATACAGATTATACAGCCACCACTAGAGGGAGCTCAGTACATACAGATTATACAGCCACCACTAGAGGGAGCTCACTCCATACAGATTATACAGTCACCACTAGAGGGAGCTCACTCCATACAGATTATACAGTCACCACTAGAGGGAGCTCACTACATACAGATTATGCAGCCACCACTAGAGGGAGCTCACTACATACAGATTATACATCCACCACTAGAGGGAGCTCACTACATACATATTATACAGTCACCACTAGAGGGAGCTAAAAGCACTTGCGGGGCTGCAGGCCCCCCTTCCACTGGGCCCGGTCGTGGTTGCACCCTCTGCAACCGCGATTGTTACATTGCGGGCATTGTTGGGGCATCACGGTGGGGAGGATGATGGAAATTTGAGGACGTGATGGACTGATATTTCCTTGGGGTCAGATATTGACTTGTTGGGTAGTTTTCCAGTAGGTGTCACTAGAGAGTCAGGTTTCTTCCTTCTGGATGAGAGTTAATGTGGCTTTTTTCCCAGGAAGATATGCCTTACCTATAAGACTCCGTACGCCAACAGATGCCCAGTTATCTCCCCAGACATTCTCAATTTCTTCTAAGAACATGAGAACGACCTGATGTGACTCGTATTCATTCTAAATAGATGCTAATGCTCACTATTTTCATATTGAAGGTCTATATTCAGGATAAGTCATGAATACGAGATCGACGAGGATCCTACTTCCAGGACCCCCAGGTCTTGTGACTGATGAACTTGACATCACATGGCCTAGGAAGAGGCATAAACGATCACAGAGTATTGCAGCCTCTTCATATAGATGATCGCCGGGGGTCCTGAGGATAGACCATCAATATGGAAATTCCAGAAAACCCTTTAAACTAACTAACTACCTAACCCACCCCTTATTTACTTACTCTCATCCTCTAAGTTAGTTTTCTCCAACTTATGGTTCTCCAGAATTTGACTACAAGTCCCAGCATGCTCTGACAATCTGGTCACACAGATGGCGATATGTTACATTGGTTACATTTTTATTTTCATTTCTTGATTCATCGTATCCTGGGTGGAGTTTAGTTATCACCTGAAGTGTTCATGGGTGGAGTATGACACCGGGGCAAACTGTAAATAACTACCGGGAACACATAGATGATGGGAGTTTTCCTTACATTTACAACTTGCTATTCCATGGTAACAGGTAGAGGGCTATCCTTTCTTGGTCTGGGGTGTCAGATTTAGGTGGGGTTACTTTTTGAAGGTAATAAGGTATCCACAATCAAACTTGATTCATATTTATTACAGATCATTATACGAAACAATGTCTGATGATCACTGGATACATTGTATTGATTGTTAGAATTTGTGCAACACAATTACCGCATAATATAATTACTTAAAGGAGAACTGTGCCCAAAATTGAAAGTGGGGTACACGGCTTCTCCACTGGTCACATGATCACGCAACAACATTTTTTGGGGTAGTTTTTGCAATAAACTTTGTTCTCCGCTCCATAGACAAAATATTCACCCTGTTTCCCCCTCCAGGAATAATTCACCTTGTACAGAGGCAGCCACTCAATTATTTGCTGCTGTAGAGGAGAGAGTAAGTGTCAGAATTAGAGAGCAAAAGAGACAGACAGAGCGCATCTTCAGACTTCACAGTTCACATCAAGAACCCCCAGAATAAAAACAGAGAATAAATAAATGGATACAATGTTAGTGTGCATTCACATGACTGTAATCATTTCAATGTGGCCGCAAAAGATGTGGACAGCGCACCGTGTGCTGTCCGCATCCTTTGTTCCCTTACGCGGCGCAGCAAAAAATATAGAGCATGCCCTATTCTTGTCCGCAACCACAGACAAGAATAAGCATTCTCTATATAGCGCCGGCCATGTGTGGTCTGCAAAATGTGGAACGCACACGGCCGGTATCCGTGTTTTGTGGACCGCAAAACACTTACGGTCCTGTGAATGTAGCCTAAGGCCCCATTCAGACGGTTGTATTATTGCGGGTCTGCAATAATGCGGACCTGCAATAATACGGGGGCCACATGCTTCATATGAGCCTCCCCGCTCCCATAGAGATGAATGGGGCCGTATCTATTCCACAATATTATATGGGGCCTTAAAGTGAACATTCCATTGTTCATGGGGTTTTCTGAGACTTTACTATTGATGACATATCCTCTGGATGACTTGTCCTCTGGATAGTTCATCAGTATCTGATCGGTTGGGATCTGACATCTAGGACCCCCGCTTACCCTTTGTTAGAGAAGTTAGCAGCACTCTCAGTAGTACTGTCATAGGAGGAAACAGCAATCATTGTCTGGACATTGTATTTGTGTAAATGAAGTTAAAGGGAGTCTTTCACCTAATCTTTCACCTTATAGACTCCTTTCCATATAACACAACACTGTATTATACATGTCCCTCGCCCATATCTCTGAAAAAATACTTTTATAACTTATGCTAATTAGTTTGCGCAAGTGCCCAGAAGCAGCGTTATTGCAGATGGAGCCCAGGCCCCCGGGCGATTTGCACTCCAAACCCCTCCTATTCCACTGCTCCAGCCCGCCCTCGTTTATTATAATTACGTCCTCCTCGTCACAAATCCAGCGCTTGCACCGCTCATCCTGTGCCCGGCGCCTGCCCACTGCTCTGCCCACTATGGGCAGAAACACAGGGGTTTTTAGTGCACATGCGCCAGTCCGTTCTTCACAGTCCGGCCGGGCACAGGATGAGCGGCGCAAGCGCTGGATTTGTGATGAGGAGGACGTATGGAACGGTTATAGCATTCATTAATGTCCCCTGTCCCTTTCCACTCCTCCCTTAAAAGACTATTGCTATGGCTTGTCTGTCTTCCCTTTAGTATAAACAGAAGACAAAGGGGCGATCCTTCACACCGCAGGCCTGCATTAGGCTTCAGAGTGAGGAGGCGTGTCTCTCAGTAATCCAATCTGATTGGCTGGCAGGAAGCTGCAGGCTACAGCAAGTGTGCGTGTGAAGTGAGGGAAAGCAGTTTTGGCCTCAGAGAACTGGCAGAGGAGCCATCTTGAGAAGATCCTCATATTGTAGAGGTTAGAACAGCCGTAACTAAGGGAAAACAGTGTTATGTGAAGAAACTAAAGATTGCTTTATGCATAATGCTGCAGCAACAGTGACATATGCTAAAATTGATTTTTTAAAATTGAAAATATGACAGTTACACTTTAAAGGGGTTTACTGGGATTGTACTACTGATGACCTATCCGTGGCCTTCTCTCCACTTTTCCTAGGCCAGTGACGTCACGTTCATCAGTCAGAAGCGGCTCAGCCCTATTCACTTGAATGGGGCTGAGTGCGATACCAAGGACAGCTGCTGTACAATGAAAGTTGCTGTGCTTGGTAAGCTGCGAGAAGGTAGTTGTGCTCAACAGTTGATCATCAGGGGTCCCGGGTGTCAGACTCCCACCGATCAGATACTGATGACCTATCAGGAGTATAGGTCATCAGTAGTAAAATCCTGGAAAACTCATTTAAAGACAGAGTTGCAATTAAATGTCCTTCCCTTTCTACAAACACAGAAAACACTGCTATTGACAATTTACTTTGGGAATAATGCAGTGCTGCTGCTGGTAAGATTTCGGCCTACTCTGTTATGTAAGGTTAAATACGTAGAAACAAAAAAGACATTTCTAATGTGAAAAGTGTATTGTAAACTCTATGGTGTAATATGCATCTCATTTCAGTGGTATAAAAATGGCCTTATTGCTGTTTAATAACGTCAGACAGATATAACGTCTTGGAAAAAGTGCAATTGTTCAGCAGCAGAATGCTATTGGGGATTTGTGTCAGCAACTAGCCTATGTAGATGAGTTGAGGTTTTGAAAATAAAACACAGCTGTCTGATCAAATGAGAAAAATTTTTTTTTCTTGCAAGTGCCTGTTTTTTGAGGTTCTGCAGCAGCTGTATGCAAGCCCCTGTATACAGCACTGCGCCCCATCCCCTCAAAGCTTTCCCTATAGTGTCCCTATAACACTAGAAGAGATGCTTCCTTGTGCCCCTGTATTCTGTGTAAGATGGTTCTCCTCTCCTCTCCTCTCCAGGTTTTGACTCAAAATCACTGAAGAAAATCACTGATCAGACACTGACCAAACACTGAGTGAAATTGGACAAAGCGTGATAACATGACAGAGTGTGAGCAACCAATCAAATTCTTGCTGACACTGATTTGTAAAATTATAATCTGATTGGCTGCTGTTGGAAAACAACCATTTTTTTTATTTGCAGTCATTTGCGTCCATTGCCCTCATTTACCTGTCTCCGTATTATACAGTCATCAGGGATCTGAGCATGCTCATTGATGGCCGTCTGAGAAGCTTCATTAATGAACGGATCAGAGAAAGTAATCGGTTCAACCTGCAAGCAGAAAAAAGTGAGCAAGATGTAGCAGTGCAGTTATGTCTACTTACATATAATGAAAAGTTACTTACCGAAATTTTTATTTCCTGTAGTCCATTGGCAGCACAAGAAGAAATGGGTTAAAAGTACAACTAGACAGACGGGTTAATAAGCAATAATGATCAATTAACCAATCACCATGGCCCCTGTAAAGCTGAGCAGCAGTGTATGTTTATAAAGGAATATTGAATTTAAGAAAAGGAGGAAAAGTTGTGCTGCCTACGGACTACGGGAAATTAAAATTTTGGTAAGTAAATTTTAGTTTTCCTGGATGTCCTGAGAATGGGATTTTTTAAAGCAATGTTGAAGTGGGTGGGATAGAAGGTTCAACCACTCTTGTCAAAATTAGAGCCCTTAGTGGTGCTAATGTCCAGTCTGTAGTTGTTGCCCTATGGCAGAGTTGTTAATTTGTGGAATATACTCCACTTTGGCCAACGCGGTGGCAGTGGAGCATGTGGTGTGCGCCCTTATATAAAGAGACTCGTATAACTTCTCGATAGAGATGAGCAAATCATTCAAAATTTTATTCGCCGAACATTCGTCGAACTTTTCATAAGATTCGTATATTCTACGAATCTATTAGACGAATCTGCGTACAAAATATACGTTATTATGTAGCGTTTAGCGAACATTCGCGCACTAATAATGAACGTTCAGTTTTATAAGGTACGCATCTTATGTGAACACGTACGCATGAGCGTACAGAGTGCGTACGAATATGACGGGCTTTGCTGGAGAGGAATGGTGGAGCAGGAGGAACGCTCTGAGTCTGACCCCTGGCTACATATGGATACTGTATCAGCAGATGACAGCAGATCATCCGGCTGAGACTGAGATGAGCGTGCCATCCACTCCACTACCTCATCCACTTTCTCTTCCACTACAATTTTGCGCCTTGGTGGGTTAGCCTGGTGGAACAACGGCCAAGTATTGTGAACACTACAAGTAGATGCTCCGGCTTCAGGTCCTTTGGCACTGCTGCCCTGTGCCACCTTCTCCTTTTTTTAGTGCTCGAGGTCTGGCTGGAACTGGACCCCTTTTGCTTATCCATTCCAGACATTTTTCACTTCACTCTGTGGCCCTGCAGCTGGTCTTTGTCTTTGTCCCCGTCTCTCTCCCTATCTCTCTCCCTGTCTCTCTCCCTATCTCTCTCCCTATCTCTCTCCCTGTCTCTCTCCCTATCTCTCTCCCTATCTCTCTCCCTGTCCCTCTCCCTGTCTCTCTCCCTGTCCCTCTCCCTGTCCCTCTCCCTGTCTCTCTCCCTGTCTCTCTCCCTGTCCCTCTCCCTGTCTCTCTCCCTATCTCTCTCCCTATCTCTCTCCCTATCTCTCTCCCTATCTCTCTCCTCTCTCCCTATCTCTCTCCATGTTTCTCTCCCTGTCTCTCTCCCTGTCTCTCTCCCTGTCCCTCTCCCTGTCTCTCTCCCTGTCTCTCTCCCTGTCTCTCTCCCTGCTTGATTAATTACTAGCCCTGCACTTGCCCTGCAGTATCCCTGATGTGTAATATGGATTCCCTGTACATTTACACCCCAATTTCAACAACACAGGTCTCAGAACTTCACACACAGTGCTTCTGCTCGTCTCAGCAGTCACAGCAGAAGTGATGAGTCACTGGCTTATCGAGCCTGAGCCAATCAGAGCAAGCCCTACCCACTAGGTCAGGTGACCGCTTTCTTCCCGGGCTTTTGCGCACGAATAACAAACTAACAGTAAAAATTCGCTAATTATTTGAATTCGTTAAGGATCTGAAGAAAGTTTTGGCAAGGTCATAGTTAGATATTATTGTTGATTTGTCACTGTGGTAGTACATTGTATCTTGAGTGTTTCCCGTCTGTGCGATGCAACTATTGTGAATGAGGAAGAACAATTCTGTTCTGGGAGAGAAGGTTGGGAATGCCTGGCAGTCTCCAGTACAAGTCCCTTGAGACAGAGTTGGACTAGGAACTTAAAGTGGCATTTCATGCTCCGATGTTCTTCCTTGCCCTGCGCTGAATCTTGTAGGGCAAGGGCTTTTTTTTATTAAATCCGGGTGACGTACCGGGTCTCTGCTAGGAGGAGGCTTCTGCCTAGCAGTGAGCCTGATGACATCACCAGCACTAATGGGTGGGCTTTAGCCCTGCCCTAACCTGTTTTACAGGCTAGTGTCAGTGACGTCACCAGGAACACTGCTAGGCTGAAGCCTCCTCCTAGCAGTGTAAAAAGATAAACAAACAGCCCTTGAAATGAAATGCTCCGATGCTAATATTAGAGGGGCTGCCTGAGTGAAAAAGGGGATATGTCCGGGTTCATCTCCGAACCCTGACAACCCCTTTAAGACCAGTCTGACTGCCCTGTGATCTTTCAGGTTGGATGACAACTCCACTTCTTTTTTTCCCCTCAGTCTGACTATGTGCCCCCCCCCCCAGCTCTAGGACGAGGCAACTGTGGTGAGGCTGGAAATCAGATGCGGAGGCTTTAAAGGGAACGTGTCACCTAAAAAAATACCTCCCAAGCCGCCAGCATTACCTTAAAGTAGCCAGTAGTAGGTTTCTAAAGCTCCTTTTCTTCCTCTGGTCAGCTGTGCCAAAATCTTGAAAAATAAACTTTAATCCTCTGAATTCGCTATGTCACAGCAGAGTTTGAAGTCAAGGGGGCAGCGGCCTCCTCGCTTCAAGTCAGGATAACCGCGCCCCCTTTCCCTGCCCCTAAGCCTCTGATTGACAGGCAGTTGTTCACCAAAGCCGTCTGAAGTCTCGCGCATGCGCCGACGTCTCTATTCCCTCGATGTGCGCTGAGCATTGAGCCGATGCGCAGGCGCGGGAATAGAGATAGTGATGTACTAGCCTTCAGGCAGCTTTGCTGTCAATCAGAGGCTTAGGGGCAGGGAAAGGGGGCGCGGTTATCCTGACTTGAAGCGAGGAGGCCGCTGCCCCCTTGACTTCAAACTCTGCTGTGACATAGTGAGTTCAGAGGATTAAAGTTTGTTTTTCAAGATTTTGAAACCTACTACCGGCTACTTTAAAGTAATGCTGGCGGCTTGGGAGGTATTTTTTAGGTGACAGGTTCCCTACTACTTCAGCTCTTGGGAAGCTGTGTGTGTGTAGATTGTGTTAGGGCAAGTGGACATGAGCTATAGCTCATAGTGTAACATCTATTGATAAAGTCAGGAGATCCTTACTGGATAGAACACGAGCGCTCCCACAATCCTACAACGTGCCTTTATTCCCAGAAATATGTGTAAAAAATGTCTGATATCTCAATTGCATCCACTCCTTATCCATCATGTGAAGAGTTGCAAACCAGCAACTGAAAACAACGTTTCATACACCAGTGCCAAAGTAATAATGAAAGCTTGTCAGTTTCCTAATTTTATGGTTACTTGCGTAAAAAAATTTGTTTGCGGAATTTTGCTTTATAAATAAATAACAAAAACCAAAAACAAATCTAAATGATATCTTGGATACACACAGATATAAAACATTTGTGTCATTTTAATCCAATAAATATGGACTCTGACGCGTTCTCGGCTTTTCAATGTCTTGGGGACTTCAGAAAAATTAACTCTAGGAAGAAAAATATTGCTGGCAATTTAACTAAAAGCAGATGAATGGGGGAGGGGCTGTGATTTTTAGTTATCATCAGGAATCAAGACTTTTTATTGGAAGACATTAAAACGTAACAAAAAAAAAACAAAAAACAAAAACGCCCTCTCTCATAACCCTGTATATAAGTTTAGAGCAGAATTGGGACAATTGCAGTTTTTTTTTTACTATATCCTGAAATTACATAAACGGAAACCAATCCACCAGGGAGACCTATTATTTTGGGGATAGGTAGTCTACCCTTTACATATGTGAATGTTTACTTATATAGCTTATATATAGTATATAGCTTATATATGGGGAAGTGTGTTTCATCCAAACCTGGTCCTTTGGAAGCGGTTTATAGATAATATTGTTTTTATTTAGGATGGGGGGGGTATTTGCTTTTGCAGCCCAGATTTTGATGGATTGGTTTACGGGTGCCATTGTTTTTTTATTTTTTGAGTGATTGTCTTATGTGGGGGCTCATTTTTTGTGGGATGAGGTGACGTTTTTATTGGTACCATTTTGGGGTACATATGACTGATCACTCGATATTACACAAGTGAGGTGACAAAAAAAATGACTGTTCTGGCACAGTTTTTATTTATTTATTGTACAGGGTTCACCAGATAGAGTAGATCATGTGATATTTTTATAGAGCAGGTTGTTACGGATGCGGCGATATCTAATATGTCTAGGTTTTTTTTGTTTCGTTAAGTTATACACAAAGTATTTTTGAAAAGAAAAATATTTTGTTTTTGTGTTGCTATTTTGTGAGAGCCATAATTTTTTTTTTATTCTTTGGGAGATTGTCTTCAATAGGGTCTCATTTTTTTCGGGATGAGATGACGGTTTGATTGGTTCCATTTTGGGGTACATACAACTATTTGATTTTTTGGTGTTACGCTTTTTTGTGAGGCAAGGTGACAAAAAAATGACTGTTTTGGCTCTTTACTAAATTTTTTTACAACGTTCACCTAAAGGGGTGGATCTATATTATAGAGTTGGTCAATACGGATGCGGTGATACCTAATATGTCAACTTTATTATGTAAAAACCTTTTTTTGGTCCCACTCTGGGACTTCACCATGTACCATCTGCTACACTTTCAAGATGAGGGACCGTCTCTAACTTGTCTCGGTCTGGTTGTCCCTAAGGGGCTTGAACCCATTTGTACTTGTGCTGCCACAGGACGTCCAGGAAAAATAAGATTTTCATTTTCGTCACTAGACGTCAGCGCAGCAGACTTAAACTTTACACCTATCTGATATTCACTAAGATCTTGCTTTGGATAGGTGGAGCAAAGACACGCATGCCATAGAGGCGACCCATGCGCCTGCTACGTGGCTCCTGGAGAGAACCCTTAGGGTCCATTCACACGTCCGTATGTTTTAATCCGCATCCGTTCCGCAAATGCGGAATCCAGAATGCGGATTCGTTCACTTCAATGGCTCCGCAAAAAATGTGTGCTGTCCGCATCTGTCGTTCCGTTCCGTTATGCGGATCCTCCTGTTTTTCTTTCCTGATCCGATCCGCATCCGATCCGCAAATCATGCGGATAGGATGTGGATCGATTCATTTTAATGGGTCCTGAAAAAATGCGGACGGCACTCCGTATACTGTCGGCATCCGTTGTTCCGTTCCGTTATGCGGATCCGCAAATAAGATAGAGCTTGTCCTACTTTTGCCCGCATTTGCGGTCCTGTGGTCCCATTGTAGTCAACGGGTCCGCAAAAAATGCGGATGATATGCGGAATGCATCAATATGTCATCCGCATGTCATCCGCAATTGCGGATCCGTTTCCAGGAAATAGAAAGAAATACCCTACCCACATATATTCCTCCTTTCTTTTCTTTTTTGCGGAGAAACGGAACGGATGCGAATGTGCAATTGGTAAAAATGGAAGGTTTTTGCGGAAACACAGATCCGCAAAAAAAAGGGAATGAAAAATCTGGAAAAAAAAAATACGGACGTGTGAATGGAGCCTTATATAACAGAACTATTTTAGATACTTTTTTTTTTCTCATAATTTTATATGCTACATATTAGCACATAATACTGCCATAAAGTCATAATAATACTCCAATAGAGTGCCCACATAACATAGCACTTACAATGGTGGTATCCAAAGCTCCAATATACAAGGGCCAAATTATAGTCCCATACAGTGTCCACATAGCATACACTACAGAGCCTCCTATATAATGCCACCATATCGATTATGAGGGATACAACTCTCTATGAAAGGCGAGGAGAGGAAAAATGTCTCACCGTTGTATCTTCATCTACCAGGTTTTCATGTCCCAACACTTTATCAAAGCGGTCAGTAGGGAAATCTGAGTTGTGTTCGCGCACGCAGATCCACGGGTCTAGGTTTTTCCTGTGAAAGAAATAACAGCGATTGTTGGTTTGTTACATTGTTTCTTTTTTTGAATCAGTATCTTGGATGATGCCACCTTCAAGGTACATTGACCCGACCGTATTTATGCCTTCACATCCGTTCTGCAATTTTGCGGAACAGATCCGGACCCATTATTTCAATGGGGTCGCAAAAGATGCGGACAGCACACAACGTCAGCGGCCCCACAGAAAGATAGAGCATGTCCTATTCTTGTCCTCAATTGCAAAATGCAGAATGCACATGGCCGGTATCCATGTTTTGCGGAGCCACAAATTGCAGTCGTGTGAATGTACCCTAAAGGGTCTCCATCTGTGCGGGCAGCTGAGCTTCCGTAATGCAACTTGAAAGCAGAGGTGGCGGCCAGCTGTCACCTAGACAGGGTTAAAGGATCATTGATGTGAATGGACGCTGTGTAATACTTCAGTTCCCCTGTGGTGGCGCTGCAGGGAGATTGAACATTTTCTGCTAGGATTCCCACAGAGTTCTGGCAGGGAGACATCTGCAATCAGCTTAATGTCACAGGATCCATATAACAAGTAAGAAATGAACCCCAGTTTAAAGAGATTGTTCAGTTTTTAGAATTTTTTCTAATTTTGGACATTCCCTTTAATGTTTGATGCGCAACAAGTCTTCAGGACAGATGCCATCCTCAGGCTTCATGTGACAATACTGGATCATATGGAAGTAGGCGATAACATTCCCCTAGTGCCGCTCGTAGTGTGATCTCACCATTTAACTTTCATCCGCATGAAAATAACGACTTGTCCTTTCCCGCTGCAATTCGGACAATTTATTCGACCAGTTTTGTTACATCTATGGCACCTACAGAAAGAGAGAGCCGCGATTAGTGATAAAATGGCGGTTTAATAGTTGCGCAAATGTAGATCCTGCAGGACCGCTGTTCATGCTGCATAAGTTGCAGTGTAAAGCCTCATTCACACGTCAGTGTTTGGTCAGTGATTTTGAGCCCAAACCAGGGAAAGATCTGCACCTGTTCTGGATTTAGAGCCGTACCTGGTTTTGGCTCACAATCACTGATGGAAATCACTGACCGAACACTGATGTGTGAATGAGGCATATGAGAGTATAGAGAGCTGCAGTGTAAGGCCCCTTTCACACGAGATTTCCGCGGTGGTGCGATGCATGACATGAACGCCCAGCACCCGCACTGAATCCTGACCCATTCATCTCTATGGGTCTGTGTACATTTTTTTTTCACGCATCAGTTGCATTACGTAAGGATCGCAGCACGCTCTATATTCTGCGTTTGTCACGCAGCCCTGGCCCCATAGAAGTGAATGGGGCTTCAGTGAAAAACGCATTGTATCCGGAAGCAAGTGCAGATGTGATGCGTTTTTCACTGGTGGTTGCTAAGAGATGTTGTTTGTAAACCTTCAGTTTTTTTTCTGGCTCTTGAGTGCACCCGCGCGGAAAAAACTGAACTGAACGCAATCGCGGACAAAACTGACTGAACTTGATTGCAAAATGGTGCGAGTTTTCCTGAACGCATCCGGACCTAATCCGTCACGCTCATGTGAAAGGGGCCTTAGGCCACTTTCACATGAGCGTGACGGATTGGCTCAGGGTGCGTTCAGTGTGCGTTCAGGAAAACTCGCACCGTTTTGCAATCAAGTTCAGTCAGTTTTGTCTGCGTTCTCCATCCGCACTCCATCCGCACTCCATCCGCACTCCATCCGCACTCGCTTCAGGATACAATGCGTTTTTCATTGAAGCCCCATTCAGTTCTATGGGACCAGGGCTGCGTGAAAAACGCAGAATACAGAACATGCTGAGATTCTCCCGCAACGCAGAACTAATGTGTGAAAAAAAAAAAACGCTCATGTGCACAGACCCATAGAAATGAACGGGTCAGGATTCAGTGCGGGTGCTATGCGTTCACGTCACGCATCGCACCCGCGCGGAAAACTCGCTTGTGTGAAAGGGGCCTTAGGCTCCATTCACACGTCCGTATTTTTCTTTTCCAGATTTTCGGCCCGTTTTTTGCGGATCCGTGCTTCCGCAAAAACCTTCCGTTTTTACCAATTGTACATCAGCATCCGTTCCGTTTTTCCGCAAACAAAACGGAAGGAGGAATATATGTTGGTCGGGTATTTCTTTCTATTTCCAGGAAACGGATCCGCAATTGCGGATGACATGTGGATAACCTATTGATGCATTCTGCATATCATCCGCATTTTTTGCGGACCCATTGACTAGAATGGGACCACGGACCGCATAATGCGGACAAAAGTAGGACAAGCTCTATCTTATTTGCGGATCCGCATAACGAAACGGAACAACGGATGCCGACAGTATACGGAGTGCTGTCCGCATTTTTTCAGGACCCATTAAAATGAATGGATCCGCATCCTATGCATGATTTGCGGATCTGATGCGGATCGGATAAGGAAAGAAAAACAGGACGTGTGAATGAAGCCTTAGGGGGGAATTTATCACTTGCTTACACCAGTTTTCTGGGGTTAAAAATCCAAAAACTCAACCACCCTTGCCACTTTCCTGAAAAGGGGGGTGGGGAGGGGGCGCAGCACATTTATTTATTTATTTATTTATTTTTTTTCTTCTTTATTTTATTTTGTTCACGTTTTACAACATACTCAGTCTTGTGTTACATAGTATAGAATGAAGCAAAGTACACGTTCCGACAATACACATTTATTAGTTTTGTGGCATAAAAGAAGGCAGTTTAGGTGCACGGAGACGCCTAATTTATGACAAGGCGTGCACCTCACCATAAACAAGGTGCGTCTTCTGACAGCACCCAAGGAAATCATAGACTGGCGTACGCTGCCGATCTATCATAAATTAGGCACGCAGTCGTTTTGTAGCAGTTTTTTTTTTTTTTTTTTGCAGTATTTTCCAGGCATTTTTCCATTCCCTTCCTTAGGCCTCTTTCACACGACTGACAGCGCGCTGTGTGCTGTCCGCATCCGTATGTCCGTTCCGTAGCCCGGAAAAAAAAAATAGAACATGTCCTATTCTTGTCCGTTTTGCGGACAAGGATAGGCATTGTTACAATGGATCCGCAAAAAATATGGCTGCCATACGGACGTCATCTGTTTTTTTTGCGGATCCGCAATTTGCGGACCGCAAAACACAACGTTCGTGTGAAACTGGCCTAATGGAAATAATAAATCCCCGAAAATGAATGCATGTTCACACAAAACACTAAAAAATGCCATAAAATGTATGCAGCTGTTTTTGCTGTTTTTAGCACTAAGAACACCTAACCAAACGTACAGTACGAGAAAAGTAATGGACCCCCCCCCCACATTCCACCTCCCATTCTGAATCCATAGGCATTAGGCTTCATTCACACGTCTGTATGTGTTTTACGGTCCGCAAATTGCGTATCCGCAAAAAAACGGATGACGTTCCGTATGGCATCTGTGTTTCCGTTTTTTTTTTTTTTGTGGATCCATTGTAACAATGCCTATCCTTGTCAGCAAAACGGACCGAATAGAATCTTTTTTGCGGAACAGAAATACGGACATACGGAAACGGAATGCACACAGAGTACCTTCCGGGTTTTTTTTTTTGCGGACCCATTGAAATGAATGGTTCCGCATACGGTCCGCAAAAAAAACGGAAGGGACACGGAAACAAAATACGGTCGTGTGAATGAAGCCTTAATATGGAGCTGGTCCCCCCTTTGCTCTTCTGGGAAGGCTTTCTACAAGATTTCGGAGGGCGTCTTTAGGAAGTTTTGCCCATTCATCCTGAAGAGGATTTTTGAGGTCAGACCCTGATGTTGGAGGAGAGGGACGGGCTCGTAATCTGCTCTATGTTGTTGGGGTCAGGTACACTAAGTATGCTCACCACTAGCTACGCCGGGGGTCTGAGAAAAAGGACAAGAAAGGTGTACAACCTCTTTAAGAAACGTGGCCCAATCCTGAAGTGTGTTGTATTCAGTCCATGCGATATGTTCCCGGGCTGAACGCTGCTCCTCTGCCACAAACTCCTGGCCTTATCATGAGTTTTAATGCTGTGAGTTCCTGGCCGACCGCAACTGATGTGTTCTCACATAATGCAGTCGGTACGGCTGAGGTCGGGCGGCCACACACAGCATTATAAATCACTATAGTGCCATGAGGTTGTTTAACAGGAGCAGAATTCAGCCCGGGAAATGCCGCTGTCACAAGGAGCATATTTCTCATGTAAAAACTGGCCTTAAGGGGGTCACCACCGGAAATATAAGGATATAGGAACAGATAAAGACTCACATTTTTTCTCCAGTACCAAAGCACACATAACAGGTGCCTTGGAAGTTTTCTCCAGTGCCTAAGCACACCCCGCAAAATACCTGCGTGCAGAACAAATGTCAGAAGGTTACAACTGAAGATACAGTTTAAGGCCCCTTCACTCTATGCCCTCCGAGACATACAATCCGTGAGCGGGCCATGTGTCCCGGACCGGCATAGATCGTGCGCATGGGAGAGCACAGCATCACTGTGCATGTCGGACCGCCCGCGGGGCTATTGTACCGCACTCATAAAATCATATGGCGGGCGGCCCGACCTGCACAGCATCATTCTCATTCTTATTTAATGTGCTTATATGATTTTCTTCTACTTACCTCTCCTTTTCCAGAACACACCGTGCACTTTATCTTACCACGACCGCTGCAGGTCCCGCATTCCTGCAGAAAAACATACATCACTTGTGAAGAGTCATGAGATCCTTTCAAGACTCAGGTTCAGGTGCCCAAAACCTATCATTTATTCACTATAGCGGGCATGTTCCTCTGCCCAGTCACACATATAGCACTGCACCTCTCTACCGCTCAGCACTGAATACATTGGCCTGGGTTTATATACTGTGTATAAAAGACTGGTGCGGTACCCAAGAGCAGAGGATATGGTTTGTTACACATGTTATGGGCTGCATCGAGGATTTGTTTGTGTCACGTGACCACGGAGCGGGAGTACAGCGCTTTCTATTACTCCCGCTCCGTGGTCTCCGTCGTCCCGCACCAGTTAAGATCTAATACCTACATGTCCTGTAGGAGCTCCTCCATCCCCCGCGGGACCATGGAAGAGATGTGGCGTGTACGGAGACACTTCTGCAGGACATGTAGATATTAGATCTTAACTGATGCGGGGGAAAAGTGATGGCAAGGTGGGAGGGGGGACTGATGGCAAGAGGGGGCACCTGAAGGCACTAGGGGGCAAGCTGGTGGCACTGGGGGGCACCTGTTGGCAGCATCTGAGTTAATTAGAGACACACCTGGGGATGTATTTAAATGCAGACCTGAAACACACGGCTTATTTGTGTAGCATCATGGGAAAGTCTAAAGAAATCAGCCAAGATATCAGAAAGAGGATTGTGGACTTGCACAAGTCTGGCTCAACCTTGGGTAGAATTTTAAGATACCTGAAGGTGCCTCGTTCATCTGTACAAATAAGATGGGAATGTCCAGCCATCATACCGCTCAGGAAGGAGACGGGTTCTGGGTGCCCCAGAGATGAACGTGCCATCCCACTACTGTACACTGACACAGCAATGGCTCCAAAACTGTAACATCTTTCCCCTCACGTAGGGCAACTAACATAATGGTTGGTTACAGTCTTATAGGAGACAGCTGGTTTAATGGTTCCAGAGTCTGTGAAGTAACTGCTAATAGGCAAATATAACACAACAAGTCACCCTCCTTCTGGCTTGCAATGCACAGGGAGCCACCAGTCTGGCAGTTAAGAAGGCATCTTATCTTTACAGCTTCTCTCCAGTTCTGCACAACTAGCACAGTCTCTCACAAACAGCAGCGCTCATCCTGCACAGGTGCATCCAGATTGTGGTATCTCTTTTCTCACAATTCTCTCCTTGCAGTGCACACAATTACGGATGCATTACCAAGCTGCAGGCTGGCTGGTCCTTGGGTTCCCATCCTGATTTATCCAAAAGCCTCTAGCTGCTTCAGAGTACAGGAATTAGGAAGTGATACTTTGTTACTTCTGCTCTTCCGTGGCCCTATTATGTCCATAGGTGGAGCACCCTTATGATTGGTTCCTCACACCTCCACTTGCTAGCTGACAAAACACAGGAGAATAGCTGGCTGTCTCTCCAGCACGCACACACTTTTTCCCTGCCTGCATACTACTCACATTAGGTTGGACTGTACTTTTGTTTATCATCTCACAGACATGTGTTCACTTTCACTATGAGACCTGTATAATTATATCATCTGATTAAATGTCCTGCTCAACCTAGGAGGAGTGACCGCTGCATCATAGTCAAACAGTACAAACTCATAACGCCAGGGTCAGTCTAAATGTAAGACAGCTTCCTAGCTGTCTTACATTTAGACCAGGCATGCTCAACTTGCGGCCCTCCAGCTGTTGCAAAACTACAACTCCCATCATTCCCGGACAGCCTACAGCTTTCAGCCTACAGCAGGGCATGGTGGGAATTGTAGTTTTACAACAGCTGGAGGGCCGCAGGTTGGGCATCCCTGATTTAGACCATTTTCTTTGCCTAAGGCCCCATTCATACGACCGTATGTATTCCGTGATCCGTATAAAAACGTAACGGAAGACATACGGAAAGTCTTCCGTAGTGTTCCGCAATTTTGAGGACCCATTGACTTTAATGGGGCTACGGACGTGATTTTGCGGCCAAGTATAGGACATGTTTTACTTTTTTTGCGGGGGAACTTCCGTGAGATACGGGATTTTTTTTCTCCTATGGACAAATGAATGGGTCCGTATGGTTTCGCATCTTATCTGCAAAAATGCGGATAAGATGTGGAAATGTACATACGGTCGTGTGAATGGGGCCTAAAACAGGCGTAGAAAATGATGAATGAGACGGTCCACAATTTTAGAACTGGTGTGAGTGGGGCAAAGTCACTAACGCTGCACCGCCATCTGCGCCTGAAGTAAACCTAATTTAGGCGTATTTCAGATTAGTAAATGACCCCCTATGTCTAGGAAGAGGATTTGGTGTTCTGTATCAGGAAAATTGAACTACTGTGAAATATTATGTAAAATGTTGATGTAGTGACTACAACTGTTACTTTACCTCCACCCTTGAGGTACGGGGGACAATCACTTTATCCTTTCCTTCCTTAAACCACTCTGGACAGTTTGCTTCAACCTCCCACATTTTAAGAGCAGGTCCATTGCCTGGACCATCCACATTTTCACCTGGAAGTAGATCAAACAGAAAGGAAAAGTTAACATAGTGGATAAGGTCATCAGTAGTAAAATCCAGGAAAACCCCTTTAAGCCGCAGGCACCTTATAATACACACCTAAGCTGTGGAAGAATTTCATAATCCAAACTTTATCTGGTACAGAACCTGACATTACACATCTCATCTACTGCAGAACATCATAAAATACACCTCATCTGCTGCAGAACCTCAAAACACACCTCGGCTGGTGGAGGAAGCATCATGGTTTGGGGGGGGGGGGTTCCTTTACTGTCTCAGGGCCTTACAATCATAGAAGGAACAATTATGAAAACAGTTTACAGGAGAATATATAGACAGCTTCCATTAGCTAATGCAAAAGAGACATGGGTGGTACAAGACAAGGATCCACCAAAGTGCTCGGGTGCTCTGGTGCTCGGGTAGAACGCTAGGTGATGCTCGAGTGCTCTACAGACACCCGAGCACAATGGAAGTCAATGGGAGAACCCGAGCACTAAACCAGGCACCCCCTGATCTGAAGAGGGGAGGGCGTCTGGTTCATAGGGAAAGGTAAGAAAATGCTGGAAACACCACTGAACTGGTTTGGGAACAGCATGGGGAGGACGTCTGGATGCATCTTGGACTCTCAAGTATTTAGGATGTTCAAACGTTATACAGGGAATATCACCGTCACTAACGGCAGAAAAAATTACACTGAATGTCACAGGTATTTAGGATGTTCAAATGTTATACAGAAGACGTAGCGCAGGTAATGTCGCCTTGATTAGCGGCAGAAAAAAATACACCAGATGTCAGGTATTTAGGATACACAAACGTTATACAGCAGACGCTACGCAGGTGGTGTTACGGTCAGGCAAACTTGCGCTATTTTTGTCCCCCCCCCAAAAAAAAAAAATATATTGCAGCCAGATATAACAACAGTCCTTAAAAGGACTTTTGGGTCTTTTAAACAGAACAACTAGCCCTGCCTAGCCAATTTCTATCCCTACACTATCTGTCCCTCTTTTCAGCAGCTCTCCCTGACTAAGGCTAAGGCTACACGGCGACAGTTGTCGCGTGACACCCATCGCAGCCAGGATCCCTGAGTAGCGGGGATCCCATAGAGATGAATGGGATCGCCGCGGCAGTCGCAAGAAATCCAATCACAAATTTGGCACGCAGGTACATCAGGTGTCCGGGAAGGTTTTAGAAAGGGTCTCAGCTCTCCAGGACGTACCATTCCTGAGATATTTCCAAAAAATGCATTAGCCAATAGAAGCCTGGTCACATGACCCTTATCAGCCAATAAAATCTCGCAGGCCCTTACTCTCCACATACACACAATTTTACACCAGGTTTCCAGAGCAACCCAGCCATTTTTCTTCACTGCTGTTGGTCAGCTTTAAAGGGGCACAGCGCTGTGGATGACACTGTTAAAGGGGTATTCCGGTTACCATAAATATAACTTATGTTTTAGACTAATCCATCATCAATCATTACCTCATATAATGTAAATTTCACATATTTACCATTCAGTAGTAATAAAAGATGTTTTCTTCCACTACTACCCACTGTGTTTCCTCATAAATGACCATGGCATCGACCTGTAATTCAGGCCACCCTCAAAAGAAGGACTTAAAAACCCCGCCCCAGGTCTAGCTAAGCCACGCTCCCGATCCAGTCAGGCAACGCCCCCTCCCACTCCGCAGCTGATGGGGATTGAAAAAATGAAGGGAAAAATCACCTCCTCTCAGCTGCAGGGGTGGGAGGGAGGGTGACTTTCTCCCTGCCGCTCATGCTCAGACTGCACAGTGCTGCTGTATGAGAGTGAGCTGTTCAGTGATGGACGGAGGACAGGGAGTCTGAAAGCCGGACTGTCTATCCTAAAACCGGGGCCTTGTTGTGGAGGTCACAGTTAAAGGCGAGGGCGCTGTGGATGTTACTGTGAAGGGGGAAGGCTGCTGTGGAGGTCACTGTTAAAGGGGCGGGCACTGTGGAGGTCACTGTTCAGGGAGGAGGGGACTGTGGAGGCCACTATTAAAGGGGCGCTCCAGTGTCCTCTCATACAGTTGATCGGCAGGGGGCCCCGGGTGTCAGAACCCTCACCGATCAGATACTGATGACCTATCCAGAGTATCCAGGTCATCAATAGTAAAGTATATATAGTTTCACAAATTCTACAGACCCTCCCCATAGAACCATTGTATCTGGAATTGAGTCCTTGTTTGCTCTTGTAGGACAACATGTGGATTTTTTCTTCCAAAAATGCAAAAACATAATGTAAAAATATGTAAGGTCTACTCTATCCTTTATAAAAGATTCTACAAATGCGATAGGGTTATTGAAAAAGATTGGGGGAGAGATTATTATTATTTATTACTAATAGATGCCCGTGATGAGAACATAGTCCTGCCACTTTACACATCACTAGTCAGACCACACATGGAGGACTGTGTACAGTTCTGGGCTCCTGTGAACAAGGCAGACATAGCAGAGCTGGAGAGGGTTCAGAGGAGGGCAACTAAAGTAATAACTGGAATGGGTGGACTACAGGACCCAGAAAGATTATCAAAATTAGGGACGACTGAGGGGAGATGTAATAACTATGTATAAATATATCAGGGGTCAGTACAGAGATCTCTCCCATCATCTATTTATCCCCAGGACTGTGACTGTGACGAGGGGACATCCTCTGCGTCTGGAGGAAAGAAGGTTTGTACACAAACATAGAAGAGGATTCTTTACGGTAAGAGCAGTGAGACTATGGATTCTTTACTGTAAGAGCAGTGAGACTATGGACTCTTTACGGTAAGAGCAGTGAGACTATGGATTCTTTACTCTAAGAGCAGTGAGACTATGGACTCTTTACGATAAGAGCAGTGAGACTATGGAACTCTCTCCCTGAGGAGGTGGTGATGGTAAGTTCACTAAAAGAATTCAAGAGAGGCCTGGATGTATTTTTGGAGGGTAATAATATTACAGGTTATAGTTACTAGAGAGGGGTCGTTGATCCGGGGAGTTATTCTGATGTCTGATTGGAGTCGGGAAGGAATTTTTTCCCCCTAAAGTGGGGAAAATTGGCTTCTACCTCACAGGGGTTTTTTGCCTTCCTCTGGATCAACTTATAGGAAAACAGGCCGAAATGGATGGACAGAGGGCTTTTTTCGGCCTTATAAACTATGTTACTATGTTACTAGCAGAAGGACCCGGCTTTGCATGGGTATATTTCGTCTATTTCATTTAATGTTTCTGTGTGACGTTGCAGAGAGAAAGTCAATGCAGCTGACAGATGTTGATTTTTACCTTCCTTTTTTCAATCCCCATTGGTTGCTGAGTGGGAGGGGGCGTGGCCTGACCGAGTCAGGGGTGTGGCTTAGCGAGACCTGGGATGGGGGCTTTAAGTCCTTCTTTAGGGGGCAGCCTGAATTATAGGTCGATGCCATGGTAATTTATAAGGACATGCAATGGGTAGCAGTGGAAGAAAACATCTTTTATCACTACTGAACGGTCTTAGTCTAAAATTAGTCTAAAACATAAGTTATATTTCTGGTAACCGGAATACCCCCTTTAACAGTGTCATCCACAGCGCTCTGCCCCTTTAAAGCAGTGAAGAGAAATGGCTGGGTTGTTATTTACCTGAGCTCCTCAGCTGGCTGCTAATTACCTGGCTAGGTTGTTATGGAAACCTGTGTGCATGTGGAGAAAATGGCAGTTGGGATTTGAAGTGAAAGGCTATATTTTGGGAATATCTTGGGAACGGTACGTCCTAGAGAGATGAGACCTGGTCTAAAACCTTCCTAGACACCTGATGTACCTGTGTGCCGAATTTTGTGACAATCGGTCCAGCAGTTTGGTCGCGCATAGAGAACATACAGACAGACAGCCAGACAGAAACTCATTTTTATAATATTAAGATATTAAAGCGCCATTCATCCCATGGCGCTGTACTCTGTCATTATGTACGGCTGATGTAACGTCACTCCATACAGTCATACCCCATGATGGTACTTTAAAAGCTAAATGGGAGTTTTTAAATTTAGATAATATTCTAAAAAAACAAAGAGAATTTATATTATTAACTGAATACAGTATATGTTGACCCATAATTATTTTTGGTGGGAGGGGGGCGGTACTTTTTACGGACAAAAAGAACGGAGATGGGGGTGACAAGAGAGAAATCTGTACAAAAACATTAAAAAATGAATGTTAATAGTTTTATTGGTAGAGGAAGCTGTCGTTTTACCCTACGGCTGAATAATGTACTGAAAAAAAAAAATGCACATTGAAAGAGGCCTATGTGGCAAAATCCTGGAAAAAAAGATTTGCGGAAAAAAAATTACTTGAAGAGATGTTGAATAAAAATAATAGAAGAAGTGGGGGAAATGGACAGAGAACAGCTGGTTTAAGGAAAAGGAAAAAAAGAAAATCAGGAAAATGTTCCAAGATTCCTATCCATGGATGAATAACATACTTACAGCCAATAAATTCCTTTAGGAAGATCAATGTCAAATATAATCAGTCACCAATTTTACGGATGGGTAAATGTCATGGATTAAACTTTAGTATACATTTGGGTCATAAAGCCCAATAGACCCCTCCTCCCTGAATCAAGAATCCAACGTTATACATGATGTAAAAAAAACAACAACTCCACCTGTCTCATACCGTGATAAGGTCTCATTTTCCATTTAAACGTTCGCTCCTCAATGAAAGTGAATAATCTGTACTGTAATAGAAAACATAGAGGAGTCATTAGTCACATATTTGTAGGTTATAACAACATTGTAAATACTAAATCACCTATTATAATGAGTAACTTGAAATCTGAGTCTCACTTCCTTCTAGGATTCACGTCTTCCCCGTCCCTTGGTTGAACTTGATGGACTTATTGTCTATTAACTATGTCACTTTGCAGATGCTTTACTTTAACTACTTTGAACTGATTCTGACTTATATTGCTTTATGGTCTACACATCTAGGGCTGCATTCACGCTTTTGGCAGTTCACTGTTTTGAGGCTGTTTCTAAAGAGTTTGTAACTTAGAGGGTAGTAAAGGGCTTATTGACAAGTAATGGTTGGTGTAGAGTTAGAGATGAGCAAATCTATTCGTCGATTTGTTGATTCGTATCGAATCTTGGAAATTTTCAGTTGCAAAGCGAATCCGAATATTAGGTAATTCGCTCCGTTAAGATTCGAAAATGTTCCTAAGACTTTCTGCGCATTCGCTACGTACTTGTCCGATAAATTGTACGCTAATGCTATGTATAAGTTACTCTATACGCTGTTGCGTACAAATTCAAGTAATTAGCGAACTTTTACTGTTAGTTCGTTATTCGTGCGCAAAAGCCCGGGAAGAAAGCAGTCACCTGACCTAGTGGGCAGGGCTTGCTCTGATTGGCTCAGGCTCGGAAAGCCAGTGACGCATCACTTCTGCTGTGACTGCTGAGACGAGCAGAAGCACTGTGTGTGAAGTTCTGAGACTATGAGACCTGTGTTGAAATTGGGGTGTAATTGTTCTGGTAATCCATATTACACATATTAGGGATACTGCAGGGCAAGTGCAGGGCAAGTGCAGGGCTAGTAATTAATCAGGCGGGGCGAGAGACAGGGAGAGAGACAGGGATAGAGACAGGGAGAGAAATAGGGTGAGAGACAAGGAGAGAGCCAGGGAGAGAGACAGGGAGAGAGATAGGGAGAGGGACAGGGAGAGAGACAGGGAGAGAGATAGGGAGAGAGACAGGGAGAGAGATAGGGAGAGAGACAGGGAGAGAGATAGGGACAGAGACACAGGGAGAGAGACAGGGAGAGAGACAGGGACAAAGACAAGGACCAGCTGCAGGGCCACAGAGTGAAGTGAAAAATGTCTGGAATGGATAAGCAAAAGGGGTCCAGTTCCAGCCAGACCTCGAGCTCTAAAAAAAAGGAGAAGGTGGCACAGGCCAGAAGTGCCAAAGGACCTGTAGCTGGAGCTTCTACTTGTAGTATTCACAATACTTGGCCGGTGTTCCACCGTGCTAACCCACCAAGGCGCAAAATTGTAGTGGAGGAGAAAGTGGATGAGGTAGTGGAGTGGATGGCACGCTCATCTCAGTCTCAGCCGGATGATCTGCTGTATCCATGCATACAGTATCCATATGTAGCCAGGGGTCAGACTCAGAGCGTTCCTCCTGCTCCACTATTCCTCTCCAGCAAAGCCCGTCATTTTCGTACGCAATTTGTACGCTCATGTGTACGTGTTCAAAGAAGTTGCGTACCTTTTAAAACCGAATGTTCGTTATTAGTGCGCGAATATTCGCTAAACGCCACATAATAACGTACATTTTGTACGCAGATTCAACGAATATATTCGTCGAATATACGAATCTTATGAAAAGTTCGACGAATGTTCGGCGAATAAAATTTTGAATGATTCGCTCATCTCTAGTGTAGAGGTTAATATTTGCTTCTCTAGTGGCCTAGGGCAGTAGAGAGGTTAGTTACTGTGATCCTGACCATTCAGAGGAGTTTAGAGGGTTGATGTTTGTTTCCCTGGTATTCTAAGGCAGCAAAGTGATTGATGTTAACATTCTTGCTGGTGTAGGGTAGTGGAGGGGTTAATTCCTGATTCCCTGGTGATTCAAGGTAGTGGAGGGGTTAATGTTAATTTCCCTAGTGGTGTAGAGTAGGAAAGGGGGGTATTGTTATCTAAGGTAGTGGAGGGGTCAATGCCTGTTTCCACGGTACTCTAGGGTAGTGGAGAGATTAATTTCCATTTTCATGGTGAATTAAGGCCGTGGAGGGGATAATGTTCACTTCCTTATTAGGCTTTAGTAGTTAATGGGTTAACACTATTAGTGGTCTAGAGTAGTGTGGGGGTTAATACCAGTCTTGTTATTTGTGAACCTCCCAAACATCCTATTCATCATGGACTTGTCCCATAAAATAGAATGGACAATGCTGGTAGTTTTTTTTAGTTATTTCTGTGCGGATCGGGGTGAGGCTTAAATTATCCTGCAAATTGGGTTTGAAATGTTGGGGGGCATGTGAGAACGCGAGCTACAGGACAGGACGGTGGTCATACCCGGTAGGTGCTAAAAGTCTCAATATTCTCAATGGTAATTTCTTTTGCTGGAGTAGAACTGTAACAACAGTGACTATCAGCAAATTCCAGAAAGGCTTGTCGTGCGTCATCTTCTGAAAGGGATGGAGTTCTGTAGAGAAAAATACAAAAATAAGAGAGTGAAGTACAATATCTGACAGCGTGCTGCTGAGCTGTGTATCTAATCCGAATATGTGTGATACTGTCTGCTGAGCTGTGTATCTAATCCTAATATGTGTGATACTGTCTGCTGAGCTGTGTATCTCTTCCTATAATGTGTGATACTGTCTGCTGAGCTGTGTATCTAATCCTAATATGTGTGATACAGTCTGCTGAGCTGTGTATCTAATCCTAATATGTGTGATACTGTCTGCTGAGCTGTGTATCTAATCCTGTCATGTGTGATACTGTCTGCTGAGCTGTGTATCTAATCCTAATATGTGTGATACCCTCTGCTGAGTTGTGAATCTATTCCTAATGTGTGATACTGTCTGCTGAGCTGTGTATCTAATCCTATAATGTGTGATACTGTCTGCTGAGCTGTGTATCTAATCCTGTCATGTGTGATACTGTCTGCTGAGCTGTGTATCTAATCCTGTCATGTGTGATACTGTCTGCTGAGCTGTGTATCTAATCCTATCATGTGTGATACTTTCTGCTGAGCTGTGTATCTAATCCTATCATGTGTGATACTATCTGCTGAGCTGTGCATCTATTTTCATCATGTATGTTACTGTCTGCTGAGCTGTGTATCTAATCTTATCATGTGTGATACTGTCTGCTGAGCTGTGTATCTAATCCTATCATGTGTGATCCTGTCTGCTGAGCTATGTGTCTAATCCTAATATGTGATACTATCTGCTGGCTGTATCTATCCTATAATGTGTGATACTGTCTGCTGAGCTGTGTATCGAATCCCAGAATGTGTGATACTGTCTGCTGAGCTGTGTATCTAATCCTATAATGCGTGATACTGTCTGCTGAGCTGTGTATCTAATCCTATAATGTGTGATGCTGTCTGCTGAGCTGCTGTATCTAATATTATCATTAGAGTTGAGCAAATTGAATCCAACAAAGTGGAATTCGATACAAATTTCAGGATTAATTAGATTTGCAGGGAAGCCAAATTTCCTTGTGCTTCGCAGTAAAGAATCTATTTAACCTGAAATAGAGTAAAAAACAAATAAAATCATACCTCCTCCATTTGCTTGCGACGGGCCGGCCGCCATCTTCATTGAAGATCTTGTCCGAAATCCCGTGCGTGGTGACGTATAACGTCAGGCTTGACTACATCATCTCGGGCCATGTGAGATTTCGCTCCATATCTTCAAGCAAGATGGCGTTGGCCGGCTCGTCATAAGCAAAGTGAGCAATGAGTATGATTTAATTTTTTTTCTGTTAATTCTGTTTTTACTCTTAGATGCTGCGATCCTGTATGATCGCAACATCTGAGGGGTACAATGATGGGGAGCGGCGCTATTGCAGCTCCCTGTCATTGCACCAACTACTTACAAAAAAATGCGCTTCGTGACAAAGTAATTAATCACTGATCTAATTTTTTTCTAAAATTTGGCAAAGCAGCCAGATCAAATTTTTCAAATCTTCACTCATCTCTAATTATCATCTGTGATACTGTCTGCTGAGCTGTGTATCTAATCCATCATGTGTGATACTATCTGCTGAGCTGCTGTATCTAATCCTATCCTGTGTGATACTGTCTGCTGAGCTGTGTATCTAATCCATCATGTGTGATACTGTCTGCTGAGCTGTGTATCTAATCCTATCATGTGTGATACTGTCTGCTCAGCTGTGTATCGAATCCTATCCTGTGTGATACTGTCTGCTGAGCTGCTGTATCTAATCCTATCTTGTGTTATACTGTCTGCTGAGCTGTGTATCTAATCCTATCATGTGTGATACTGTCTGCTGAGCTGTGTATCTAATCCTATCATGTGTGATACTGTCTGCTGAGCTGTGTATCTAATCCTATCATGTGTGATACTGTCTGCTGAGCTAGGTATAACTACTGTGTGGGGCCACTAAGGGGGGCATAACTACTGTGTGTGGGTACTAAGGGAGGCATAACTACTGTGTGGGGGCACTAAGGGGGCATAACTACTGTGTGGGGGCACTAAGGGAGGCATACATACTGTGTGGGGGCACTAGGGGACAGAACTACTGTGTGAGGGCACTAAGGGGATTGAGCATATATACATATGGATTGACTGAAGTTACAGTCACTCTATGCATACCATCGAAGTTGTTCATCCTTGGACTTTTTAAAAGTTATGAGGTATGCCAACTGCAAACAGGGATGCCAGGTGTTGGACCCCCACCAATGTGTTATTGATGTCCTGATTTCAGTTTCACAGGTTTTTAAATTAATAATTGACAAGTAATAGAAACTTGAAATGTCCTATGACCAGGAAACACCAGAAAATATTCTATGAAAACATACGCTGCATCTGTGTCTTCTTCAGCAGGAGGCTCAAAGGTTTCATCTGTAAAGAAATGGAGACATAGTCCAATCAGATAGAGCGGTGTGAGACAGATCCCTTGTCACTCTAGCACCCTGCTATGCTGAACTGATACCACATCTACAGGCGAGACCACTGCAGCCAACCACTGGCCCCAGCAGAGTTCTTTCCTATCAGAGTGGTAAAACTATTGATCTCTCTCCACATGATGTTATCAGTTTGGGTGGGGCCTGGATGCTTTGTTTGATTGGTAAAAAGAAGTTTAAGAATTTTTACTTCTTGACTCCAAATCCGGGGCAATTAGCAATCACATTATAGGGGTTTCAGCCCTCCTCTGGATCAACACAGTGAGATTATAGGTTGGACTTGATGGACCCTGTGCTTCTCCTTCTAAACCTGTCCTCCGTCTTCTACATTGCTCTGAGCTCCTCCTTCTAGACCTGTCCTCTCCTTCTAGAAGGAGAAGCACAGAGAAATGTAGAATGCAGAGGACAGGTCTAGAAGAAGGAGCACAAAGTAATGTAGAACACGGAGGACAGGTCAAGGAGGAGGAGCACAGACTAGTATAGAAGGCAGAAGAGAGGTGTAGAAGGAGTAGCAGAGAGTAATGTAGAACACGGAGGACAGGTCAAGGAGGAGGAGCACAGAGTAGGGCAGAGGACAGGTACAACATGAGTAGCACAGGTTAATGGTAATGAAAGGCTGATCACTGTATGAAACTGTCAGGGGAATTGTACTGTTGATGTGTCTTTATCTCTTTCTCTTATCTTCTTATATTATAAAAATGAGTTTCTGTCTGTTTTCTATGCGCGACCAAACGACTGGACCGATCTTCATCAAATTTGGCACACAGGTACATCAGGTGTCTGGGAAGGTTTTAGACTGGGTATGCACCCCCTATAGCTACGCCCCTGCTGGGAGTTGTAGTTTCACAACAGCTGGATTGCTGATTCCTGGTCTATGGTGTTGCACTGCGACATACGACACGCTGCGACTGCGAAGTGACAGTTGCAGAAAAATCCATTGTGTCGAGTCGCAGTCGCAGCATGTTGCACCTGACACCATAACCTATCATTATAAAATTTGTTGCGCGACATTGGTGCGACAAAATGTCAAGCGACACATGTCGTTGTGTAGCTTTAGGCTTAAAGGGAACAGGGTGCTGTGGAGGACACTGCTAAGGGGACAGGGGTCACTATTAAAAGGACAGCTTCTGTGCAGGTCACTGTTAATTCAATGTAGATGTCACTGTTAAGGGGGCAGGCTGCTGTGGAGGCCACTATTAAAGGGGTGGGCACTGTGAAGGTCACAGTTAAGGGGGCAGGGGCCACTATTAAAGGAGCAGCTGCTGTGGAGGTAACTGTTAAGGCAGCAGGGTACTGTTAAGGGGGTGGGGTGCTGTAAAGGTCACTGTTATGGGGGATATCTTTTAACGACACACACAAACATTAAATGAAATAGATGATATAAACCCGTGCAAAGCTAGTATGTAATAAATGCGATTCTCTAAAATCCCTTTTGAACTGGCCAAATTTTTATTGCAGGATGGGGAATGTAAGTTCTTGGAGAAAGGAGTATGTGAATTGTGACACCAGGGTTTGGCCTGTATATGCTATAAAGAAAGAAATGGGCAAATGGATGTGTGTTCCCCAAAGAACACCCCACCCCATACAAGGAGGTGAATTAATGAACCAGATACAAATTCATATTTCTGTGACTTGCCTAACGTTACTATGCTACATGGATCCATTGCCTCCTTGTAAAGTGTGCCTTGCCGTCACAATACTGGAGAGTAGTGAATTGTGTGTGTGTGGGGGGGTGACTATTGACCTACAATTCAGTTGGTGGTGGCCGCATGGACTGTGTTAGGATGTGATTTATTCTTCATTATTAGCCTTAGTGAAAGGTGAATGCAAGATTGAATGGGTGGAGTAAATTGACCCCCTCTAGTCACAACCGCGTCACATGCTAATATATGTGACACTAATGGAGAAGGAAGAAAACATCTAGGAAGATCACAGAGTAATGTACTCGAGAAGGCAGAGTAAAGGCCTATAAGGAAGAGCACAGAATAATATATGAAGAAGGTGGAGAACTTTGTAGAAGGGAGTGGACGTTGTAATGTAGAAGGCACAGGACAGATCTAGAAGAAGTACCACAGAGCCCAGTGTATAAGGGGACAAATAGGACTAGAAGGAGGAGTAGAAGACAGAGTACAGGCCACAATTTAGGAGCACATAGTAATATAGGAGGCAGAGGATAGTTCTAGAAGGAAGAGACCATAATCTAGAAGGAAGAGACCATAATCTAGAAGGCATAGGACAAGTATAGAAGGAGGAGCACACAGTAATGCCGTTTGGTTTTGACATTTAGGGGATCATTTATTAAGACCGGCAATTTATATACCAGTCGTAATCCCCATGGGCTGGCAGCTGATGTGACAGAGCCCCCAATGCCTGATAGGTGCGGGTCCCACCGCTGGGACCTGCCCCTACAACAAGAACTGAGCAGGCAGAGTTGTTCTTGGAGGACCCCGGGTTCCCATAGAAATGAATGGGAGTGCACTGCACATGTGCGGCCACGCCACCGCTCCCATTCATTTCTATGTAGCCAATGTAAATAGCCGAGCCAGTGCTCGGCTATTTTCGGCAGCCCCATAGAAATGAATGGAGGGCAGCTGCGCATGCGCCGAGCGCCCTCTGTTCATTTTCCCGCTCCGTTCTCGATATAGGTGCGGGTCCCAACTGTGGGACCCGCACCTATCAGACAATGGGGGAATATCCTAGCGATTTGCCCCCATTGTCTAAGATGGGAATAACCCCTTTAAGGAGATGCTACCCACTCATGACTGGGAATCTTATAATACTAACTGCACTAATTTTCTTGAGAAATTTAAGAAGAAACAAGAAACCACCAAAAGTGGACGGAAGTGGACGCGTGAAGCTGATGAATACACGAGGGGCAATGTATACAACTGCAGGATGATTGTTCTAAGAATCGTCTGTCTACTCAGTAATGCACAGGTCCTAAAAAACTATCTTCTAGCTTCAACAACAAATCCACATCCTCTAAGGAGCCAGCATGGTCTTCAAATACATCCCCTACACGTTCTTCTTTATTAGGCTTGGGCCCAAATCCCACAGGACCCAACGAGGAGGGAGGAGACAACACAAATAGTGGAAAACCAC
Organism: Rhinella marina; assembly: GCA_900303285.1. Taxonomy (NCBI): domain Eukaryota; kingdom Metazoa; phylum Chordata; class Amphibia; order Anura; family Bufonidae; genus Rhinella; species Rhinella marina. The sequence continues at coordinate 15,033 of ONZH01006341.1, read as the reverse complement.
AGGAACAAAGACCGATGAAAAGAAGGACTCTGCACAAGAAACCATAGTGGTGAATATCTCCTGTACACCACTTACAGATAATGAACACTTCTGAAAGAAGGTTTTTCGTTTTTTCTGAGTACTGGTATAGACTTGAATTGGACCTATACCGACTCAAATGTATATAGACAGTTATCACATGACCCCAAATTTCGATATTTAGACAGCTTAGATACAGCCAAAAAGGCTATACACCTTTTTCCTAGTTGAACACCCCAAGACCCCTTTGATTTATATCTTGCCCAAAATCTATAATCTTTCTCCAACCCTCCAGGACGTCCAATTGTCTCCGGTAGAGATTCCATTTTCTCTAATATTGGTATTTTTCTTGACAAACTATTATGTACATATGCAACTAATGCTAAATCATTTGTATGTGACACCAACGATTACCTTGATAAATTATCAGGATTCAGGGTAACCTCCTAGCTTCTTTTGATGTGACTAGCCTCTACAGCTCGACTGACCAGGATCAGCAGTATGTAGATGCTTAAACACCAGTGGATATACCAATGAATGCAAGGAATGTATTATTTCTCTACTCAATATCAGACTACAGTGCAACTATTTTGCTTTTAGCGAGGATTTCTTTGTGCAATTACGCTGTACCGCAAAGGGACCTAATGTGGCGCCCACTCACGCTAATATTTTCATGACGGCCCTTGAGGAGAGTTGCATCTATGTATCCCACCACTGGTCAGGCACTGCGGTGGTGGAGATACATAATTGACATTTGGTGGCCACGCTGACTGGTTCCCACAAGTTTCTCAATGACATTAAATTTACCCTGACATCATCATTTGACTCAATCTAATTTTTGGATTCAGTGGCCAAAAAGGTAGACGACAAACTGATCACAGATATCTACACCAAACCAACAGACTGCAACAGGTTACTGAGACTTGGCTAGGATATGCCCCCATTGTCTTATAGGTCTGGGTCCCACCGCTGGGACCTGCACCTATATCGAGAATGGAGCCCCCAAAGTGAAGGAAGGCGCACTGCGCATGCGCAGCCGCCCTCCATTTATTTCTATGGGGCTACATAGAAATGAAAGGGAGCGGTGGCCACGCATGCGCAGTGCACTCCCCGCTCCGTCCTCGATATAAGTGCGGGTCCCAGCGGTGGGGGCATATCCTAGCAATATGCCCCCATTGTCTAAGATGGGAATACCCCTTTAAAGCTGATGTCCAGACTAAGACCTGAAGTTTTGTATCATTGATCATGTCACCACCTCTAAAGAAGGGGGGTGACAGAGAGACTCTCTTAAAACAGAGAGCGCTAAGATGGATTCATAGACTGAAGACGTTCAAACCGCTAGGCCTTAATGTAGACTTCAAGTTGGGTGTTTATGATTGAGGGTTGGCTCACTCCAGCCCTTGTGAGGTGTCCTTGTCCTTCCAACTTTGCTGGGAGGAACTGATGGTTATGCCATGTTTTCTAATTTTCCTTTATGACTGAATTGCTTTCAATGTCCGCTATGAGATATTGTTTCAGAAAGAAAATACCTTTGTCTTCCTTCAGTGGCTCCGTCCAATGGGTTCCTTTTTTGTCCCCTTTTGTCCTAGGTTTGTTACTATATAGTATATTGCTGCTACCTTTGTTGTCTCCCATGATTGGTGTCACTTGCTCCCGATCTCCCACTGCTACCATCCTGCTGTCTCACGGCCATGCTACCATCCTGCTGTCTCACACGCAAGCTGTCACCCTGTTCTTCTAATAAAGCCCCCTGTTCACCCGGCCACCAAGTGCAATCGGCTACATCATCATCATCCGCTACTGTCTGCACGCCGTCAACGGTCTCAGGGCGAGAAGCCTGACCGCTCACAACACCAGCTCCCATGCGACTCTAATCATCACTACTTTCCTGCCTACCAGAGGAAGCGGCGGATGTCTCCTCCACATCTTGGCTGGCCAGTAGCTGCTGACTGTCCTCCAGTAGCTGCTGACTGTCCTCCAGTAGCTGCTGACTGTCCTCCAGTAGCTGCTGACTGTCCTCTCTGAAAAGTGAAGCCAAGCCCACAGCATACAGTACTTCTCATGGGAACAGAAAATGACAGAGGAAGGTTTAGGACAAGTGGGGGCACAGAGCCTGCTCCCGGGCCATGCCAACTAAGCATCGTGTCAAAGATACCCACTGACTCTTGATGTCATTCATGATGAAGTCGAAGACCGAGTCACCCATTCAAGCACCGCTGGGTTGCTGGTCAAGACACGACCGCTAGATGACACCAGGAGCTCAGGCCGCTCGCTGCAACTCCTGCTGCCCCCCCCCATTCTTCTGCTGCTACTTCCACTTGCACCAGAAACATTTGGGCCACTGCCCGTTTCCTTTGAAGAGTCTGTCACCTGTCTGTCTGACATACTGTATAATAAAAGAATTAAATTAAAAGTAAATAAATGCACCCCAAAAATGGCAGTAGAACAATGTACGTTCACCGCAGAACAGCTAATAGGACGTACTTATGTTTCCCATGAATACACCCTGTAACTACACCCTGTAACTACACTATCTCTAAGCTGTCCCTGCTCCCTCCCTATAGTGTATATGATGCCTTCCTATCCTTTCCCTAGACTATCTCTAAGCTGTCCCTGCTCCCTCCCTATATTCTCTGAACTTGTAAATCGTTTTCTTTCCGCACAATAAAGTCTTTCCTAGCACTGTCCCTAGTGCCTGTAACGTCTCTCCCTGCATTAGGTTCACTGTACTGTCTCTAAACACCCCTGTTCTGCTTCAATACTTCCATCCCTATGCTTTCCCTACACTTCTATTCAGCAATTTGTACTTTTGATGAGGTTTTCTAACACTTTCCCTAGCTCCTACTGACGTCTCTCCCTGCACTAAGCACACTGGAATATGACAGAATCCAAGATGGCTGAAGCTATTTGTAGGGCTGTGACATCACAAGGGGTGGCTGACTGCTGATTGGCTGCATGCATGGCATTGTGGGTGATCCCTCCTTCCCAGAGTTCTTTGCTCCATGTCCAAACACATGAAACAGCCATTTTAGGAAAAAAGATGATTCGCTACCAGTGTTGATCGAGCACCCAAGGATAATTGAAGTCTATAGGACTAAACCAGGCACCCCCCGCTCGGAAGAGGGGAGGGTGTCTGGTTTAAAGGGGTCCCAAAAAAAACAAAAAAAACACAAAGTTAAACTTGCCTTCCCCGGCAGCTCCTGACCTGTTCCAGCAGGAAAGATGGGGCGCAGAGTGGTAAGTTTTACCACAGCGCCACCTGCTGGAGGGAGGAGGGAGCTGCTGGGAAAGGTAAGGACGGATCCGTCATGAACTCCATTGAAAGTCAATGGAGGACGGATCCGTTTACTATTGTGTTACACCGAAAGGATCCATCCCCATAGACTTGCATTGGGGTCATGGCGGATCCGTCTTGGTGCGGGGAGGGGACTCGAGCTTTGCGCTCGAGTACACTCGGTGTTCGGCCGAACACCGAGTGGACCTGAGCGCAGGCATGCTCGGCCGAACAGTGAGTTCACTATTCGTTACCATGAAGTGTGAGGCAATTCGACTTTGGTATGACTCAAATTTTTACTGAAATGCGGATCGAATTCCACTTAGTCAACTTTGATTCGCTCAGGTCTAATAAAGATGATAAGTAATACCTGTCTATAGCTCACTATACTGACGAGAACTCATCAACAGCATTTACTGGGAGCTGTAAAATGACGATAATTACCACCAAAATAATCTAGTCAAGAGCTAACAGCCTCAAAAAAAATCACGGAGACGTCTAATTTTTTTTTCACGAACACAGGAAAAAAGCACAGCATGTGAGCCTTTCCGCGAGCCAATGTATCAGTATGTATTTTTTGTTTTCTACCGACATTTTCACGTAGCGTGTGGGAGTTCAGCTTCGTGCCAAATCAAATTTTTCTTAAAATTCAGATTGAAGTAAAGTTCAGTTACTTCGATTCTTTTAACACTACTAATAAACATCACTTAAAGGGAAACTGTCACCACAACCTTGGAACTAAAACCATCAGTCTCTGCAGATCTGCGCCTCTCAGCAGACTCTAATGATATTCATCCCATCTCAATATCTGCAGCCAATCCAGAACAAAATCCTTTTTGTGTTATGTAAATGAGCCCCTTGGTGCATTGAGGGCATTGCTGTTGCACGTCATTGCACCCAGAGGCTCCTCTCCATTTCTCTGCAGGTCACACCTCACCACTGACGGGGCCAGGCAGTTTACATGTACTTCTCCTGGCAGTGAAGTCTAGCAGCAGGGCATTTGGTGCACACGCAGGGCATGGCTGGAGATATCCATGCAGATGTGCAGACAGATGCCATCTACTCACCAGTCTCCAGCCCTGTACTATGTGTGCATCAGACTGAGCGAGACCACAGGGCCAGGAGCAAGAAGGCCCATATATTGCATGAAAATCTAATGTAGTTTTAGGTCAAATTTATGCAGAAATATAAACAATTCTAAAAGGTTCACAAACTTTCAAACATCAATGTGCATGATTTATATCTAGAAGAAATAATGGAAATAAAATAGATATGACAAAGAGATGTGACAGAGAAATAGACTAGATAGATATAATAGATGGATAGATAGATAGATAGATAGATAGATAGATAATAGATTTGAGGTAGATAGATAGATAGACAGACAGACAGACAGACAGACAGACAGATAGATAGATAGATAGATAGATAGATAGATATGAGATAGATAGATAGATATGAGATAAATAGATAGATATGAGATAGATAGATAGATAGATAGATAGATAGATAGATAGATAGACAGACAGATAGATAGATAGATAGATAGATAGACAGACAGATAGATAGATAGATAGATAGATAGATAGATAGATAGATAGATATGAGATAGATAGATAGATAGATAGATAGATATGAGATAGATATGAGATAGATAGATAGATAGATATGAGATAGATAGATAGATAGATAGACAGACAGACAGACAGACAGACAGATAGATAGATAGATAGATAGATAGATAGATAGATATGAGATAGATAGATAGATAGACAGACAGACAGATTGATAGATATGAGATAGATAGATATGAGATAGATAGATAGATAGATAGATAGACAGACAGATAGATAGATAGATAGATAGATAGATATGAGATAGATAGATATGAGATAGATAGATAGAATAGACTTACTAGTCGTAAATCCACTTTCATGCTCCTGTTCCACAAAACCTGGGTTATATTCGCCGTCATCTAAGAGAAATATTCCACAGTAGATTGGTGTAAATATATTAAATAATCCTTGTATACATTTGTGTGAATAATATTAACAAACACCACTTAAAATTCTAGAAAGTTCTATGGATTACTTATATCTCTGTATGTTCAGTATCATAGAAGGGTCACTATTATACGGCCTCCAGAGACTATAGATAAGAAGCTGATAGTTACAGTTGTCGGCAGTGGATGCATCTTCATGGATGGTCATCTGGTCCATGGGAGAGGTAGTCACAGCAGATATCAATAGGTTGTCAGATTACCCTGCAGGATGTGGGGGAAATCAGGTAGTCAGATGGAAAGGTGCAAACGTGATGATATGTGAATAGGGCTGTGTGGTGCAATATATCCATCCATATGGCAATAGCTCAGATGAACTCACCTTCTGGTCTCAGGGAGATGGATGTCCTGGGTGCAGTGCGGGCTCAGTGATGTTCACATACAGCATGTACCATTATAGGCAGGGAACATTCTCTGCACCTGAGGTTTATTACTGTCTCTTATAGCAGTGGGTGTGGAATGTGTCAACCATCAGATTTGACTTTGGGCTATCTCTAAGAGTGTTATTCCATCAGAGATAGATAGATAGATAGATAGATAGATAGATAGATAGATAGATAGATAGATATGAGAGAGAGAGAGATAGATAGTTATGAGATAGAGAGATAGATAATAGATAGATATGAGATAGATAGATAGATAGATAGATAGATAGATAGATAGATATGAGATAGAGAGATAGATAATAGATAGATATGAGATAGATATGAGATAATATAAGAATTAGATAATAGATAGATATGAGATAGATATTAGATAATATAAGAATTAGATGATAGATAGATAGATAGATAGATAGATAGATAGATAGATAGATATGAGGGACTGACGGGAGATCCGGCCTTCTTAAATACTCCCTCCATTAAGGAATTAAAAAGGAAATTTGAAGCTTTGAGCCCTCATACTCTAGGGGAATATTACAAGCGGATTCCCAGAGGTATGCGTTCCAACATCAAACCTAACTTGTTTGCCTCTAATGCTGTTTTTTGCAAGAAGTTTGAACTGTTATCTAACCGTTACTCCTTGGATTTTATTTTACTTAATCTTGAGTTTCTTCAATCAGAAATATCTGAATTACAGACTCAATCTCTGATTTAGAACGAACATTGTCCACTTTATTATCCACTGAGGACTCTTCTACCTATAGAGATGGTTTGTCCACCCACCTCTCCAAGTTCAGATTGGAAGCAGAGGAAACTAAACGTTCCAGGTGGAGTCGTGATGCTGAGGATTATAAATGGGGCTCCATATACAATTGGGACCAGGAAAATGTTAAATCTGCTATCCGACGAGATGTGAACAAAAAGGAACAGACGGCCACCAAATACCAGTGAACAATATCGACAACACAATCTTTTTTAGGGATGAATATGACCGCGCAAGTTACCAACGACGACGGCGTAGACGAGGTGGAAGTTGCCACCACAGGTCCCTCAAGAACACGCTCCAAATCCCGCACACCCATAGCCAGGACTCATTCAACCAAGAAGAAGTGAATGTAGTCAACATCTCATCGAAGCTTTTAACTCCAGCACAGGTGAGCGTATTATCTAAGGGACTCACCTTTTGCCCTAGTACTCGAGCAGACTGGTTCCAAGTGGAAAGGGATTTGTTTGCGTTTTTTCGTTTGATTAAGTTGAAAGTAATATTTAAAGATCATGTTGGTGCTGCTGCGATGCGGACTAGCGAATTATCTTTGGATCAATTGCAATTAACCAACAAAAGTAACTTTATTCCTGTGGTCAATTCACCAGCTATAGAGACATTCGTTACAGCTGTAAAAAGGGACATTATGAAATTACAACACAACACAGATATGACTACTGCTGAAAGTGAGGCTCTGACACAACTGCGGTGTGATCAGAGCCTTACTATTAAGCCTGCAGATAAGGGCGGGGCCACAGTTGTCATGGATACAACATCATACATGGCAGAAATCTCCAGACAACTATCTGACACTGAGGTATATACCCTTGTATCTGTAGACACCAAATTTGAAATTGCACAACAGATCAAGTCACTTCTCTGGTGGTATTATTGATAGTGAAATGGAAAGGTTTCTGGTTGTTGATTTTCCGGTTACACCGGTTATATATGTTTTGCCAAAAATTCACAAGACACTAATTGATCCCCATTGTATCGGGCACTGGTTCCATATTTTCCGATATTGCCAATTTTCTGGATCATATTTTACGGAGATATGCAGTGGAAGCATCAGAATGTCATACATTTATTATAGAGCTATTGGATGTTATCCTTAGAAAAAAACATTTTCTTTTCCAGGATCACTTTTATGTTCAGCGCAAAGGCGTGGCAATGGGGTCTCATGTAGCCCCAACTTATGCCAATATGTACATGCGACATTTGGAGGAGGATGTCGTCTCTGTATCCCACCACTTCACCCATGTGGTGGAGATACATTGACGACATCTTCCTGCTATGGCAGGGGTCTCTAGACGAGCTGTCTGAATTTCACTTTTCTTCTCAACCAAATTGATCCAGGTGTTAAGTTTACGGTTGTGCACTCTGATACCAATATTCAGTTCCTTGACACAATGGTCTCTTTGGTTGATCATAGACTGAGTACAAGTTTTTTTATTAAACCGACAGACAGGAATTCGCTTCTACACTACAGCAGCAGACGCCCATACAACATGATTAAACACTTACCTTATTCCCAAATGTTGAGGGTAAGGCGTATTGTGTCTGAGGACACAGCCTTGCCCGAAACATTACAAACTATGGCTAATAAGCTCCTGCAGAGAGGGTATCCCCCATCTCTGGTTCGGTCACAACAACAAAGGGTATCACATTTAAATAGACAACAGACATTACAGTCCTCGAAAAAAGACATCACGCAGAAACGTTTGTTTTTTGTATCTTCATACACGGAGCAATGTAAAGTCATCAATGACGTTATACGCAGACATTGGTCATTACTCCGGAGGGGACATGATGATATTGAGGAATTTAGTTCCCCCCCCTATTTGCTCCTATCGTAGGGTCCGGAATATAGGAGATCAATCGGCCTACTATGATGTGGGGTCATCTAAGGGATCAAGACAAACGTACCTACAACCGCGCAGGTTGGGTTGTTACCCCTGCTTATCGTGTGTGAACTGTAGGCTTATGGTGAAGTGGGGTCAGTTCACACACCCGAGCACGGGTAAAACCTACTCTATTCGACACTACTTGACATGTAACTCTGACTTCGTCATATATTTACTGATTTGTCCGTGTGAACTCTTATATGTGGGCGAAACCACGCTGGATTTGAAAACCAGATTGAATTTTCATCTGTACACTATCCGAAAAAAAAGGTTAGACTGACCTGTTTCTAGACATTTCACTGAACAGAAGCATACTGAACATGATTATTGATCATGTCCCCCCTATGGCGACGAGGGGGAGATCGTACTAAGTTGCTGTTAAGCAAAGGATTACAATGGATACATAGATTGTCCACACTGTATCCTTTAGGTCTTAATGTGGATTATAAATTGGGGATATTATTGTAGACCGGTTGCCCTGGATTTTCTCTGTGGTGTACCTCTGTACATCTTCATGTGTATTAAGTGTTTTTTCTGTAATAGACGTATTATCCTATATTATAGGTATTTGTTACTTTATTTATATTTTTCTTTTTTCCTTTTTCTTCTCTCTGACAGGTTCCATGTGGCTATGAAGGTCGCTTGGCGATTGCACGTATCATCTGGTCTGCTGTGGAGCAATGTACGATGAGAATTGCATCAACAGATAGAGATAATGCCCCCTTGTGGTTTTATTTTTTATTTATTTTTTAAGTTTATTTCAATAATATTGTGCTCCGAGCAACGAATATACTATGCAGCAGCTGGGATAGACTGGATTACTATGGTGGTTATAGCCTGATGCCGGCGGGCGGTCTCGCTGTTTAGTGAGATGCGCTGTGGCTGTAGGGGCATGGTGCTGGGATGGTTATTCCTCTATAGAGGTCTGCCTCCTATAGCCCCCACTGTATAGTCCATATTCCCTCGATCTGCTGTGAAATCACAGGAGAAGGTCATAAGGGCAAGAGTCTGCCGATTGACCACTAGCAATATGGCTGCCTTGGTCATTGTTTTCAACTATGCATGCGCTACATACCCGCAGTGCTTGCCAATACCTAACATGAGAATTGAACTGAAATAGGGCGCACTGCGCATGCGCTGACTTCACGGAGCGTCAACCGCGTCATGTAATAGTTCTGGATGTTCTCTGACATGCGCAGTAACACTTGGGGAACGCGGACATCGGTATACTCCATGACGGTGCCGCCATAGCGTCCTGGATAGCCACATGGATCAGGCCAGTGTGATAATAATAATTAAGAAAATATCAAGAGCACCTGGAGTATTATTTATTAATTAATGCAAAAGAAGATAAATTATGTATTTGGGATTACATGAATTCACTTTTTTAATTAATATGGAGTTTTTACACTGTGTTATACTATGTCACTGTCTGTTAATTATGAAATATGTATATTATGGCTTTTTTATCACTAATGACACATGATGAATTAATTATTGTTTGACAAGTTTGCACTTTATGTATAAATACTTTGTGTGTATTCACTTACCACTGCTTGAGAAAGGCTCTAGATGTGAGCCGAAACGTCGCATCCCACTGGGGTAATTAAAGTTTTTTCTACTGTATTGTGAGAGTGCTACCCTTTTTTGATGTTAGATAGATAGATAATAGATAGAAATGAGATAGATAGATAGATAATAGAAGATAGATATGAGATATGATAGATAGATAGATAGAAGATAGATATGATAGATATAGATAGATAGATATAGATAGATAGATAGATAGATAGATAATGAGAATGATAGATAGATAGATAGATAGATAGATAGATAGATAGATAGATAGTAGATATAGAAGATAGATGAGATAGATAGATAGATAGACAGACAGATAGATAGATATAGATAGATGAGATAGATAGATAGACAGATAGATAGATAATAGATAGATATGAGATAGATAGATAGATAGATAGATAGATAATAGAAGATAGATATGAGAGAGATAGAGAGAGAGATAGATAATAGAGATAGATAGATAGATAGATAGATAGATAGATGATAATAGATAGATAGATAATAGAGAGATAGATAGATAGATAGATAGATAGATAGATAGATAGATAGATAGATAGATAATAGAGAGATGATAGATAGATAGATAGATAGATAGATAGAAGATAGATAATAGAGAGATGATAGATAGATAGATAGATAGATAATAGAGATAGATGATAGATAGATAGATAGATAGATAGATAGATAGATAGATAGATAGAAGATAGATAATAGAGATAGATAGATAGATAGATAGATAGATAGATAGATAGATAGATAGATAGATAGATAGATAGATAGATAGATAGATAGATAGAAGATAGATGATAATAGAGATAGATGATAGATAGATAGATAGATAGATAGATAGAAGATAGATAGATAGATAAGATAGATAGATAGATAGATAATAATAGAGAATGATAGATAGATAGATAGATAGATAGATAGATAGATAGATAGATAGATAGAAGATAGATAATAGAGAGATGATAGATAGATAGATAGATAGATGATAGATAATAGAGAGATGATAGATAGATAGATAGATAGATAGATAATAGAGAGATGATAGATAGATAGATAGAAGATAGATAGATAGATAGATAGATAGATAGATAGAAGATAGATAATAGAGAGATGATAGATAGAAATAGAGAGATGATAGATAGATAGATAGATAATAGATAGATAGATAGATAGATAGATAGATAGATAGATAGATAACCCTGTACAGGGATCTGGACTTCACCCCAGAGGAGTCACCAGGCTGCTATCTCTGTATGGTCAGAGACACCAGTATTGAACACCAAGGGCTAAACTGTAGTGAGGGACATGCCGAGGTCAGGGCAGGCACAGTCTGAGGTCAGGGCAGGCAGAGAAGGGTCCATCTAGAAGTCAGGCACAGGTTAGGCACAATGGAGGGTCAGAATCCAGAATCGATACAGCACACCAGTGCAGGTACTAGTAAGCTAGTTGGAAGGTGCCTCAAGTACCCCAGATGTGTGCTGGCTGTGGCCTGTTGGGGAATATGGAGCAGATGACTCCAGTGGCTGGACCACCGAAAAACAGAAGGAGGTTGAGTGAGACAGAGGATCAGTGGGCAAGAACCTGCAACTCTTGGCAAGCTCCGCTTCCAAAGCAACCAGATGTAATGCAGCAATCCTATTAGTCCAAATAAGCCTTAAAACATGACTTAGATAATAAATAAGCCAGTGTCTCATCTGCAGATGCCTGTTTTGAGATGATTTCCCCTCATCAGAGCAGAGAGTACACGCTGAACTGGGTGAGAGGCCTAGATCAGGATTTGGGGGTATTATCTCTCCTTACAGAGAGAGCACCCTAATCGGCATAAGGAGTCTTATAGGCCACACATGCTCCACTGGAATTCTGGGAAGGAGGCATGCAAATGAGCTCTTAGCAAGCTCCGCCTCTGAGGAGCATGAATGTTCTCATCGCGCTCCCAGGACCTTTCCAATCTACTAGGATGAGGATTTTACCTCTAATCCTCTTCTTGCCCAGAATGTTCCTAATCTCATACACAGCTTCAGAGCTGACCAGAGAAGAACCAGCAGCAGCTTCTCTGAAATATCAAATGAAGACAACTGGTTGAGGAGAGAGACGTGGAAATAGGAAGATGCAACTTGTAGGAAACCGGGTTCAATCGTTTCAAGACCTCAAAAGTACCGATAAACTGAGGTGCCAGCTTGTATGAGGGTACTTTACTAGTGTTGATCGAGCACCGCGATGCTCGGTGCTTGGGTGCTCTGGCCGAACACTAGGTGGTGCTCAAGTGCCCGGCCGAGGACCCAAGCACAATGGATGTCAATGGGAGAACCAGAGCACTAAACCAGGCACCCCCTGCTCTGAAGAGGGGAGGGCGTCTGGTTCTTAGGGAAAGTTGAGAAAATGATGGAAACACCACAGAAATGGTTTGGGAACAGCATGGGGAGGATGGCTGGATGCATCTTGGACTCCCAGGTCGCTGCTGTTAACGATGTTGTCTCCGACACTCATAAAGCCTATGCACAAAGGGAAAGGACTGCCAAAAATTACAAGGAACAGGCAATCCAAAACACCCTTTATTAAACATAAAGTAGGGCATCAGACACACCCTCGAAAAATTTGGATTGATGGCCTGCTGCTGACACTCCAAAACAATACGGGTGACGTGCTGCTGCTGAGCCGACCGTCTAAAAAATTATGGATGAGGCGCTGCTGCTGAGCTGGCCGTCTAAAAAATTATAGTTGAGGGCCTGCTGGTGAACGTCGAGGGCAGCCTAATAAGCAGTTTCATATGATGGAGGATGAGGATGTCAGGTATATAGACTACAGACACGTTATAATACACGCGCTGTGCAGACGGTGTTAGCGTCAGGCACACTTGCGTTCTTATTGCCCCAACAGAAAAAAATAAAATGAAGCCAGATATAACAATGGACTTTTGTGTCTTTTTAACAGAACAACTAACCCTGCCTAGCCAAATCCTATCCCTACACTATATCTCCCTGACTCGGTCTGAGCCGGGTCACATGTCACCGGGTGCTATATATAGATGACGCGTTCCCGGCCAGCCAATCACTGTAATGCCAGTAGTCAAGATGGCTACGGCATTACAGTGAATGCCAGTACTTCCCCGTACGCTTATTGGCTAATTAGCGTGCGGGGAGGGGAATCGAGCATGGCGGTGTTCGGCCGCGTGGTCCTGAGCACCGCAATGCTCGACGGAATATCATATTCGGCCGAGCATGCTTGCTCATCACTATACTTTCCGTCTAGTTTTTAGAACGGTCAGACCTTATTTCCAGGAGGCCATTGCGTCGGAGCTATGCACTTACAGTTGGTGAATTTCTTCATATGAGCAGAGGTCTGCAGCAGGAATGTGTTTGTTTCTTGCCTAAGAAAAATTACCATCACTAGAGTCATCCTCCAGGACTCCAGAGGAGACAGGTACTGGTAGAGGGATCCCTACTTGATGGCCATAAACAATGTAAACTGTAGGAAAACGGTTCCCAGGGAAGCAAAGTGGCCTCATGAAGTGCCAACATGAAGCAGGTAGCTGACCAAGACCTGATTGATACCTTCTACCTGTCCATTGGTGTGTGGGTGATTGGCTGAGAAAAAGTCCAGTTCAACTTCCAGTAGCTTGCAAATGGCTCTCCGACAGGCTCGGACTGGCCAACAGGGGTACAGATGAATCTCCAGGTGGGCCCATGAGCAAGGTGGGCCCCTAGTCTCCCGCCCCCTGAACAAGTGGCACATAACACAGTAGACTTACTGCACTACATACATATAGTCAGTGTACAGCTCCTCCACCAGCCTGAATTGATATTAAAAAAACTTGTTAGATTATTAAAGAAACTCCCCAGTTTATTATAATAGACACGATCAGAGCTGAGACGACTTCAACGCCCCGTGATGTCTTAGCAAGAGTTCATTACTTCCACATTAACCCCCTAACTGTTCTGCCCGAGTCCAGCTCCGGCAGTGTGAAAAGTAGCTAACTGGAGGGGGGAGGGATGCTTTACATGGTGATAGCTCCTCAATGCTAGCAGCTAGAAACTAGTCTTGTCTGAAAGCTGACAGTCCAGGCTTTAATACAAGACCAAAATGACAGCTAAAGTCCAAGCAACAGAGGAGAAATCACTGTTAGAAATCAAGTCGGGAATAATCGCATTTTTACTTTCATTTTCAGCTGCATTCACAGCATCCCAATTTCTACCAGTGATATCTTTCTCTGTCCTGAACATATTGCTGTCATTTTGGTATTTTCTGAAAGCTTGGAATGTCAGCTTTCAAACAAGACCAGTTGCATGTTTCTATTGCATGCTACTATTCAGGAAGTAGCAGCATCTAAAGCAGCCCTCCCTCCCCCTCCAGTTAGCTACTTTTCCCACTGCTGCAGCTCCACGCTGGCAAAACAGTTAGGGGGTTAAAGAAGGAGCCATGAACGCCGCTCGCAAATTCAGAGAATTACCTGCTCCTTTTCAGTTGGTCAAAATATTTGCCGATCTCTCAGCAACCACTCTGAAACTTAGAAGACAAAGTGAGATCCGACCGGAAGCGGACCTCTGCGGTTGGGGTTATGTCCTGCTTTAATCACTACTACTAGGTTTACAACAAGTAACAGGGATGGGCAACAGGACCTCTCCCCGCTCCTGACATTCCTGTTTTAGTAGCTTCATGCATTCCCCACGTACTAACAAATCTGGAACATCTATTCTTATGTCTCTATGTTGTGCCATTCCTTTATTATTCCTACTAGAAGTTATGAATGAATTGCTGTTTGTCTTCAGTAGGGGAGCAGAGGGGAGGTAACCAGTTGGGGGTGTGTCCCTGCACAGACTGACTCTAGCCAATCAGTGCTGCTATGTTCAGACTGTGCAGGGACACACCCCCAACTGGTTACCTCCCCTCTGTTCCCTTACTGAAGACAAATAGCAATTTATTCATAACTTCTAGTGCAAATAATAAAGGAATGGCACAACATACAGACATAAGAATAGATGCTCCAGAATTGTTATTACATGGGGAATGCATGAAGCTATTAAAACAGGCATGTCAGGAGCGGT
>ONZH01006340.1:0-45438 GCA_900303285.1 Rhinella marina | reverse complement strand
TGGTATTTGACCTGCTGCCTCTCGGCATATTTGCCATACTCTGGCCAGCTCTCCACCGATTCCCATTATAGTGAATGGGGCCAGACAGACAGCAATACGTAACTAAGCTAAGCAAGTTTTAGGCAAAAAAAAAAAAAATCTTTCCTCATCTCCCTGGTTCTCTTCTGACCCTTTGTTTACATGCAATAATAACAATCTCTGCCCCTCGCCCTGCATTGCAAAGGGAGTGAATACAAGTGCTGCCCTGAGTGACACATTTGTCTGCTAGGATACTCAGCAGCATGTTGTATGTGTAGGACTACAAGTCCCAGCTGTACAATGACACTGCTGATACACACAGGATCTTCTCCCTACCTGTTCTTGTGCAATACTCTACAGATCATCTACAGTCTGTCAGCCCCTATGCCCAGCATTTGTCTCCTCACTGCCTGCTGCTACTCAGTAAAGCCTTCAGCCCTGAGTTTGTGCTGATTGAAGGGGTTAAGGTTTTTCCTGAAAAAATCTAGGACGAGAGCGGATGGAACTGCAGGGGGCGTGGCCAGCACAGTGACATCTCGTGTACAGACTCTTATCTGATCTCTCAGGCTTGTGCACAAAACATCATGAGAGCAGGGAGAGAAGCTGACATCACAGGTCATGTGACCCTCAGTAAACTCTGAGAAAGCAGCAGCTATAGAAGCACAAAGTGCATGGCAAAGCTGTTATAGTTGATTAGTTAGAAACATACAAACAACAAAAAAATAACTTGGACAACCCCTTTAAATGAATGTTTATGAGCTGTTAGAAAAGTAAGGATAAGGGCTGCACATCAAGTCACCAGAGCAGCTCTCTTATGGATTCACTGAGGAGAAGCAACAATTTGCACATTCAGTGAAAATGACGGTTACGGACAACAATCTGTTGAAAAACTTTATAAAGGTCAATTTAAAAAAAGAAAAAAAAATAGCCTAAAATCAGTAGAATGCAATAACAATAAAAATTGGCCCCAAAAGGTGTCCATAGCCTTTAAGTGCCATATAGAATGGTACACAATTATTAGTGCCATTATTTGTCTCCAAGCCATCACCTAAGCATCGATGCTCCATACACTGCAAAAGTAACGTACTCTACAGTTCTACGTAGCAGTGACACACAATGCCAACATACTGTACAGTCCTCATATACTGTATTAACATGAATTGACCAAATAACTGATCCATAAATAAAGTGATCTAATAACAAGGCAACGCAATGACTAAATCATTTTTTACCAGGGTACTCCATACACAAAGTCCATACACTTGGGTCTGCTGTCGGGTGAAGATCTGAGTGGAAAATTGTAGGGAGGGACAACACCACCGGCGTGTAGTGCACTTTGGCAATTTGACCTTTTGCAATAGCCCACGTCTTTAACTCTATGGTGTACCACACAGTATGATGGAGTTTTTTTAGTTATGATGCCCTTTAGTGCTTCCTCACACAGTATAAGGCCCCTAAGTGCCCCCTCACAGTAGGATGTCTCCTAAGTATCCCCTCACAACAAGATGATCCCACTGTGCCCCAATTTATTACCCTGTTAACATGTGAGACATAGCGTTAACATAGCGAGAGGCTCAGTTACCCCACACTCTGTGGTGGCTACTTTGTGATCATCACAGAGTGATGCCCTTTAAGTACCCACACAGTATGATGCCCACTAAACACCCCACACACAGAGTGATGCCCTTTAAGTGCCCCCCACACAGTACAATGTCCCCTTATATGGTCCTCACACAGTGATGCCCCCTTACATGCTCTCCACAGAATGATGCCCCTGATTGCCTCCAATTTGAATACTCACCTACTGTATCTCTGGTCTTTGCTGTGATTGTCTCTGGCTCAGTGCAGCAGGCCACCAATGACAGAGAAATGGTTAAGTAAGGAGCTGATGGCTGCCTGCTGCACCATTGTGTTCAACCTTATCTGCATCCTGAGGACACAGTTACAGCTGAAATCAGGTCATACAGGGGTCTGGAGAACTGGCATCTGCGGTCCATCAGTTTAATATGCCTGTGACCAGAGAAGGAATTCTTGCATTATATAGACTTTGTATTGCTTCATTACTCTTGAACACTTACTCCCCTATTCCCTCACAATACAGCTGAATACTGTTGTAGCCAGTAGCAAGACGCCCAGTGATCAGCTTTGCCTCCACAAAGGCAAAGGTCAGGTGATTGACACACACTGGGCCAGAGGGTTATCCTTCCAGCACCATGGATCTCGACACCTCCACTTCCAGCGCCACTGGACCAGACTCATGACGTGGCATCTACATGCATGTTACTGTTGCTGGCCATACTGGCCTCAGTGGTGATATGCCTAGGAATGATACGCGACTGCCGAGGATGCGTCCTAGAATAAAGTAATTGTATCCATGGTAAAGAAAGACCACACTGAAGGCCAGCAACAGCACTCTAGACCTAGACGAGTACAGGCTTCTTTTCTTAAACTGCGGAGTGCAAGCTCTTGACTCCTTACCAAATCTGTCTATCTAACTAGCTATTCAGTGTCAGACTGCGGTGCCTAGGGCTCAACAGTAAAATTTATTTTGGGGGCCCACCGTATGGATTAAAATATTACCTGCTCACACAGCAGCAAAATGCTACCAGATGACTGAACATGAGGGTCCCTGCAGCAACTTTGAGAAGGTAGGTCCTGGGGAGAAGAGGACACTGGCAGCTTTCCTGTATACCGAGAAGTCATCTCAGCTCTGATTGTGTCTATAATAATAAACTGGGGAGTTTCTTTAATAATCTATCAAGTTTTTATATGAAAATAGGCTACTGTAGTTGAGGTGCTGTACATGGAATATATGTATGTAGTGCAGTAAGTCTACTGTGTTATGTGCCACTTGTGCAGGGGGTGGGAGACTAGCTCTATCTATCTATCTATCTATCTATCTATCTGTCATGAACCAGTGGGTGTGAACCCACTGTGCCTCGTACCCTACCTCCTCTAAGGGCGTTGTCTAAGGATACCCCTCGATCTTCACAATACCCCTGATGGTGGGGATAGACTTTCCGAGGGGAACACCAGGTTGCTACCTCTTGAGGAGGGTTGGAACACGAGGCAGCTGGTCCAGGCAGATTAGGAGGTACCTGCGAAGGTACCAGAGATACAGCGGTGGTCAGAGGAGCAACAATGCGGGACTGGAAGGATGAGGCAGAGGCGAAGTCAGACAGGCAAGGGTCAGGGCAGGCAGCATAGGTACAGGTCAGGCAATCCGGGTTAGCAACAAGAGAGTAAATGCAGGCAGGCAGGGATCAGGCAGGTAACGGAGTCCGGTAATATGAGCAGGGATCAGGAACACTAGAATACTAACAGGAATGCCAGCAACCAAAGGCAAGGCACAAGGACCTTGACACTGAGACATCTGGGAAGAGGGCTGAGCCCCTTATATATGAACAGGAGGGCCAGGGTTGGTCAATGATGTCACATGATCCAACTCACATGATCCAACATGGTCACATGATCCAACTCACATAATCCAACATGGTCACATGATCCAACCCACATGATCCAACATGCGCCGGGCCAGAGGGAGTGATGTTGTTACCAGGGCTGAATGAAAACTCTGGAGCTGATCACAGACCAACAGCACTTACACAGACAGGGCCTAGGACTGCAGCGGTGAACAGGAAACACATTCAGCAGATCACCACTGAACACGGTGCACAGGACCGTGGTGGTAAGCAGGGGAACAGCGGCTGCCGCTATTACACTAATATCTATCTAAAAAAAAAAAAAGAAAAAAGAGGCAGCACTCTCCAGTAAAAAAGTGAAAAAAATGAAAGTCTTTATTTACCCATGTGGGATTGCGACGTTTCGGCCCAGACTGAGCCTTTCTCAAGCAGTCATTGGCAATGTGAGTAAAACATTTATACAAAAACTCAAGTGAGCATAATAATTAATCAATCAGCTTTACAATCAACCATTAAAAATACAATACAGGTGTGCTGTGAATTTAAAACATGATGCATATTAAAAAAATTCCTAAAGTGCCATCGTGAAGTGCCATCCTATTATAACATGATTAAAATAAACAAATCACACTTAATGAATAATAGTTGCAATATAAAAACCTCAAATGTAAGTTAATCATGTCAAGTGTACATAATATTCATAAACACCCTACCAGGTGTAGCGGAGGATGAAGCCTTTAATTGCACACAGACATGTGGCTCCGTTGGCGTCTATGGGGTTCCAATGCGCATGCCCCAGTAAATGCACATCAGCAGGATACTCAATATGTGCCACGTTTGCAATACATGCATCCTTTTCACCAAGTATACACATCCCCCATTTTAGAGCAGGGAAACGCCCGCAACCTAATCCTAATATTATCAACTCTCTGTAGTACTACAAGATCATACATAGCACCATACCGCTCACAACGATATTCAAATAGGTACAATAAGGCTTACTATTTAAACACTATCGGTCCGTATCCTCCATTTATCCAACTGGACCACAGGGCTCTCCTGTATGTGGTAACCCATAGCAACCATCTGGCAGCCCAAGGAGTGGGAGCAAGAGAAAGTCTGCCACAAAGTGACACACTTTTCCCCGCTACATGGCAGAGAAGCACGAAATCGGGTCACCATCGGCGATCTGTTCACCCAACTCCAACATATTCCACCCCTATAGGGCTCCATGCACTGGCCATATAGGGTTAACAGTGTATAGCAAGCCAAAAGTGCCTGAAATTGCCTTATCAACAGTATGATAAAGTATAACAGAGAGGTATACATAAATCACAGCAGGGCATAGATATATTTAAAAAGTAACACAATTATAAGGGCTATAATGCGCATTGGACATCCCAAATCCAGGAAATAATCCATCATTCTTTCCATAAAGCTTCATCCACCGTTCACTCCGGTAATCATTATCTGTTGTAGGATAAAAAAGAAAAAAAGATTATAAATAAAACAACATGTATATCTCCTAAGTACTTAATTTTATGTTTGTATATATATATATATATATATATATGCCAATATCATACCAATGAATCAACTTAGTATTCTCAGATGAATCACAGCCATACTACAAAGCTATCTGTATATCGGGATCTATAGCAATACGTTTAATTTGTAGTCAACATTCAGACCCTTAAGGGTTAAAGTACCTAACCTGTGAATCCACTGCAATTCTTTTCGAAGTAGCAACTTTGCTCTGTCGCCCCCCCCCCCCCCCCCCGTCTCAAAGGGGGTACATGGTCTATAATTCGAAAACGTAATTGGTTTTCACTATGTTTAAATTCTGTGAAGTGTCTTGAAACTAGCAGATCAAGTCTTTTTTTATGGATGGTATACCTGTGATGGGTCAAACGTATTTTCAAATCCAACGTAGTCTCCCCTACATACCAAAGATCACACGGACATGTGAGGAGATAAATAACAAAATCCGCACTACATGTCAAAAAGTGCCGGGCCATAGGATCTAACATGGCCCCGACCTATGCTAATATGTATATGCGCCATTTGGAGGAGGATGTCGTCCTTGTCTCCCACCACGCCGCACATGTAGCGGCGTGGTGGAGATATATCGACGACATCTTCCTCCTGTGGCATGGATCCTTAACCCTTTCGCGCCCGGAGCTTTTTTCGGTTCTTCATTTTCGTTTTGCGCTCCCTGCCTTCAAACAGCCATAACTCTTTTATTTTTCTGTTCACATAGCTGTATGAGGGCTTGTTTTTAGCGGGACAAGTTGTACTTTCCAACGCCACCATTTAATATTGCATACGGTGTAGTGGGAAGCGGGAAAAAAAATTCCAAACCGGGTGAAATTGCAAAGAAAACGCTATTCCGCTACAGTTCTACGGGTTTCTTATTTAGAGCGTTCGATGTGCATTAAAACTGATCCATTACTTTCATTCTACTGGTCATACGAATCCGGCAATACCTAATATGTATAGTTTTTCCTGCGTTTTCATAGTGATAAAATAATTAGAAAGTTGCCCTTTTTTTTTTTTCCTTGTCAAATCTTGACCCCTATAACTTTTTGGTATTTATGTGTACAGAGCTGTATGGGGGCTCATTTTTTGCGGGACGATCTGAAGTTTTTATTGATACCATTCTGGGGTGTGTATGACTTTTTGATCACTTTTTATTTAATTCTTTTTAGAAAAAAAAGCGACAAAAAACGGCAAATCGCCATTTGGACGCTTTTTTCCACCACACAATTTGCCGTATTGGAATTTTTTTTTTTTATTTTAAAAGTACGGGCGTTTTCGGTCACGGTGATACCCATGATGTCTATATTTATTGTTATTTAGGTATTTATTTTTTACTTATACGGAAAGGGGGGTGATTTGAACTTTTACATCGTTTTTATTTTTTATATATTTTTTAACATTTTTTTTTTAATTTTTTTTTTTACTATTAGAAAGCTCAAATATGGGCTTATATATTGTGGCTTTTTTTTTTCTTTATGAGCAATTATGGATTTTATAGACTCAGAAATCCATGAGTTGCTCATTTCTTATCCTGGCCTGCCATCTAGTGGCCAGAATAAGAATTGCACTTTGAAAACTGTAATCCTCACCAGCGAGGATTACAGTTTTCATATGGTGTACAGACACCCCGATTGGCCACACGGGGTATCTGTACACCACCCGGAAGCGAATGCTTCAATGTATCAATAATTGACCAGACTTTGAAAACGAAGTTATATGTTAAACCCACAGATAAGAATTCACTATTACATTTTCATAGCGGACATCCAAGAAGTATGATTAAGAACTTACCGTTTAGTCAATTCTTACGAGCTACACGTATTGTGTCGGAACCTACGCAACTCCAGGTTACTTTAGATAATATGGCATGTAAATTTACACAGAGAGGTTATCCGAAAAAATTAGTGGAGCAACAAAAGAGACAGGCTCTCTCGGTCGGCAGGGATGCAGCTCTGCAACCTCGACAAAAACAGGGATTACGGAGTAGGATTCATTATGTATCTACCTTCTCAGAACAAGCTATTAAAATTGGTAATATTATAAGACATCACTGGCCAGTGCTACATAAATGCCACAAAGACATTCCGGAGTTCAGTACTCCACCTGTTTTTTCTTATAGAAGGTCGAAAAGTCTGGGTGACCAATTGGTACACTCAGACTTTCCACCACTTAAATTGTCCACACAAACTTACTTGGCACCACGGAAGTTGGGTTGTTACCCATGCCTGGCATGTGTAAACTGCCGGCTTATGTTGAAGGGTGGTGAGTTTACGCATCCTGTGAGTGGGGAAATATTCAATATAAGGCACTTTTTGACATGTAGTGCGGATTTTGTTATTTATCTCCTCACATGTCCGTGTGATCTTTGGTATGTAGGGGAGACTACGTTGGATTTGAAAATACGTTTGACCCATCACAGGTATACCATCCGTAAAAAAAAGACTTGATCTGCCAGTTTCAAGACACTTCACAGAATTTAAACATAGTGAAAACCAATTACGTTTTCGAATTATAGACCATGTACCCCCTTTGAGACGGGGGGGCGACAGAGCAAAGTTGCTACTTCGAAAAGAATTGCAGTGGATTCACAGGTTAGGTACTTTAACCCTTAAGGGTCTGAATGTTGACTACAAATTAAACGTATTGCTATAGATCCCGATATACAGATAGCTTTGTAGTATGGCTGTGATTCATCTGAGAATACTAAGTTGATTCATTGGTATGATATTGGCATATATATATATATATATATATATATATATATTTATATATATGCAAACATAAAATTAAGTACTTAGGAGATATACATGTTGTTTTATTTATAATCTTTTTTTCTTTTTTATCCTACAACAGATAATGATTACCGGAGTGAACGGTGGATGAAGCTTTATGGAAAGAATGATGGATTATTTCCTGGATTTGGGATGTCCAATGCGCATTATAGCCCTTATAATTTTGTTACTTTTTAAATATATCTATGCCCTGCTGTGATTTATGTATACCTCTCTGTTATACTTTATCATACTGTTGATAAGGCAATTTCAGGCACTTTTGGCTTGCTATACACTGTTAACCCTATATGGCCAGTGCATGGAGCCCTATAGGGGTGGAATATGTTGGAGTTGGGTGAACGGATCGCCGATGGTGACCCGATTTCGTGCTTCTCTGCCATGTAGCGGGGAAAAGTGTGTCACTTTGTGGCAGACTTTCTCTTGCTCCCACTCCTTGGGCTGCCAGATGGTTGCTAAGGGTTACCACATACAGGAGAGCCCTGTGGTCCAGTTGGATAAATGGAGGATAAGGACCGATCGTGTTTAAATAGTAAGCCTTATTGTACCTATTTGAATATCGTTGTGAGCGGTATGGTGCTATGTATGATCTTGTAGTACTACAGAGAGTTGATAATATTAGGATTAGGTTGCGGGCGTTTCCCTGCTCTAAAATGGGGGATGTGTATACTTGGTGAAAAGGATGCATGTATTGCAAACGTGGCACATATTGAGTATCCTGCTGATGTGCATTTACTGGGGCATGCGCATTGGAACCCCATAGACGCCAACGGAGCCACATGTCTGTGTGCAATTAAAGGCTTCATCCTCCGCTACACCTGGTAGGGTGTTTATGAATATTATGTACACTTGACATGATTAACTTACATTTGAGGTTTTTATATTGCAACTATTATTCACTAAGTGTGATTTGTTTATTTTAATCATGTTATAATAGGATGGCACTTCACGATGGCACTTTAGGAATTTTTTTAATATGCATCATGTTTTAAATTCACAGCACACCTGTATTGTATTTTTAATGGTTGATTGTAAAGCTGATTGATTAATTATTATGCTCACTTGAGTTTTTGTATAAATGTTTTACTCACATTGCCAATGACTGCTTGAGAAAGGCTCAGTCTGGGCCGAAACGTCGCAATCCCACATGGGTAAATAAAGACTTTCATTTTTTTCACTTTTTTACTGGAGAGCGCTGCCTCTTTTTTCTTTTTTGTATGCTGGGACCTTGGTCTGGTCTGTTTGGCGTGCACCTCGTTTTTCCTCATTCAGTGCTGCTGAGACTTGTTTTTTGCTCTATCTATTCTATCTATCTATCTATCTATCTATCTATCTATCTATCTATCTATCTAGTATTTATTGTACACTGTGCAGCTCACTTTTAGAACTAGAGCACACTTTATAATACCGATACTCCTTACATTTTTGCAGTGACTAGACACAAATAAAATGTTTGCAGCTCATAATTCATTGTATTTTGGCTAGTTTGTGAGAGGCAAATTAATTCCCCGTACAACACTCAGACAGTCTGCACACAGACATAATCAATAACTGTAACACAGCTCAATAAATGTAACATTTTGAAGGGCGTGAGCAGCTTATCATCTTTGTTCCAGCAGTTCCTGTTTTTAAAATATCATTGCGAGGCAGAAATTATACCCATCCCCAGTAGCAGTCCGCTCGGTGCACTAATGCCTCATCTCCTTACTAAGAATAATATTCTAACCAAATCCTGGAGATAAAGGGCTGTGCCGGTATCTAGTCATTGTGCGGGCCTATCTGATTTATTTTCTGGGGGAGATTTAGTAGAATAGAATATTTCTTTCACCGATTCTCCTTCAAGCCATTAATATACTGTAGGATGCAGCGATTTCGGTCTGCTGTATCATCTTGCTAGTAATTAATGATATTGCTGATGCACAACCGTGCAGTACATCATTCATAAGTTCGACGTTAAAGGGACAGTCAGTGCTTAATAGATGCAGCCAGTAACTCCTTGGGTGAGCAAATAAATTGGATGAAAATGTTAAAAGTCTTCTAGTGAGCTGTCACATTATTGGCAAGTTCTAGGGTTTTGAGATGTATGGTATAATGTACATATCAGACACCAGGGGTGTTGCTAGGGTCCCAAAGGATCTGGGGCCCAAGCCCCAATGAATATGGCCCAATTCTCTATGTCGACCCTCGCCCCAACCCTGCTATACAGAAGAACATACCTCACATCCAGGGCCTCCCAGGTGACTTCTCCTCTGATATAGATCTTCTCTGTCGTCATCTTCTCCATTCGGTCCGGACAACTTCTCTCAGCCGCCTTGTCTCTGAAGAGTGTGACACACAGACATCTTATCTTCCTCACATTTCTAACATCATCCCCCAACCTGGAGTCCCAAACAGCCTTATCCTGATGCTCGCTGTGCCCCCCAAAACCTCCATATTCTATCCTGGAGAAATAATACTGCCCCCCATAGTAATAGTCCTACCAATAGTAATTCCATTATTAGTAACACTCCACTCTACAGTGACCGCAGTACTGATAATGCTCCCCAAGAGTGCCTCCATTAGTAGAAGAGCACTCCAGTATTACTAATACCCTCACCGAGCCCCTAGTAGTAATAAGGCCCCCTATTGTTCCCCCAGTGGTAATAAACCTCTCTACAGACCCCTCAGTATTAAAAAGGCCCCCCATAGTGCTCTTAGTAGAAATAAGGCGGATCTATAAGTCCCTCCTATAGAGCCCCTAGTAATAAGAATGCCTAATGTCCCCTGGATTTATAATACCCCTAATGTGCCCCCAGTATTTATATCGCTCCCCCTACTGTTATAATGCTCACCCTGAAGTGCCTGCTGTAGTGCTGTAGTTATATTCCTCCCTTTAGTGTCCTCAGAAATTATAATTCCTCAGCCCCTCCACCATACAGTCCCATGTAAATAAAGCTATTTCCCTCCCTCCGCAGTAGAGTCCTGTGTAAATAACATCACACCAACTTTCTAGCCCCCTACAATATAAAGTCCCATGTAAATAACATCCCTCTCTATCTACAGCCACCTCCAAATACAGTCCCATGTAAATAACATCATTGCCACCTATAGCCATCATCAACATACAGTCCTATGTATTACTCCCTCCGACAGCTGCCTTCAACATACAGTTCCATGTAAATAACCTCACTTCCTTCCCACAGCCACCTCCAACATGCAGTCCCATGTAAATAACATCACTCCACCCCACTGTCCCATGTAAATAACAGAACCCATGATAACATCCCTCTCTTCTGCCCTAACATACAGTCCCATTTAAATAACCACAACTCCCAGCATCCCTCTGCTTCTCCCTTCACTTACCTTTTCTGATGTAGCAGAGATCACTGCAGCTTCTTCCCTACAATTCTCCTCTTCAGTTTAGAAGACAGGGGTTGAAAAGGACCTGCAATGATGTCACAGTCATATGACCAGTGCCGGATTGGACGGCACTGATCACATGACCTGTGATGTCATTACATGTCCTACATATCTTGCAGTAGGTTAGATTCAATTGTACTGCCGTCCCAAATGTTTTAGCCTAGCAATGCCCCTGTCAGGCATGTTACTGTATGTGTAATCTTCTAAATATTGTATTATATATATATGCAACAGTCACAAGTTCCTGCAGCTTTTTTTGCCTGAGACAAAAATTGAATAGCTGGTCTCCCCTGCTTCAAATTGGGAATGGGAAAGAGTGGACTGTACATGAGTCTAAAAATGCTCCCTCCTCATATATATATATATATATATATATATATATATATATCTGCTGTCTGTCCGTCCATCTTTATGCAGAGCCAAACAGCTTGACCGATCTGCACCAAATTTGGCACATAGGTAAATCAGGTGCCTAAAAAGGTCTTGGACATACCGTTCTTGACATACACACAAAAAACACAATTATGCTGTGACATCATATGACCCATATTAGCTAATAGAAGCTTTCAGGCCCTTCGCTTGTTTCCTAACTGACATACACATGGTCACATAACCCCTATTGGCCAATAGAAACTCGCAGGTCCTTCAGTCTTCACGTTACCAACATACACACGGTTTTACACCAGGTTTCCATAACAACCTAGCCATTTATCTTCAGTGTCATAGGGACATTGTGGAGGTCATTGTTTTTGGGGGAATTGTTATGGGAGCACTGTGGCTAACACTGTTATGGGGGTGCTATTGTTGTCAATGTTATGAGGGCACTGTGGATATCTTTTAACCACACACACAAATAATAAATTAAATAGACCCATGCAAAGCTAGGTCTTTCATTTAGTCAGGGGCGTTTGAATCTGACCAAGGACACAATCTGCATGGAGTTTGTATGTTCTCCCCATGGTTGCTTGAGTTTCCTCCAGGTACTCTGGATTCCTCCTATAATCCAAAGACATACTGATAGGGAACTTAGATTTTGAGCTCCACTTGGTACAGCAAGTGAAGATAATGTCTCTAAAGCTCTGAAGAATATGTCAGTGCAGTATAAGTGATTAAAAGAAATACATTAATAAAGAATGGTTCTCCAGTTTGTTTTGCAAGGTTCATATTGTTGCAAGGGTGTGTGTGTGCAGGGAAGCAAGCACAAGAACCCATCATGGTACAGAGCGGCTCCCTGCAAAGTGACTGGGGAACTCTCAAGAATATAGGCAGGCTCTGGAAAAGGGAAGACCCTTAGAGACCCACAACGGCAAAAGAAGGGCAGGCTGAGGGGCCTAAAGTGAACTTGCAGAAACCCAACCTGATGGAATCAAAATCTGTAACATCTACAGAACTTTTCTTACAGTCTAGGACAACCAACAACCCATTGGCTACAAGATCATCCAGTGGGTAGCCCTTGGGTTGTCATTTTGGAATCTTGACCAAGGATAAATAAAGAGATGGATCGAGTTTAGCATTGGTTGGTGGGTAGGGTTCAATTTGCTGTGAGATCCCTCTCCTTTATGTAAATGCTTATGGTGAAGACATGGTTTAGTCTGCATCCTGGTGCTTTTTTGTTTAATGGAATCCTGTAATCGACATATTGGATGTGTTTGATGAGTAACTGCATTCACTGCATAAACAACATACAGCAATCTTTAACATGACCCTTAATACATAAAATGTACAATTGTGGCAATCTTTAAATTGACAGGGGTTGTCCGAGTTATGACAAAAAATATATAGCACTGTAAATCTGATGGGCAGCAATATATAACTAAGTTAAGCAAGTTTTAGGCAAAAAAAAATCCATATTTCCTAATTTCCCTGGTTCTCTTCTGGTCTTTGTTTACATGCAATAACAACAATCTCAGCCCCTCCCCCCTTCTCTGCAAAGGGAATGAATACAAGTGCTGAGTGACATGTCTGCCTGCTGGAATACTCAGCAGCATGTTGTATGTGTAGGACTACAAGTCCCAGCTGTACAATGACACTGCTAATACATACAGGAATTTCTCCCTACCTGTTCTTGTACAATACAATTCCTCTACAGCTCTTGTGCCCAGCATTTGTCTCCTCTCACTGCTGTAGCTACTGTTTGTTGTAAAGCCTTGAGCCCTCAGTGTGTTCTGGCTGAAGGGGTTAATGTTTTATCTGAAGGAAACCAGGGAGAGAGCAGATAACAGCCCGGCAAAGAAAGGGGGCGTGGCCAGTGACGTCTCGTGTACAGACTGTTATCTGAACTCTGAGGCTTGTGAACGAAACATCACAGAGCAGAGAGATAAGGTGACATCACAGGTCATGTGACCCTCAGTCAACTCTGAGAAACCAGCAGCTTTAGAAACACAAAGTATATGGGAAAGTTGTTATACCTGACAAGTTAGAAACATATAAAGAACAAAAAAATAACTCGGACAAGCCCTTTAACACAATAAAAGCCATTGAAAGTTAAAGGGATTTTTTCATCTCAAACACTGGTGGCATATCACTAGGATATGCCACCAATGTCTGATAGATATGGGTCCTACCTCTGGGACCTGCACTTATCTCTAAAACACAGCACGCAAAGTGCATATGTGGCCGCCCTCCATTCTTTCTGAAGGGAGTGCAGAAAATAGCCGAGCAGCATACTCGCCTATTTTCAGAAGTCACATAGAAATGACTGGGAAGCACACCACGTAAGCGCAGCCACTTCTCCATTTACTTCTAGGGGACTCACAGAAATAGCCCAGTCAGCACTCTGCTATTTTTGGTGCTCCCATAGGATTTAATGGAGGGCAGCCGCGCTTGCACTGTCCGCTTTACTTTGCGGGCTCTGTTTTAGAGACAGGGGAGATGACACAACCCCTTTAATGCCAGAATCTACTTCAAAGGGGTTGTCTCACTTGGCCACGGTTGCTGGATTGCAGGGTGGTCATAACCATGGAAATGATCAGTGTATAATGTGATGGAAAAATGAATAAAACCAGTAAAGGAGGCAATATGGACAATCACAATACATTAGTAAGTGCCTTGTATTAACTTCCTCTACATGATAAATGACATTTGCTGAAATGAGACAACCCCTTTACAATTATTTAATGCACCATGGGTGTCAATTTAACCAATGCTTTATCTGTATGAAATGTCCACATAATGATGACTTTAGTAATAGCTGATAAATAGCTTCTGTACAGACTACGTTTTATGTTTGATTGTAACCATCCGAAATTGGATTTCTGTCTGATGGACTTATGTACATAACTGTGGCAAGGTTGTTACATTAACAAGTGACCTCGGAAAAAGCACATCATAATCAGCTCTTTGATAACAACTTGCTCCACTGTTTTAATGGATTTTTTCTAAAACTGGTCCCCCCTGGGAACAGGCTGACATCATAAATAAGACTTTGTTAGCATCCCGCTGCTCCTGAAAAGCTTTTTCAGAATAGTCTCCCATGTATTAAGTAGTTCAAAACAGATTAAATACCAAAGTTTGATTTCTTTAGTGGTTACCGCGTAAGTCTGTCTGAGAACTAATGTACTGTGGGATTCATGCATATTCAAGCAATGTTCAGTCCTCGGTTGCATCTGCATCAAATATGGAGACATAAAATGTTCAGTTGACTCTGAGTATTTTACCTACCTTATGTCTTCTTATTTCAGACAGAGAACGAACACAATTCAAGAGATGTTATTCCCGGGAGCATGGCACAGTATTTCACAGTTTAAATGATATTCCATGTATGTATGCAACAATGTTCTTTGCAGATAGGCGAGAGCATTTCAGTATTCCTTGAGATATAAACTTTAAATAGTCAGTGAAGTCAGCTCTTAAAATGCTACTTTATTCATATAAACTATATTTATTGCATACGAGTAGAGATGAGCGAGCATACTCGTCCGAGCTTGGTGCTCGTTCGAGTATTAGGGTACTCGTAAGTGCTCGCTGCTCGGAACGAGTATCTCGCCATACTCGAGGAAATGGTAACTTCCGCATCGTGCTTTTTTGGCGCCTATAAACACAGCCAATCACAAGCCAGGAGACTCTACAATACACCCAGCATCACGTGGGGCACTTACATGTCGATGGCAGGGTTGGCTGGCCTGATCAGGTGACCCTGGAATATACTAGTGACTGGCCGCGGTGCTCGGCTCAGATGCCGTCTGGATGTCGTTAGGGATAGAGCTGCTGCCTTTCAGGGACAGTGTTAGGGCCTGCATTTAGTTCTCTGTTAGGCAGGAATCACCCACAAAGAACCCAACAGCCCTTCTAAGGGCTAGAAGACATTTTTTTTTTGGTCTCCTGGCTTGGCTGGCTGGCTGGCACTAGTAGTGCAGCTATCGCCATATATAACCCTCTTTTTTTTATGTTATATCTCAGTGATACAAATCCATTGCACACAGCAGTGTGGAACCATTCTGTGTGTCACAGTTCAGCACACTCACTCCAATCCATATATACTGTCCAGGTGACACTTTCTGTACGTCACAGAATACAACCAAGTAATTTGCTACCTGTCACGTATACAGCTTGATCCTAAAAATCTCTGTGCGACATTTGTCTGGGTCGCAGTCTAAATAGCCACCGTCAGTAGGGTGTCAGTCAGCTCTACGATAGTTTCTGCACGTCACGTTCCAAAAAAAAACAAAAATCCAAAACAAAATATACAAAAAAAATTAGTTTTTTTGTTGTTTTAGCTCAGTGATACAAATCCATTTTACTCAGCTGCGTGTAACCTTTCTGTGTGTCAAAGTTCAGCACACTCGCTCCAATCCGTATATACTGTCCAGGTGACACTTTCTGTACGTCACAGAATACAACCAAGTCAATTGCTACCAATAACGTATACAGCTTGATCCTAAAAATCTCTGTGCGACATTTGTCTGGGTCGCAGTCTAAATAGCCACCGTTAACAGGGTGTGAGTTAGGTCTCCGATAGTTCCTGCATGTCACGTTCCCAAAAAAACTAAACTAAAAAAAAAATATAAAAAAAAAATAATTTTTTTAGTTGTTTTAGCTCAGTGATACAAATCCATTTTACTCAGCTGCATGTAACCTTTCTGTGTGTCACAGTTCAGCACACTTGCTCCAATCCGTATATACTGTCCAGGTGACACTTTCTGTACGTCACTTAATTAAACCAGACTGAACAAGTTTGTGGGTTTCAGTACACCAGGCCCGTTTATTTTTTATTTTTTATATCATACACTTATATACAGAAAATGTTGAACCCCAGGGCTAAGGGTCGAGGACGAGGGCGTGGGCGTGGGCATTCAATTAATGCAGGGTGCAGAAGCCGTGGTCCTGGGCAGGGTGAGACAGTACCTGCTAATGAGGGAGCTGTGGAACGCCGCAGAGCTACACTCCCTAGCTTCATGTCTCAACTTACAGGGACACGTGGTAGAGGACTGTTGAAACCACAACAGTGTGAACAGCTGATCTCGTGGATTGTGGACAATGCTTCAAGTAATTTGTCCACCAGTCAGTCTTCCACGCAGTCCACCCACGTTACCCAAGGGAGCACTCCTCTGGCTCCTCCACCTCAACCTCCTTCCCCCCAGTCTGCCCCCTCCCAGGAAAATTTGGAATGCGATCCGGCATACTCTGAGGAACTGTTTTCTGAACCCTTCCCAGAGTCACAAACCACTTCTCAGGTTGCTGCTGACCTCTTTCCCGATGCCCAAGTTTTCCAACTGTCGCAGTCTGTGGGTGATGATGATGATGATGACAATGTTGACTTAGTGGAAGAAGTGTGTAAAAAGGTGTCAGACGATGAGGAGACACGGTTTCAGACAGTGGTGAAGTTGTTGTTAGGGGAGGAATTCCGAGGGGGGAGCAGACTGAGGAATCGGAGGATGACGAGGTGACTGACCCAAGCTGGGTTGATATGCCGAGTGAAGACAGTGCTTCTGAGGCGGAGGCGAGTGCTGCACCAGAACAGGTTGTAAGAGGCAGTGGTGTGGCCAGAGGGAGAAGCAGGGCCAGAGCTGGTGCATCAGCAGCAACTGTTTCACGTAGTGAAGCTGCCGTGGCGAGGCCTAGATGTTCGCAAGTCTGGAGGTTCTTTAAAGAAAGTGAGGATGACCGACGGACTGTGGTGTGCAACCTGTGCCACACCAGGATCAGCAGGGGTGCCACCACTACTAGCCTAACCACCATCAACATGCGCAAGAATATGAGTGCTAAACACCCCACTCAATGGAACCAAGGCCGTTCACCACCTCCTGCGGGTCACACCACTGCTCCTTCCCCTGTGTCACTCGCTGCCTCTGCTAGTCAACCCCCTGCCCAGGACCCTGGCACGAGCGCCTCCCGCCGGAAAACCACACATTCGCCTCCACGATCCTCCACAGTGTCCACCAACGTGTCCCAGCGCAGCGTTCAGCTGTCTTTACAGCAGACGCTGGAGCGCAAGAGGAAATACAGTTTCACCCACCCACATGCCCAAGCCCTCAACGTCCACATCTCCAAATTGCTTAGCCTTGAGATGCTGCCCTATAGGCTGGTAGAGACCGAGGCCTTTCGCAATCTCATGGCGGTGGCTGCCCCTCGATATTCGGTCCCCAGCCGCCACTATTTTTCCTGATGTGCCGTCCCAGCCCTACACCAGCACGTGTCACAGAACATCATCTGTGCCCTGACCAACGCTGTTTCTGAGAAGGTCCACCTAACCACGGACACGTGGACAAGTGCTGCCGGGCAGGGACACTATATCTCACTGACGGCACATTGGGTTAACTTGGTGGAGGCTGGGACCGAGAATGACCCTGGGGCCGCTCATGTACTGCCCACACCGAGGATTGCGGGGCCTACCTCGGTCACGGTCTCTCAGACGTACTATGCCTCCTCCTCCGACCCCTCCTCCTCCTCCACCTCCTCCTCCAAATTACCATCCGTGGGCACGGCGCCTTCAGTCGGTAGCTCTGGGCGCAGCAGCAGTGCCGTGGGTAAGCGCCAGCAGGCGGTGCTCAAACTGCTGAGCTTAGGTGACAAAAGGCACACCGCCCAAGAGCTGTTACAGGGCATCACGGCGCAGACCGATGTGTGGCTGGCACCGCTGAACCTCAAGCCAGGCATGGTTGTGTGTGACAACGGGCGTAACCTGGTGGCGGCTCTGCAACTTGGCAGACTGACACATGTGCCATGCCTGGCCCATGTGTTCAAACTCATAGTTCAGCGGTTCCTCAAGACATACCCCAATCTGTCTGATTTGCTCACCAAGGTGCGCCTCATCTGTGCGCATTTCCGCAAGTCGACCACAGATGCTGCCACTCTCAGGGCAGCGCAGCGCCGCCTACAACTGCCCGCTCACCGACTGTTGTGCGACGTGCCCACGAGATGGAATTCCACATTAAACATGTTATCCAGAGTTTACCAGCAGCGCAGAGCGATTGTAGACTTCCAGATGTCAACTTCCACCAGAACTGGTAGTCAGGTCAGTCAGATTCCTCAAGTCTACAATGAGGAGTGGACGTGGATGTCTGATATCTGCCAGGTGTTGAGCAACTTTGAGGAGTCAACACAGATGGTCAGCGGCGATGCCGCCATTATCAGCCTCACCATCCCGCTGCTTTGCCTGTTGAAAAACTCACTGCTCAGCATCAAGTCAGATGCTTTGCGCTTGTCACAAGAGACGGTGGAGGAAGATACGTCGCTTGATAGCCAGAGCACCCTCCGGTCTGTTTCTCAGCGCGTATCGGAGGAGGGGGATGAGGATGAGGAGGAAGAGGAGGAGAATGTCGGCGAGACAGTAGAGGGTACCAGTGCTCAGTCCTTAACTCTTGAGCGTGTATGGGCTGAAGAGGAGGACTTGGAGGAGGAG
Source organism: Rhinella marina (assembly GCA_900303285.1). Classification (NCBI taxonomy): domain Eukaryota; kingdom Metazoa; phylum Chordata; class Amphibia; order Anura; family Bufonidae; genus Rhinella; species Rhinella marina. The sequence continues at coordinate 26,431 of ONZH01006340.1, read as the reverse complement.
GAGGAAATGGAGAGTCAGGTCAGTGAGGAGAGGGAATTCTTGCATGTTGGGACTCTGGCGCACATGGCAGACTTCATGTTAGGCTGCCTATCCCGTGACCCTCGCGTTAGAAGAATTTTTTCAAACACCGATAACTGGGTGTTCACTCTCCTGGACCCACGGTACAAGCAGAACCTTTCCACTCTCATCCCTGCAGAGGAAAGGAGTATGAGAGTGAATAGATATCAACAGGCCCTGGTGCACAAGCTGAAACAATTCTTCCCATCTGACGCCGCTAGCGGCAGAGGGCATGGTTCTGTGGGCCAAGTAGCGGGGGAGAGGAGGCGAGCACGAAGCTTGTCCAGCACTGGCAGGGGAACGCTCTCCAAGGCCTTTGCCAGTTTTATGTCACCCCAGCAAGACACTGTCACCTGTCCCCAGTCTAGGCAGAGTAGGGGGAAGCTGTACAGAAAGATGGTAAGATAGTACCTAGCTGACCATACCAACGTCCGTAGCGATCACTCTGCTCCATACAACTACTGGGTTTCAAAGCTGGACACGTGGCCTGAACTGGCGCTGTACGCCTTGGAGGTGCTGGCCGCTAGCGTGCTGTCAGAGCGGGTATTCAGTGCAGCTGGTGGCGTCATCACCGATAAGCGTACACGCCTGTCAACTGACAGCGCTGACAGGCTGACGCTTATTAAAATGAACAAAGCCTGGATTTCACCGGAATTCAAATCTCCTCCGGGGGAAAGCAGCTAAAGATTTAAATAACTTATGTATCCGATTCTTTTTCTCTACTTCTCCTACTCCTCCTCCTCCTCCATATCGTCTTTGCCTAACGCTGACCCAAAAAACGCCATTTTTTAGAGGTCCAACTGGCACTCTTTTACCACAATTTTTCAGGAGGGCCCCCTACAGGCCCTCTATTCAAACAATTTTTCCAGAGGTCCACCTACAGGCCCTCTATTCAAACAATTTTTCCAGAGGTCCACCTACAGGCCCTCTCTTCAAACAATTTTTCCGGAGGGCCCCCTACAGGCCCTCTATTCAAACAATTTTTCCAGAGGTCCACCTACAGGACCTCTATTCAAATAATTTTTCCGGAGGTCCACCTACAGGCCCTCTCTCCAAACAATTTTTCCGGAGGTCCACCTACAGGCCCTCTGTCTAAACAATTTTTCAGGACGTCCACCTACAGGCCCTCTCTCCAAACAATTTTTCCGGAGGTCCACCTACAGGCCCTCTATTCAAACAATTTTTCCAGAGGTCCACCTACAGGCCATCTCTCCAAAAAAATTTTCCGGAGGTCCACCTACAGTCCCTCTCTTCAAACAATTTTTCCGGAGGTCCACCTACAGTCCCTCTCTTCAAACAAACTGTGTAAATTATTATTTTTGGGATAGGTGTGAAAAATAATATTACCTGCGTATCTATATTACCCAACATTGGATACAGTAGCAAGTAGAAGACCAAACACATGCTGCCAACAGGGTTCCGCAAATTCCTGGTCCACAATGTCAAGGAGGTCGAGGTTCTGTTGATGAGCAACAAGTCCTTCTGTGCTGAAATCACCGACAACGTCTCCATCTAAGAACCTAAAGACCATTGTGGAGAGAGCGGCACAGCTTGCCATCAAAGTGACGAACCCCAACGCCAGACTGCGCAGAGAAGATAACGAATAAATATCTCTGGTTATTTTTGCTAAATAAAAGTTAAATAAACACAAAAAAAATTGATCTGTTCCTGTGCCTGATCCACCCAAGTTGAATCTGTCCCATCATGAGAAAGTCCCCCCAAGGAGTCCCCACTGTAACTTGCTTCCCATACAACTACCTCACCCCCCGACACCTGTGTCTCGCCATTGTCAACCACCTCCTCAGACAACACTGGTAAATCCCCACTGTCAGCACACGGAAACAGCAAAAGGTCTTGCGAATTGGGGCAGAGAATGTTCTGGACTAGCACATCAGGGAAGGGGTGACTATGGGGTTCCAGGGAGTACGTGACCACCTGCAATATCCATTTAAAAGTCATGCCACACTTGATCGAGCTCATAATTGACAATTGTACCGGTTTATGCTAAATTTTTAAGTTGGGGTCCTGCGTCGTCATTCTAACTACATCCGGCTGTTGTCACCACCACACACGCTAGCCCAGGGGGCACTCCTCTGGCTCTTCCAGCGAAACCTCCTTCCCCCCAGCCTGCCACCCCACCTACAGGCCCTCTCTCCAAACAATTTACTTCTTTGTCCTATCTTTCTCTCTCTCTCTACAAACTATTTTTCCGGATAGCTGCCATATACGGTATTAAACTGAGTAGTATACATAGAAGACATACCACACTTGATCAATCTCATAATTTACGACTGTAACGGTTGATGCTAAATTTTTAAGTTGGGGTCCTGCGTCGTCATTCTAAATCCATCCGGCTGTTATTACCACCACACACGCTAGCCCAGGGGGCACTCCTCTGGCTCTTCCAGCGAAACCTCCTTCCCCCCAGCCTGCCCCCCCACCTACAGGCCCTCTCTCCAAACAATTTACCCGGATAGGGGACGTATTAGATATTGTATTGATGTTTTTTTTTGTTCGTCTTTTAATTGCCTCCTGACCTGTGATAGGCAGAGCATGGACACGTCCCCTTAGCTGCAGTGGGAAAGATACTCCCCTGGCCAGAGCAAGCTCTTTTTCCGTTTTCCGTGGTCGAAAAATCCATTAAATATAAGGTCCCAAGATAGGGGACGTATACGGTATTAAACTGAGAAGAATCGATACCATACCGGTTGATGCGACAGTTTTTCCAAATCCATTCCGGCTGTTGTCACCACCACACACGCTAGCCCAGGGGGCACTCCTCTGGCTCTTCCAGCTCAACCTCCTTCCCCCCAGCCTGCCCCCCACCTACAGGCCCTCTCTCCAAACAATTTACCAGGGTAGGGGACGTATTAGATATTGTACTGATTTTTTTTTAGATCTTCTTTTAATTGCCTCCTGCGATAGACGGGAATTGAACGTGGGTCAACTGCTTGGGAAGCAGCTATGCTCACCACTATACCACCAACAGCCACAGCAACTGATAAGAACAGATACTAAACTTGATGTCAGCTGCAGGCCAGCATGAGCAGTGGTGTCACCTGCAGGCGGTGATGGACCTTCGTTGCACCTAGTTGGGTGCTTCCCTAACATGTGATGGGTATTTGCCTCGCCTTTCTTGGTCTGGGTGAGCACAATTGCCATGAGGGTAACCACCAGGCTGTTGCCTGAGAATTTGGGGTAATGGTGGGATTAGGCAGCCTCAGAGGCATCCATGCATGCTGCCCCTGCTGTTTCCTGTCCATTTCCGTGGTGTTTCCATCATTTTCTGAGGTTTCCAGGTTTTCACCCAGCCTTCCCTAGGCAGGGCCCTGGTCCCCTGCAAAAAATGCTCGAGTCTCCCATTGACTTCAATGGGGTTCGTTACGCGAAACGAGCACCCGAGCATCGGGAAAAGTTCGACTCGAATAACGAACACCCGAGCATTTTAGTGCTTGCTCATCTCTACATACGAGTCATTAAAGAGGACCTGTCTGCCCTCATGGCTTGTCTGTTTTTGCAAATATTGGTATTTCTATTCCTTAGGGCTCATGCACACAATCGCAAAACACGGATCCTCAAAAAAAATATGACATCCGTGTGATATCAGTGTTGCATCCGTTTTTTTTTTTTTTTTTTGCGGATCTATTGTAACGATGCCTGAACTTGTCCGCAAAATGGAAAAGAATATTTTTGTTCTGTTTTTTTTTTTTTTCCGAACTGACTTGTCGACATACAGCAACGGAATTCACATGGAGTCAATACAATTTTTTTTTGCGGACCCGTTGAAGAGAATGTCTCTGCATACAGGTCACAAAAAAAAAACGTAACAGACACAGAAAAAAAATACATTCGTGTGCATGATCCTTTGGCTCTTGCCTGTCACCACAACTACTGCTACCACCCCCCTTCCTTCTTTTGCTGCTACTTCTGCCAGCTTCAGAAAAATTTTTGCCACTGCCTGTTCCCTTGGAAATTCCTGGCACCTGTCTGTTGGACATATAGAACAGAAACTGAAAAATATAATGTTTGTGTACATGAGCCCTTATGCTATGATGTCCCCTAAATTATTATTCCCAGAACTGGATGAACACATTAAAAGCTTTTGGGGCAATTATTTTTGTTACATTGTACTCATTTTGAGCTAAAAATAATTTTTTAACTGGGTCTTTATTAAAAATATGGAATCCTTTTTTCTGTAGAGAGCTGAGATGCTCTAGTAGCACACTTTGGATTTTCAGACCAGGAGCTGAAGGACTCCTTATCTCTGCTCTCTGACCTATATACTCTCATTATAGCTCAGTTCTTACTGTAAGAATGTGGCCTAAATAAGTGTTTATGACCTCTCAGTAGTTTAGAGATAAGGGTTGTTAGATGACGGCACAAAGTGAAAGTGAATCTACCAGTCAAACAGTTAGAAAAACAGTTAACCCTTTGTGACAGAACAGCTCAATATTTTTTAATAAAGGCCAATTGAAAAAAGTATATTTTTAGACAAAAATGAGTAACATGCAATCATAAAAATAAATTGCCTCTGAAGGTGTACATAGCTTTTAACATCAGGGTGTTACCAGTTGAGGGTGGCTTTCCACTACACTACCCAATCAGTGAGGTCAGTATCAGACTAAATAGAGAAAGACACCTTCAAGAAGAAAAATGGTAACACTCAACTGTTAATTTATTCATAAATTTCAAGGAAGGATAAAATAAGAAAGGGACAACATAGCATTTTAAGAGAAGACGCACCAGAATTGCTGTTTTATTGGGAATAAAAGTATCTACTATACTTAGCCAGGCAATTCTTCTCTGGTTAAGAGGCTCTCTTTCCAAAAAGAAAAGAAGGCTGAACCTCTATTACCACCAGATTCAAGGTACTGTAGCTGTCCCATAAGTCAATACTTGACCTTTTAAATAGGCCTTGAAGGATAATTTGGATACTAGTTAAGCCAATACTTCCTCTGTAGACAGCTATTTCAGGGTGATTGCCTCTCATCAGTGCAGAGTATAAAGAACTGGCTTAACTGGATTAGAGGCCTTTGTCAGGATTTGGTGGATAGTATTTCTCCTTATACTGTAAATAGCACCTAATGAGTCATATAGGCCAGTCAAAGCTCCTCTGGGGAAAAGAGTATGCAAATTAACCTTATTTCCAAAAATATTAAAAAGATGAACCTCTGATGCCCCCTGATGTAAGACAGCTATCCTGTAAGTTAATATTTGACCCTTTCAACAGGTCTTGGACCATAAGTTGGATAATAGCTAAACCAGTACCTTATCTGCAGACAGCTGCAGACAGTTCAGCTTTCTTTTTATTTTTGGAAAGTCAGCTAATTTGCATATTTTTACCCAAAGGCCTATATGCTTCATTATACCTACTAAGTGCTCTCCATAAGGATAAATAGTACCACCTGCATCCTGATGAAGGACCTCTTACTCAGTTAAGATAGTTTACTCAATTGTACTATTCGGTACATGTTGTCACATCTTGAAATATTACCCTGATTTACTAAGTCTTGTCCCCTGTTGAGCTGGAGATCAAGATAGGTGAGTTCGAAGCAGTGAATTATTCTTGTGGATGTGCTTCATAAATATTTATTAAACCTTATACAAAATTATGCACCAGTAACCTGAAGAATTTGTGTCAATGGTGTAATTTTATGACATAATAAGATTTGTAAAATTGTCGCTTTGCATGTGACTCTCAAAAAAATATGTTGACCTTGCATATAGACTCTTGTGTCTGGTATTTTGAATTTTGTCATTAATTAATTAATGCAAGTTAATTAAATTCTATGCAAGTTAATTTAGCACAAATAATACAATTCCACAAGTGTTTTTAATTAGTGTGATAATTAAAGTCTGCCATTCCTCTCATTGGATGCCTAATGCACACAGAGGTAACAATTGTAGCAACAGAGCTGATGTGTAGATTCTGCTCTCCTGAATTTAGAAGCCCATACAGCATAGTGATAGTTATTCAATAGAGTATAGAGTAGGTTCCCACCTGAACTGAGGTCACCTTGCTGTGGTAGGCACAGATATTTTTTAATATAAATATATTTGCTAACAAACTCATATTTATCATATCAAATGTGGTACTTATTTATATATAGATTTTGCATTTAGTACCTTGAGAGTGTCCTGTATCTGTATCAAGAAACAATGGGGGTCATTTACTATCCAGAAATACGTTGATATTAGGTGTATTTCTGGCACAGATCACAAAGGTTATTTGCGTCTCAATCTGCAACTTTTACCCGCTCACACCCGTTTTAAAAAAAAGGGGGTATGGCATGGGCAGGGAAGGGGACAATTTTTTCACAAATCACATTTCATTGTATGAAGTGGTTGCAATGACGGGGGATGTGTCGCTCTGTTATTTAACCCTTCAGATGCTGCATTCATGCTGATCTCGGCACCTAAGACTCACATTCAAGTGCTCAGGAGGTTAATCTGGAGTTAAACAAATAATAATTATACTTACCTCATCGACTTGATCAAGGAGAGACCTTCTGCTTCCATCTTGATTGAAGAAAATCCTCCAAAAGACCTGCAGAGAGTGTGAAGACCTCACCACGTGATCAACCTGGCCGCGTGCAGTGACGTCATCACTGGTGTGGCATAATCATGTGATGATGTCTTTATGCTCTCTGCAGGTCCTTTGGCAGGTTTTCTTTAATTAAGACGGGAGTGGATGGCCTCTCCACGGTCAACTCGATGAGGTGAGTGTAATTTTTTTATTTTCAGCCATTTTAGAAAAAATGTTATGCTTCAATTTGCTGAACACTAGTCATCAATATATACAGTACTGCCTGCATAACCCTTTTAATGTTTTGCAGACTTTAAAGGCATATTTACCTAAAGACTTAAAAAAAAAAAAATAATAATCCAAAACAAATTTATTTAGACCAACTATTAAAATTTATTAAGATCTCAGACCCAGGCAGCAAAAATGAATTCACACCCTAGACCAGACTAATAAAATTAAATTCAGATCCCTGACCAAACAAAGTGTCTGGGGTCTGATTAGTTTTAGGCTAAAACTAATCAGACCCCAGACACTTTCCTAAAATTAATCAGAGCCTAGGCCTAGACCAACTGCTTAAAAATGATCACTTCATAAAGTTAAATCGTTAGTTAAAATAGCCTTCCCCAGACCAGACCACAACAATTAATCAAACTGCTGACCGGCTCCTAAAATTGATTAGATTATAGTCACACTACTAATTCAGATTACAGACCAGACAAAAAGAAGAAAATATATATACACTCATGGACACAAAAATGCACCAAAATGTGACTACAAAATTAGAACAAAAGGATAGGTTTATTGGGGAAAACTGTTTATTTGAAAGGAAGCTCTAATACTACCTCTAGTATAGTACCTCTAACATGATGAGATACAGTTGGCCTTGGAGGCATACACGTTCTGTGTGGTATCCTGGAGCACATTTGCCCACATATATTGCAGCTGGGCCTGTAGATTCTGCACACTTGTAGGTTGATAAAGCTGGCATCTCAGCTATTCCCATAAATGCTGCACTGGCAAATATGATCCATTTGCCCTGAAAAATGGTGAGAGGGAGAACCTAGTATTCTACTTTGGATTTCTGGGAAATATATATGCATTGTCTGGTGGGAACTCTTTCTCATTATGGAAAGCACTTAGTATGCACAAGGAGTATTGTAGGCAATGTTGCTCTAGGTTTCTAGAAAAATGTCTGCAAATTAGCATTTTATTTATTTCTTCTACTTGCATCAGTTAGGCTTAGATTTCTTTTGGAAGGAAAGCTAATTTGAATATATTTCTCATAAACCTAAATATATTTAAATTAGCATTTTTCCAAAAAGGAAAAGAAAGCTAAGCATCTCTGATGTCAGCAGATATAAGTTATGCTAATTTGCATATATTTTTCCCAGGAACTCAGAACAGCATTGCGTAACCTACAATACCCCTCATGCATACTAGGTGCTCTCCATAATGAGAAAATTAACAGACAACACATATATACAGTATCTCCCAGAAACCCAGAGTAGCATGCTCACTCAGGAGATTCGGGACAAATTCCAAATTGGTAGAATCGATTCGCTCATCTCTATGTTGTTGTCCTCTAGCAGAGTATTGCAAAGGTTAATCACACATACATAGAGATCAACATGACATAAAACACCAATGTTGAAAATACATGTTATAGTCAATGGCTTATTTCTGAAGACCAAATTTAAACTCGTAATATTAAGTCACTTAGTGTTATCTATAGTAAGGTGTGCTTTAAACAAGCTGCACGAACAATATTATCAGTATTTTACATTAAGGCTTAATGGTTTTTACAATTACCAATTAAACCAGAAACTGTGGAATTGAGTGTTCCCTACTCTACAGATTTTGCAGCACTTTAACTGAGTTAATTAAAAACAACCAAATCTAATTAAAGTAAATAGCTGATGAAAATTAGAAATCTGATTTTATTTATTTTTCCAGTTGGTAGTTTGTAAAGTACAAAGCAGATTATAAAATGAATGCACTGCAGTCTTATTACACACACCAGTGTGTCCTGCAGCACTAACCATGTGGCTGGAACCGATACATATTAAGCATTAGGTTCCATCTGTTTATGGATGTGGTGAGAAGACTAATGTTGGAGTTATTACAGTACAGATATAAAGGAATAGAATATTTTATTTGCTTGCTATTTTGTGTAGTTTAGTAACATGTCAGAAGCTTATTGCTACATACATACAATATACACCTCTCTATGGTATGCAGATCATTATCCTATTGAACAACCTTACTTATAACAGCTACAAAATGTGATTTCTGAGTGTAAACAAGGTACTGAATAGAAATGAGCGGATTTCCTAAATTTTGTTTCTGGTCTAATTCGTTAGCATAAGCAGTCAGATGTGATTTGAGCTATATAAATTCGATCCAAATCAAAAGTGCCTTAATGGCACTGAAACGTCAAGTATGGTGTTCTGGGGTCTCCTAGGACTGTATCCAACCTCATTCAAACTCTTCAGTAGTGGTCTATTTTGAGCAATCTGTGTTAGGCAAATCATAAATAGAACCTTCGTAACAAATTTGATTTGTGTACAGTAGATTAAATACGCTCATAGAACAGGATGATGACATTTTATTGAATAGTCACCCCTAGGACTATCATAGTTATGTTTCAGAAAAAGTAGGCCTTTTATTTGTATTTATGTGGTTTCTAATAGGATTTATATATTTGGGTCATGGTTACTTAATAGTCCATTTGAACACAATATCCTGATGATTCATGTTTTTTATCTATTTTTTATGCAGGTTTTGGTTTTACCTTAGTATTAAAATACACAAATACTGTATGAAAATCCTAGCCTTCTTTATTCTCTATCTACCACTTGTGTTGAAGACACTTAACCTACAGGCATTACCTATTTCAGCTGTAGAACAATGGTAGAGGCGGCTCAGTATAAATTGTCCCCACAATCCCTCTCCATGGGTGATAAGGATCTGTAGAGTAATCCTGCTCTCCACACTGTTATTCACCACTGATAAAAATAGGAGGTAGGTAGGTTCCAAAGTACTTTTTAGTCTTTTACAAGAAATTAAAAAGGCTATGAAGTGTTTTGGAAAGGGAGCATTTGGTGTCATGAACTACAGGTAGCACTATAAGAATGAGCATGGGCATGAGGGGGCTAGTGGGGCATATTCCCAACTGCTAGGTTTGTTTAGTGGTTACTAGAGATGAGCAAAGTTTTAGAAAATTCGATTCATCTACTTCACTAAATTTTACAAAAAATTTGCTTTGTAATGAATTACTTTATCACAAAGCACAATTTTTTGTAAGTAGCAGGTGCATTGACATCATTGAAGCACTCAGATGTCGAGTTCATACATGATCCCATGATCTGAGAGTAAAAACACTGTACAATTAACTGAAAAAAATGTAATCATACTTACGCCTCCATTTGCTTTCGACGGGCCGGCTTCCACCATCTGGCATAAAGGTGTGTCGCAAAATCTAGAGGGGCCCAAGATGAGGTCATCACGCTGGCCATGGGATTTCAGCCAAGATCTTCAATCAAGATGGCGGTGGCCAAGAGGCCAAGGTCCCCATCACTAACAGTGCCCAGGCACTGCTATCTGAATCTAGCAGTGCTCCTCCCCTTGGTACCTTTTATCCACCTCCTTCTGGTCCTGACATCATTGAGCCACTGATTGAAACTTGCAGAGGCATGGGGGTGCTCAGAATATTAACCAAAGGAGATAAAGTTATGTTTGGGATATTGTGTATGTCAACTGCTGGGCACCAGGAACAGTTTTATTTGTAATTGATGGTGATAGACTCCCTTTTACACTATGTGGACCATTGATAAAATATGTTTTATGCACTCCATTTTGTCTAGAAACATAGAAGATTGACGGCAGAAAAAGACCACCTGGTCCATCTAGTCCCGTTCTATTTTAGCAATATCCTTTTGCAGGTGAGGTCTCCAGAATTGAACGTTGGCCAAGAGTCTAGTGCAGTATCTGATCTTATTGGCTAGAATTAGAGCATTGAGGTCAATGGTCAATGTTAGCATCAGGTATATTGTACTTAACCGTGAAGTGGACAAAGATTCAACTAGAGAGTGAAAGAGCTGTTTCATTCTACACCGTCTGCTGCTTCCACATAGATTGCTATTTACCCTGTTCTGTTAGCTGTCACTATTTAATTTCCCTTCTTCTGATCTGTCACATGAACAACCTGAAAAAACAAAGCAGATCATGTCTTTTGCGCATTTGCCTTCACACAGTCAGTATTTAGTCAGTAATTGATTAGTATTTCAAAACATGACTGGGTCCAAACAGAGATGATATGTGAAGAAAATATTTGCATGTCTTCTGTGTTTTGGACCCACACCTGCTTTTGGCTTTCAAATCAACATGAAATCCTGATGAAAAATACTAACCATGTGATTGAGACCTTATGAATGCTCCAAAGACAGGATCTGTTGTGTTTTCATTTTTCAGTTCTTCGACAGATCAGAACAAAGGTAAAATAAATGGTGATATCAAGAATGCCAAACAGGGACACTGGTAGTCCCAGAAAAGACTGGTGAGGATGGCAACAGCATGAGGAGTCAACATAGTGGCCCAGTCACAGAGTGGTGAGGGTGGCAACAACATGAGGAGTCAATATAGTTGCCCAGTAACAGAGTGGGTAGGGGGGAGCAACAGCAGTGGCAGCGACAGCACAAATTAGTGGCAGTAGGAGAAGATGGCAGCAGAGGCAGCAAGTGTGTAGCATCAGGTAGGTGACAGAATACTGGCTGAAGCATGTGGCCAGAAGTAATGGGTAATATTTCACAATGTTCTGGTGTAGCAGCACAATGCAGTCAAAACATTACGGCCAGAATGATCTAGTCTGATGCATCACACAACCGGTGTGTGGAAATCCTGGCTGATCCATGCCTGATTCATCTTTAGAAAGGTTACTCTCTCAACATTTAGCATTGAAAGGCAGGTTCTCTTTGGGGTAACTATGCCCCCGCTGCACTTAACACCCACTCTGATGCCACAATAGTAGTCTGGGCAGGAACTTTTGCCAAGCGCAAACGTGGCCATTTTGCAGCCACAGTTGAAGTTTGGCTGGCCAGTAGATCATGCATCTGAGGTGATAGGGTGCACTCCAAGTATGCCGTCACCTGCTGGTTCAGGTTCTGCTTCATGTCCTGTTGCTGTTGGCTGGTTTCTTCAGTAGGCTGGTGAAGAAACATGCTCAACAGAGACTCAAGTAGCTGCTAATGTCGCTGGGGCTGCTTCTGCCCCCCACCCCTCCTCCAGCAGTCATGGCAGAACTCAGAGGGTCCACCCATTCTGACCTTCGTGAGGATGGGCAATGGTGCACATAGGCAGCGACCAACCGACCACATAGGATGTCTTGATACTAGTTGATTTTATCATTCGGCGTCCCTGGCTGGAGTATGTAAGTATGTATGTATGTGTGTGTATGTATGTTCTCTGTGTCTTGTCCCAATGTCTGTGTCAACATGTGTGGGGCCGGAGCGCTGCTCCGGCTCCACACATGTACCAGCGGCAGCACGGATTCGTTGGCACCCTTTAGTTGCCGGATCCGTGCTGCTGCTAGTGTGAAAGAGGCCTTACATGAGGTGGACATTCCAATAACAGTAAAATTAGACAGCTTGTTCACCCCAATTTGAGATTCAAGGCCTAATAGAATTGCTTATCTATTAAACAATATGAACACCCCAATAACTGTAACATTAGATAGCTTATTCACCCCAATTTGAGAATCAAGGTCTAATAGAATTGCTTATCTATTACATAAGCTGGACACACCAATAACAGTAAAATTAGACAGTTTATTTACCCCAATTTATAAAATCAAGGCCTAATGAAATTGCTTATCTATGAAATCAGGTGGACACCACTATAACGGTTATATTACACAGCTTATTTCCCCAAATTTGAGAATAAAGGTAGAATAGTATTACTTATCTAGTAAACAAGGTGGACACCCCAATAACAGTAGAACTAGTCAACTTATTCACCTCAATTTGAGAATGAAGGCCTGATAGAATTAGTGTGAAAGGGGCAACCTTTCTCGTAGCTGTTATTTTCTGTGTATGGTTTTATGTTGATGTGTGTTTTTATATATTTTTAGGACTTTCTTTAATATTGTCATAATGATTCCATGCAGACTAGACCTGTAGGGATTCAAATTAGCATTGTCCTGCTAACTAAGTAGTGGTAACGAGGTTTCCTGGATGGGACACTAGAGCCTCATGGTAAGGCTAGGGCTACATGGGGACACTGGTCACGGCCAAGAATGCTAAGTAGCGGGGATCCCATAGAAATTAATGGGATAGGTAATCAGTATCTGATCGTGGGGGTCCGACACCTGGGACCTTCGCCGATCAGCAGTTTCAGAAGGCACCAGCGGTCCCATGAGCACCGCAACCTTCTCTTGGCTTTTCCTAGGCCAGTGACATCACGTTCATGGGTTACGTGGCCTAGGAGCAGCTCAGCCCCATTGAAGTGAACAATATATGGTGCTGTGCTTGGTAAGCTGCGATAAGGTAGCAGCACTCACAGGCGCACTGGTACCTTCTCAAACAGCTGATCTGCGGGGGTCTCGGGTGTCGGACTCCCACCGATGAGATACTGATGACCTATCCTGAGGATCCTGGAAAACCCCTTTAATTTTTGTAACTTAGTACTGCACAGTTTTACTATATTAAAGCACATCTTTAATGGGTTTGCCTTTTGGCCTGAATGAGCCCAGTACCCTTCCTTTTTAAGTATATGAGTACAGTATGTGTATGTGCAGTCGGTGTATTTGCTATAACTGTGGCTAGTGCTACTGTGAGCTTGCATGTGAGTGGGGTTCTGTAGGATTTCTATGAGCCCCTAATTAATTGGTATATTAATTTAAATGTCATAGATGATGACATTGTGTTGGGTTGCATGAAAGGCTATGTCGGGATGTGTGATCTACTGTAGGTTCAATCTGAGGCTTTTGTGTAGGAACATGACAGATTGAGTGCATGAACTACTGTAGAAACTTGGAAGTCGCATCCAGGTCTCGTGACAGGGTGGTTCCTGTATCTGACAGAATTGCTTATCTATTAAACAAGGAGTACACTGTACAATTAGAGAGCTCTGTGCCCCACACAGGGATTGATGCAAACTGTGCTGTTTCCTATGGATCCCTTCAGCTTCAGATTCCAGAGCCTGCACTGTTACTGCAGTCTCCCCATACTCTTCCTACTAGCTCCCTGCACTGTCCCTGCACTCTCCCTATCTAATATTTCACAATTAAAAGCTTTTAGCAACATTGTTCCTAATGCGTGCCACGTCTCTTCCTGCTTTCTGCTCACAGTGAAATGGTGGAGACCGCGCAGGTGAGGTTTTTAAAGGGCTGTGACATCACAGGGGCTGGCTAGCTGCTGATTGGCTGTCTTCAAGGCATTAAAGGTGATCTTGCATTCCCACACTTCTTACTTGCACTTTGTAACATGTGTAGCCGCAATGTTAGGAAAAAAATGATTCATTACCTCAAAAGGTAAGTAAATTCAGATTAGTTGTGAATCTGATTTTTCCTAAACTTTGGATCAAATTCCACTTCGGAAGCTTCAATTTGCTCCACACTATTGATGACCTATCCTGATGATAGGTCATCATTTTCCATTTCTTTAACCCCTTTAAATAATTCAGTTTTTTTCTGAGCTCATGCTCACAGTCTGCATGTACTCTGACAATGACATGCAATTCATCTTTGACATTTGTTATCATATTAACCTTTATTTTAGCCTGGTTCCTCTTGATATTTTAACCTGGTTTCACCATAGCCATTGTATACATGTAGTCTGCCCTTGATTTGTTCTTTGGTGATCGAAGAATTTGCACTCACTAAAATGTTCTTCATTATATTTTTATTTATCATCATGGGAAAATCTATATCCTAATTATCTATAACATGAATGCATTCAGCAGTCTGGTAGAACTGACAAATTAACCTCAGTGTTGCTTTACACAATGCACTGAACAGCTATACAAAAAGTAGTATACCACATTCATGAAACATTATGTAAATGATCTGAGGAGAACACTAACACTTGTTCTGTGCCATTCATTTAATTTTATACAATTACCAGGCTCCACAACTGTATACTTTGAATTAATGACCTTGATGTATTTTTCTTTCTCAGTCTAACAAAACTTGTCATTATGGATTACTCAATATGAATCTCCCTTAAAGAGACGGATTAGGAAATGTTCTTCCAAGACATCACTGTTCATCAGGAAAATGGAATGAAAAGTCAATTTCCTTTTGTTACAATTTATGAGCTTTGTTAGGTCAGACAAGGACCGCCAATAAGCACTTTTTAAAAGTTCTGTTTTACTGTGCTCTGACTTAGTATAATAAAGGTTGTATTGTGTGGTCATCAGAAGATTTTAGACAATTAAATATATAAGATAAAAACATTATATATATTTTTGCGGTGCAAACGTTTTTTTTAGCATCCGAATAGTTAAGAGTTTACTAGAAATGTTTTTGCTCAAATGTACATTGACAATTCCTGGCGTTTTAGGTAAGATCAAGTGAGACATCTTTTCTTATCCATGGCTGAAATGGAGGACATTGAGAGGGAGCAGGGATATTATGTGTTAGGTGGTTTAGAAGAAAGGGCAGATTGGTCATGGACCTTGCAGGAAAACTTCCTGGTAGGCAGATACCCAGGAGGCCACCTGAGCCCTCCTCAGGACTGCCAACCAGGTAAATAATGATCTGAAGTTCCCCTCCTGATTCTTAAATTCAACTGTATTGCCATCCTGAGGCAACTGAGGGGCAGATACTGGGGAGGTATTTTGTGCTGCTGGTGCATTATTTTGTGATGCACTGGGGTATTTGGTTCTTTTGGGGCAGTAAATTGTTCTGGACTGTGGTATTTGGCTCTACTGGCATAGTATTTACCACAATATGGTAATGCTTGCCCCACTTACTTGTGTTGGCTGTGCCTTCTGTCTATTTGGACCTGCCTACAACATGGGGCAACTTTTAGCTTTTTAATGGGTCGCTTTAAGTTCCCAGTCTGCCCATGTTTAGAAGTGGGTCTACACATTCTGGCTAAAGTGATGCCTGTAAGAGACCCAGGGCCACCTGGTCAATGCCAATGGAGACCCACTGGATACACAAAACTTACTTGGGGATAGTAAACCCGCTTGATGTTGGTTGCATTTGGACATGTATTAAATTTTTTTACATTCTTGAGTGCAATCACCTCTATTTCAACATTGTTGCTGCAATTTAGGAAGAGTCTCAAATTAAGAGACTAGATCTGGCTTGTCGGCGGATTCAAATTGGTTAATGGTCTTCCCCTGTGCCATCAGGAAGTCGGACCTGATGGCTAGTTCGTGCCGAACCAAAGTTGTTCCAGTTGCCCTGAAAGTTGGTATATGACTCTGAATTTTCAGGAAAACTTGATATTTATTTTCATTTATTTTTTATGATTTTTTTTCCTTCCCCCCTCCTCAGGCTCTGAAATTCAATGACAGCAATAGGAAATGATGTCTGAACGACTCTGTGCTGGCACATACACTTGCTGGCATATGTGTTATGCTTGTTCATATTACAAAGCCTCCAAAAATTGTCCCTTATCAGGGGCAGATGATATTTAAACACACACGGTGTTATGGGATAAAAATAAAATATAACCCAGTTTCCAAAAATTATACTTTGACATGGTCAGTATGCCTGCCTGTATGATATTCACAAGTGTTGATTGTCAGAAGAAAAAGTGTTTAATTGTGAATGAGCCTAAAATAATTCTCCCTTTTAATTGGGAGCAGCAGCAGTGTGGTGTGGATGTGGAAATGGTACTGCTACCCGCAATAGCAATGACAGCAGAAGAGGCATAGCATGGAACAATTAAAGGCAGTAGCTTTACTGTCTATGGGTGGTAGTACTAGTAGCAGTGATGGGAGTGGTAGTAATGGCAGATGCTTTGCATTATTAGTAGTGGTAGTAGATGCTGGCAAGCAGCAACAGTGGCATGATGGTGGCAGTGGCATGATGGTGGAAGCAGCCATACAGAACATGATGGTAGGCAGGTCGCAGCAGTGACATGATGGCATCAACAGGGAGCTTCTCTTGACTATTTGCCGTAGGGCATGGTGGGGTTTTCTTGCTACTTCTTAGGAAAAAAAGGAAGGTGCCCTACTAGGAAGGGGCAGTGAAGACTGAGACGACTCCACTGAAAGCCCTCTCGGGGGCTATAAGGAGGAGGAGCAGGGAACGCTGTGACCCCTGGCTCCATGTAACAGTGTCTGTCTCCAAAGTCACCTCCACATAATCCTCCTGCGACTGAGCGAATGACTAAGCCATCCAATCAACAATCTCTACCTCTTTCTCCTCAACAATGATGTTGCACCTTTCTGGAGCCAGCAGGAACAACTGCGGCCTTCTACTACTACTATTTTTGGCTGGATAATTGGCGCTGCTACTACCCACATTCTGGCTCTGGGTCTTTTGTTTGGAACACTTTAGAGATGAGCGAGCATGCTCGTCCGAGCTTGGTGCTCGTTCGAGTATTAGGGTACTCGTAAGTGCTCGCTGCTCGGACGAGTATCTCGCCATGCTCAAGGAAATGGCATCTCCCGCATTTTGAATTTTTGGCGCCTATAAACCCAGCCAATCACAAGCCAGGAGACTCTGCGGTACACCCAGCATCACGTGGGGCCCTTACATGTCGATAGCAGGGGTTGGCTGGCCTGATCAGGTGACCCTGAAATATACTAGTGACTGCCCGCAGTGCTCGGCTCAGTCGCTCCCTGGATGTCGTTAGGGACAGATCTGCTGCGTTTCAGGGAGAGTGTTAGGGCCTGGATTTAGTTCTCTGTTAGGCAGGAGTGATCTCAAAAGAACTCTCCCGGCTGGGCTGGCTGGCACTAGTAGTGCAGCTATTGCCATATATAACAATTTTTTTTTAATTGTTTTATCTCAGTGATATAAATCCATTTCATACAGCTGTGTGGAACCATTCTGTGTGTCACAGTTCAGCTGTCCAGTCACCACAAACCACAATCCGTATTTTCTATCTAGGTGACCCATACTGTACATCACATAATTAAAAAAGGTCTTTTGCTCTCACTGATACAGCTACATTAGAAAAATCTCTGTGCGACATTTGTCTGGGTTGCACTTAATATAGCCACAGTCAGCAGGGGCTGAGTTTTCTCTCTGATATATTCTGCACGTCACGTTAAAAAAAAAAAAAAAAAAAAAATTTGTTATTTTATCTCAGTGATACAAATCCATTTCATACAGCTGTGTGGAACCATTCTGTGTGTCACAGTTCAGCTGTCCAGTCACCACAAACCACAATCCGTATTTTCTGTCCAGGTGACCCATACTGTACGTCACGTAATTAAAAAAGGTCTTTTGCTCTCACTGATACAGCTACATTAGAAAAATCTCTGTGCAACATTTGTCTGGGTTGCACTTAAGCAGACCAAGTCTGCCTAATCTAATAGTTTCAGTGTAATTGCTCCATACTGCACGGTACGTAATAAAATACGTAATTTTGCTCTAACTTATCCACCTATATACAAAGCACAATCCATATTTTCTGTCCAGGTGACCCATTCTGTACGTCACGTAATTAAAAAAGGTCTTTTGCTCTCACTGATACGGCTACATTAGAAAAATCTGAGTGTGACATTTTTCTGGGTTGCACTTAAGCAGACCAAGTCTGCCTAATCTAATAGTTTCAGTGTAATTGCTCCATACTGCACGGTACATAATAACATACATAATTTTGCTCTAACTTATCCACCTATATATTAACTTGTTCAGATTGAACAAGTTTGTGGGTTTCAGTACAGCAGGCCCATTTTTTTTTATATAATACACTTATATACAGAAAATGTTGAACCCCAGGGCTAAGGATCGAGGACGAGGGCGTGGGCATGGCATTCAATTACTGCAGGGGGCAGAAGCCGTGGTCCTGGGCAGGGTGAGACAGTACCTGCTGATGAGGGAGCAGGGAAACGCCGCAGAGCTACCCTCCCTAGCATCATGTCTCAACTTACAGGGAAACGTGGTAGAGGACTGTTGAAACCACAACAGTGCGAACAGCTGATGTCATGTATTGCAGACAATGCTTCAAGTAATTTGTCCACCAGTCAGTCTTCCACGCAGTCCACCCACGTTACCCAAGGGAGCACTCCTCTGGCTCCTCCACCTCAACCTCCTTCCCCCCAGTCTTCCCCCTTCCAGGAAAATTTGGAATGCGATCCGGCATACTCTGAGGAACTGTTTTCTGGACCCTTCCCAGAGTCACAAATCACTTCTTAGGTTGCTGCTGACCTCTTTCCCGATGCCCAAGTTTTCCAACTGTCGCAGTCTGTGGGTGATGATGATGACATTGTTGACTTAGTGGAAGAAGTGTGTAAAGAGGTCAATGTCGGACGATGAGGAGACACGGTTGTCAGACAGTGGTGAAGTTGTTGTCAGGGCAGGAATTCCGAGGGGGGAGCAGACTGAAGAATCGGAGGATGAAGAGGTGACTGACCCAAGCTGGGTTAATAAGCCGAGTGAAGACAGTGCTTCTGAGGCGGAGGCGAGTGCTGCACCAGAACAGGTTGGAAGAGGCAGTGGTGTGGCCAGAGGGAGAAGCAGGGCCAGAGCTGGGGCATCAGCAGCAACTGTTTCATGTAGTAAAGCTCCCATGGCGAGGCCTAGATGTTAGCAAGTCTGGAGGTTCTTTAAAGAAAGTGAGGATGACCGACGGACTGTGGTGTGCAACCTGTGCCACACGAGGATCAGCAGGGGTGCCACCACTACTAGCCTAACCACCACCAGCATGCGCAGGCATATGAGTGCTAAACACCCCACTCAATGGAACCAAGGCCGTTCACCTCCTGCGGGTCCCACCACTGCTCCTTCCCCTGTGTCACTCACTTCCTCTGCTAGTCAACCCCGTGCCCAGGACCCCGGCACGAGCGCCTACCACCAGAAAACCACACCTTCGCCTCCACGATCCTCCACAGCGTCCACCAATGTGTCCCTGCGCAGCGTTCAGCTGTCTTTACAGCAGACGCTGGAGTGCAAGAGGAAATACAGTTCCACCCACCCACATGCCCAAGCCCTCAATGTCCACATCTCCAAATTGCTGAGCCTGGAGTTGCTTCCCTATATGCTGGTAGAGACCGAGGCCTTTCGCAACCTCATGGCGGTGGCTGCCCCTTGGTATTCGGTCCCCAGCCGCCACTATTTTTCCCGATGTGCCGTCCCAGCCCTACACCAGCACCTAACTACGGACACGTGGACAAGTGCTGCCGGGCAGGGACACTATATATCACTGACGGCACATTGGGTTAACTTGGTGGAGGCTGGGACCGAGTCTGACCCTGGGGCGCTCATGTACTGCCCACACGGATTGCGGGGCCTACCTCGGTCACGGTCTCTCAGACGTACTATGCATCCTCCTCCGACCCCTCCTCCTCCTCCACCTCCTCCTCCGAATTACCATCCGTGGGCACGGCACCTTCAGTCAGTAGCTCTAGGCGCAGCAGCAGTGCCGTGGGTAAGCACTAGCAGGCAGTGCTCAAACTGCTGAGCTTAGGTGACAAAAGGCACACCGCGCAAGAGCTGTTACAGGGCATCACGGCGCAGACCGATCTGTGGCTTGCACCGCTGAACCTCAAGCCAGGCATGGTTGTGTGTGACAACGGGCGTAACCTGGTGGCGGCTCTGCAACTTGGCAGACTGACACATGTGCCATGCCTGGCCCACGTGATCAATCTTATAATTCAGCGGTTCCTCAAGACATACCCCAATCTGTCTGATTTGCTCACCAAGGTGCGCCGCATCTGTGCCCATTTCCGCAAGTCGAACACAGATGCTGCCACTCTCAGGGCAGCGCAGCGCCGCCTACAACTGCCCGCTCACCGACTGTTGTGCGACGTGCCCACAAGATTGAATTCGACATTAAACATGTTATCCAGAGTTTACCAGCAGCGCAGAGCGATTGTAGACTGCCAGATGTCAACTTCCACCAGAACTGGTAGTTAGGTCAGTCAGATTCCTCAAGTCTACAATAAGGAGTGGAAGTGGATGTCTGATATCTGCCAGGTGTTGAGCAACTTTGAGGAGTCAACACAGATGGTCAGCGGCGATGCCGCCATTATCAGCCTCACCATCCCGCTGCTTTGCCTGTTGAAAAACTCACTTCATGAAGTCGGAAGCTTTGCGCTTGTCACAAGAGATGGTGGAGGAAGATACGTCGCTTGATAGCCAGAGCACCCTCTGGTCTGTTTCTCAGCGCGTATCAGAGGAGGGGGATGAGGATGAGGAGGAAGAGGAGGAGAATGTCGGAGAGACAGAAGAGGGTACCAATGCTCAGTCCTTCTTAACTCTTGAGCGTGTATGGGCTGAAGAGGAGGAGGAGGAGGAAATGGAGAGTCAGGCCAGTGAGGAGAGGGAATTCTTGCGTGTTGGGACTCTGGAACACATGGCAGACTTCATGTTAGGCTGCCTATCCCGTGACCCTCGCGTTAGAAGCATTTTTTCAAATACCGATTACTGGGTGTTCACTCTCCTGGACCAACGGTACAAGCAGAACCTTTCCACTCTCATCCCCGTAGAGGAAAGGAGTATGAGAGTGAATCAATATCAACAGGCCCTGGTGCACAAGCTGAAACAATCCTTCCCATCTGACGCCGCTAGCGGCAGAGGGCGTGGTTCTGTGGTCCAAGTAGCGGGGGAGAGGAGGCGAGCAGGCAGCTTGTCCAGCACTAGCAAGGGAACGCTCTCCAAGGCCTTTGCCAGTTTTATGTCACCCCAGCAAGACACTGTCACCTGTCCCCAGTCTAGGCAGAGTAGGAGTGAGCTTTACAGAAAGATGGTGAGGGAGTACCTAGCTGACCATACCAACGTCCGAACCGATCACTCTGCTCCATACAACTACTGGGTTTCAAAGCTGGACACGTGGCCTGAACTGGCGCTGTACGCCTTGGAGGAGCTGGTCTGCCCTGCCACTAGCGTGTTGTCAGAGCGGGTATTCAGTGCAGCTGGTGGCGTCATCACCGATAAGCGTACATGCCTGTCAACTGACAGCGCTGACAGGCTGACGCTTATTAAAATGAACAAAGCCTGGATTTCACCGGAATTCAAATCTCCTCCGGGGGAAAGCAGCTAAAGATTAACATTACTTATGTATCCAATTCCTCTTCTCTACTCCTCCTACTCCTCCTCCTCCTTGTCATCTTTGCCTAACGCTGACCCAAAAAACGCAATTTTTAAGGGGGCCAACTGGCACTCTTTTACCTAACATGTGATGGGCATGTGCCTCGCTTTTCTTGGTCTGGGTGAGCACAATTGCCATGAGGTTAACCACCAGGTTGTTGCAGGAGAATTTGGGGTAATGGTGGGATTAGGCAGCCTCAGAGGCATCCATGCATGCTGCCCCCGCTGTTTCCTGTCCATTTCCGTGGTGTTTCCATCATTTTCTGAGGTTTCCAGGTTTTCACCCAGCCTTCCCTAGGCAGAGCCTTGGTCCCCTGCAAAAATGCTCGAGTCTCCCATTGACTTCAATGGGGTTCGTTTCTCGAAACGAGCACCCGAGCATCGGGAAAAGTTCGTCTCGAATAACGAGCACCCGAGCATTTTAGTGCTCGCTCATCTCTAGAACACTTCCATAGCCCTGACATTTTTGGACCTCTTAGATAATGTTATGCACTACCCTGTGTATTGGTGTAATAATCATGTATATATGCTGGTTTGAATATAATCAACCACCATCCTTTCCAAAAAATGGAGACAGAAATAAAGGAAAATGGATTTAGGCCTAAATTTATCACTCACAGATAATTTTGTGCACTACCCTGGGTTTTGCTGCAATAATCACGTATATATATATTCTGGTTTCATTAAATTAACCCCTTCCCGCCCAGCGCCGTACATGTACGGCGCAGCGGGACGTGACTTACCGCCCAGCGCCGTACATGTACGGCGCGCTGATCGGGCAGGTGCAGGAGCTGCGCCAGCCCGATCAGCGGCGGGGGTCCGGCAGTGCCCAGGTGCCGGACACCTGGGGAATGCGCCAGCATCGGTGAAAACACAGATGCCAGCGCATTAACCCTTCATGTGCAGCGGTCAGCGCTGACCGCGGCACATGAGGTGTGCGCATATTCAGGATGGCGAGCGGGGGGCCATCGGGTCCCCGCGCTGCTGTGACGGGGACCCGATGGCTTGGATGGCAGCCCGATGCCTTCCTTAGGCATCGTGGTTGCCATCCCTGCGAGCCTGTGCGATCCAGCCCCCTGGATCGCACAGGAAGCAGGCTGTAAGTGTATTACTGTGAGTAAAACACAGCCAATGCATTACAATACAACAGTATTGCAATGCATTGTGCAGGGGATCAGACCCCCAAAAGTTGAAAAAAAGGTGAAAAAAAGTTAAAAAATAAAGTTAAAAAAAATAATAATAAAAGTTTCAAGTAAAAAAAAAGAAAAACGCCATTTTCCCCCCAATAAAGTTAAAAAAATTGTTAAAAAAAGAAAAAAAAGAAAAAGTAGGCATATTAGGTATTGCCGCGTCCGTATCGACCGGCTCTATAAAAATATCACATAATCCATCCCGCCAGGTGAATGCAGTAAAAAATAAAAAATAAAAACTGTGCCAAAACAGCCATTTTTTGGTCACCTTCCCCCACAAAAGTGTAATACTACGCGATCAAAAAGGCGTATTTACCCCAAAATGGAACTAATAAAATTGTCATCTCGTCCCGCAAAAAATGATACCTTACCCAAGACAATCGCCTAAAAAATAAAAAAAATATGGCTCTTAAAAAATGGCAACACAAAAAAAAGATTTTATTCTGTTCAAAAATTAATCTAATGTGTAAAACTTTCCAAAAATAAAAAGTTAGACATATTGGGTATTGCGCCGCGTCCGTAACAACCTGCTCTATAAAAATATTACATGAGATGGCCCCCCAGACGAATGCTGTAAAAAAAATTGCTAAAAAAACTATGCCAAAATAGCCATTTTTCCCCTCTTGCCTCACAAAACGTGTAATAGCAGGCAATCAAAAAGGCGTATTTGACCCAAAATGGTACCAATAAAACCGTCATCTTGTCCTGCAAAAATGCTACCCTACCTGAGACAATCGCCCGAAAAATAAAAAAAAATATGGCTCTCTGAAAATGGCAACACAAAATAAAGATTTTATTCTGTTCAAAAATGCATCTAATGTGTAAAACTTTCCAAAAATAAAAAAGTTAGACATATTTGGTATCGCCACGTCCGTAACAACCTGCTCTATACAAATATTACATGAGATGGCCCCCCAGGTGAATGCTGCAAAAAATAAAAAATAAAAACTATGCCAAAACAACCATTTTTTTCCCTTTTGCCTCACAAAAAGTGTAATAGCAAGCGATCAAAAAGGCGTATTTGACCCAAAATGGTACCAATCAAACCGTCATCTTGTCCTGCAAAAATGATACCCTACCTGAGACAATCGCCCGAAAAATAACCTTTCCCAACAATTACCTTTCCCAACTGGTTCAGGACCCGACTAGAGGGACGGCCATACTGGACTTAGTATTAACCAATAGACCTGACAGAACAACAGATGTGCAGGTCGGGGGACTCCTAGGAAATAGTGACCATAATATAATAACCTTCCAATTGTCATTCAAAAGAGCGTTTCTTCAGGGAGGAACAAAAATACCTAACTTCAAAAAAGCTAAATTTAGCCAACTAAGAGAGGCCATAGGCCTAACTAACTGGGACAAAGTCCTCAAAAATAAAAATACAGCCACAAAATGGGATATTTTTAAAAGCATCCTAATATCTAATTGTGAGAGGTACATACCTTATGGGAATAAAAGGTTAAGGAACAAGAAAAAACCAATGTGGATAAACAGAACTGTAAAGAAAGCAATAAATGATAAACAGAAAGCATTTAAATCACTAAAACAGGAGGGGAGCGAGGAAGCATTGAAAAACTACAAGGAAAAAAATAGAATATGTAAAAGACAAATAAAAACAGCCAAACTAGAGACCGAGAGATTAATCGCCAAAGAAAGTAAAACTAACCCTAAAATGTTCTTTAATTATATAAATGGTAAAAAGTATAAACCTGAAGGTGTCGGCCCCTTACAGAGTAATGAGGGGGGAGTTGCAGAGAGCGATGAGGAGAAAGCGAAGCTACTAAATATCTTTTTCTCCACTGTATTCACTGAGGAAAATGAACTGTCAGATGAAATGCAGAATATAAAAGTAAATTCCCCATTAAAAGTGCCCTGTCTGACCCAGGAAGAAGTAGAGCTACGTCTTAAAAAGATTAAAATAGACAAATCGCCAGGACCGGATGGCATACACCCCCGTATCCTAAGAGAATTAAGTAATGTCATCGCTAGACCCTTATTTCTGATATTTAAGGACTCTATACTGACAGGAGTGTTCCACAGGATTGGCGCATAGCAAATGTGGTGCCAATATTCAAAAAGGGTCCAAAAACAGAGCCTGGGAACTATAGGCCGGTAAGTTTAACATCTGTCGTGGGTAAACTGTTTGAGGGTTTTCTAAGAGATGCTATCTTGGAGTACCTCAATGAAAATAAGCAAATTACTCCATATCAGCATGGCTTCATGAGGGATCGGTCATGTCAAACCAATTTAATCAGTTTCTATGAGGAGGTAAGTTCTAGACTGGACCGCAGCGAATCAATGGATGTCGTATATCTGGACTTCTCCAAAGCATTTGACACTGTACCACATAAAAGGTTAGTATATAAGATGAGAATGCTTGGCCTGGGAGAAAATGTCTGTATCTGGGTAAGTAACTGGCTCAGTGATAGAAAACAGAGGGTGGTTATTAATGGCACATACTCAGATTGGGTCACTGTAACTAGTGGGGTACCACAGGGGTCAGTATTGGGCCCTATTCTCTTCAATATATTTATTAATGATCTTGTAGAAGGCTTGCCACAGTAAAATATCAATTTTTGCAGATGACACTAAACTGTGTAAAGTAATTAACACAGAAGAGGACAGTACACTGCTACAGATGGATCTGGATAGACTGGAGGCTTGGGCAGAGAAGTGGCAGATGAGGTTTAACACTGACAAATGTAAAGTTATGCATATGGGAAGGAATAATGCAAGTCACCAGTACATACTAAATGGTAAAATATTGGGTAACTCTGACATAGAAAAGGACCTAGGAATTTTAGTGAACAGAAATCTAAGCTGCAGAAACCAATGTCAGACAGCTGCTGCCAAGGCCAATAAGATAATGGGCTGCATCAAAAGAGGCATAGATGCCCGTGATGAGAACATAGTCCTGCCACTTTACAAATCACTAGTCAGACCACACATGGAGTACTGTGTACAGTTCTGGGCTCCTGTGAACAAGGCAGACATAGCAGAGCTGGAGAGGGTTCAGAGGAGGGCAACTAAAGTAATAACTGGAATGGGTGGACTACAGTACCCAGAAAGATTATCAAAATTAGGGTTATTCACTTTAGAAAAAAGACGACTGAGGGGAGATCTAATAACTATGTATAAATATATCAGAGGTCAGTACAGAGATCTCTCCCACGATCTATTTATCCCCAGGACTGTGACTGTGACGAGGGGCCATCCTCTGCGTCTGGAGGAAAGAAGGTTCGTACACAAACATAGAAGAGGATTCTTTACGGTAAGAGCAGTGAGACTATGGAACTCTCTGCCTGAGGAGGTGGTGATGGTAAGTTCACTAAAAGAGTTCAAGAGGGGCCTGGATGTATTTTGGAGGGTAATAATCTTACAGGTTATAGTTACTAGAGAGGGGTCGTTGATCCAGGGAGTTATTCTGATTGCCTGATTGGAGTC
>ONZH01006339.1:0-26155 GCA_900303285.1 Rhinella marina | reverse complement strand
GATTTGTCTCTGCTGTTTTTGCCCATGTTGCTCAGAATTAAGTAGCGTATATCGCCCGCTCCGGTATGATCCTAAGCAGAGCTCAGACAACTACGTGCATGCGGCTCTGCTGCCAGGCCACGCCCCCCCGTGAGCAGTGAGCTTTTTAGTAGACACAGAAGTGGGATGGTTACGCTGATAATTGCATTATCGGCGCTCACCATCTGTGCAGATTCATCAAAGTTGCGTAAAACCTCACAATGCCCACTAGTCGCTTGTGAAGAGCGGAAGCTGACTGGAAAGGCGCCGACCGTGTTGCAGCTGGTATTCTACTACTGCCCTCTGCTGCTCACAAAGCCTGCCCAACATGTAGAAGATAGAGTTCGAACACGTGCTCAGGTCGCACAGCACTCGGTGAGCTGGCAAGCGCAAGCGCTGCTGCAGCTTTGCCAGGCCAGCTGAAGCTATAGGTGACTTGCGGAAATGGGCACACAAGCGATGCACCTTCACCAGTAGCTAAGGTAAATTGGAGTAGGTTTTCAGAAATCGCTGAACCACTAAGTTAAAGACATGGGCCAGGCATTGTAAGTGTGTGAGGTTGGCCAGCTCCAAAGCCGCCACCAAGTTGGCGGCCATTATCTGATACAACCATGCCTGGCTGTAGGTTCACTGGCGAGAGCCACATCTCAGCCTGGTCCCTTATGCCATATATCGGTGTGCTGTTTGTCACCTAGGCAAATAAGCTTCAGCGCGGCCTGTTGCCGCTTCCTGACTGCTGTGCTACACTGCTTCCAGCTACTGACTGAAGTCTGACTGGTGCTGCAAGATGGCAATTCTGCAATGGAAGTGGAGGTGGAGGAAGAGAAGGAGGGGTTGCAGCCGTTACTGTAGGTTGTGGCGGAAATCTGGATTGAAGTAGGGCCCACAATCCTTGGCATGGGGAGCACCTGTGCCATCCCAGGGTACGACTCGCTCCCAGCCTCCACAACATTCACCCAGTGCTCCATCAGGGAAATGTAGCATCCCTGGCAAGAAGCGCTTGTCCATGTGTCAGTTGTTAAGTGGAGCTTGCCAGTAACTGCGTTGGTCAGGGCATGGGTTTTGTTTTTAAACACATGCTGGTGTAAGGCGGGGACGGCACACCGGGAAAAATGGTGGCGGCTGGAGACTGCGTAACGAGGGACAGCCACCGCCATCAGGCTGCAAAAGGCCTCGGTGTCCACCAGCCTAAACGGCAACATTTCCAGGGTCAGCAATTTGGAAAGTTGCGTGTTCAGAGTTATGGTCTGTGGGTGGGTGGCAGGGTATTTGCGCTTGCGTTCAAATGCCTGGCGTAAGGCCATTTGAACGCTGTGCTTGGACACTGAAGTGGACGTGCTGGCTAATGGTTCTTGCGAAGATCCAGGTGCAGGGCGGGAGGGGAAGAGGAGGCAGTGGTGTGACCTGCAGACACAGAACGTGGACCCAGGCGTTCAGCCCACCTTTTAGGGTGCTATGCTGCCATGTGGTGGATCATGCTGGTGTTGGTCAGGTTGCTGGTGTTTACACCCCTGTTCATCTTGGTACGGCACAGGTTGCAAATTACAAACCGTTTATCGTCAATACTTTCCTCAAAAAACCGCCAGACTACAGAACACCTAACCCTTGGCAAGGGAGATTGCCGCAAGGGGTTTCTCTGGGGAACAGTTGCGGGCCTGGTTGGCGTGGCCTGCCTTCTCCCTTTAGCCACCCCACTGCCTCTTCTAGCCTCTTGTGGTGCTGCAGATCCCTCCCCCTCTGCACTGCTGTCCTCGCTCGACTTGCTACCTTCCTAGGTTAGGTCAGCGATTTCATCGTCCACCACGTCCTCTTCCACTTCTTCACTCTGGTCCTCCTCCTGACATGATGACCTAATAAGAACCTGACTTAACTGTGTCTCATCCTCATAATCAACCTCTTGAGGAGCTAGTTGCCCTTGACTTATTGGCAACTGTGTCTCATCATCATTATGCACCTCGTGAGACGCTATTTGCTGTTCCCCACCGTCATCTTCTTCAGAATGTGGATGCTCATGAGTTTGGAAATCAGGGCACAATATCTCCTCATGTCCCACTTCAAGTGGCGAGAGGCCCAAATCAAAGAACGGCGATGAAAAAAGCTCCTCGGAATATACGAGTGTGGAATCACTTGTTTGCCCAGACTCTGCATGGTGGGAGAAAAGAGGTTCAGGGTGAGGATTTGGTTGAACAGACTCTTGGCTACTGAGACTGGACTTTGTGGAAGAGAAGGTAGTGCTTAACCAACTGGAAGCATTATCAGCTGAAGTCCAACAGACTACCTGCTTGCATTGGTGCGGTGCAGTGACAAGAGTCTTGCGCCTCCCTGCAAACTGTGATATGAAGCTAGGAGTTTTGGATGACTTTGTTTCTTGGGCTCTGCCAGCAGGCACAGTTTCACCGAGCATCATGCCCACTTTCCCGTCCCTTACTGCTCGCCTTGCGCATATTAAATAGTATATATGCATTTTTGTCACAAGTACAGTAGTACAGATTTTATTAAGTGTATGATCAGAAAAATTTCACCAAATGTTAAATATTTAGAATGCGCAAACGTTATAAAGCAAGCGCAGCTGAGGTACTGCGGCCTTAATTAACGGCAGAAAAAATAGCAACGGATGTCAAGTATATAGACTACAGAACGGTTCTAACGCACACGATGTGCATGTGGTATTAGTGTCAGGCACACTTGCGTTCTTTTTGCCCCAAATTAAAAATAAATGCAGCCAGATATAACAATGGACTTTAGTGTCTTTTGAACAGAACTACTAGCCCTACCTAGCCAATTCCTATCCCTACACTATATGTCACTCCTTGAGCAAATGTTATACAGCAGACGCAAATGAGGAACTGCAGTCTTAATTAACGGCAGAAAAAATAGCAATGGATGGCAGGTATATAAACTACAGAACGGTTCTAATGCACACTCTGTGCACGTGGTATTAGTGTCAGGCACACTTGCGTTTTTTTTGCCCCAAAATAATAAAAAATAATGCAGCCAGATATAACAATGGACTTTTGTGTCTTTTGAACAGAACTACTAGCCCTACCTAGCCAAATCCTATCCCTACACTATATGTCCCTCCTTGCGCAAATGTTATACAGCAGACGCAAATGAGGAACTGCGGCCTTAATTAACGGCAGAAAAAATAGCAACGGATGTCGGGTATATAGACTACAGAATGGTTCTAATGCACACTGTGCAAGTGGTATTAGCGTCAGGCATGCTTGCGTTCTTTTTGCCCCAAAAGAAAAAAAATGCAGCCAGATATAAAATGGACTTTTGTGTCTTTTGAACAGAACTACTTGCCCTGCGTAGCCAAATCCTATCCCTACACTATATGTCCCTCCTTGCGCAAATGTTATACAGCAGATGCAAAAGAAGTACTGCGGATGTAATTAACAGCAGAAAAAATAGCAAAGAATGTCAAGTATATAGTATATAGAGAGTAATACACCATGCACCAGCTGTGCAGGGCTTTTGGGTCTTTTCAGAAGAAATACTATCCCTGTCTAGCGTTCTTCTCTCTCTCTTTACTATCTGTCCCTCCTTGCCGAAGCTCTCCCTGACTTGGTATGATCCGGTCACATGTCACCGGGTGCTTTATAGCACCCGATGACGCGTTTCCGGCCATCCAATTAGTGTAATGCTAGTAGCAAACATGGCTACTGGCATTACAGTGAATGCCAGTACCTTCCCGCATGCTAATCAAGGGGGGACTCGAGCATGGCGCCGGTCCCGAGCGCCGCCATGTTCGCCCGAATACTATATTCAGCCGAACATGTTCGATCAACACTACCTTCAACTCTGTTTCTCTAGCAGTATCCTCTCCCCCATCAGAACAGAGAGTTACTGTTATATTACCAGCCCATGCCTGCTGCTCTCCCGCATTCCTGGGCAGGCAACTCCTCTCATCTTTTCTGTGTTCTTCAATGGCTTGGACCCACTGGCCTCTGGCAGCTTCCTTTATGGCCGGTCCAGTCATTGGAATCTTCTACTCTATATTCTCCAGCAGACTGTGGCCTGCGCTTGCTCTCTAGTCCTCTCCAGTCTGCCCGTAAGGTACAGACATGCTTCCTGACTTTTAACATACTTGGCATACTAAGGGCTCTCCATAATTAAAAAGACTACCCTTTAGACAATATATATATATACTGTATATATATATATATATATATATATATATATATATATATATATATACTGTATATATATATATATATATATATATATATATATATATATTGTGAAGGCTTCACATATATACTGCACTAATTAAAAATAACCTGTAGAAAAGACAGGTCACCACTGCAGTTAGGCATTGGCTGAAACAGCACACATACCCCATCAAATAAGATGTTGATATGGGGGACCAGTGGCAGCAGGGCCCGAAGGAGCCAACGAGGCGTAAGTATGCTTCCCTTCACAGGACCGGTGATTGGGGAAGGTTGGGGGGGAGGGGGGTGATATTCTGGCTAAAAAACAATGACCAGGCCTCAAACATAAACAACCACTTTAGGGGGGTTGTCCCATTATGGGTGGTTATTTCCACTGGATAGGAAATACAGTAAGTTTCTGATTGGTGATCCTTTTTGAATGGAGCAGTAGACATGCATGTACTCCTTCAGCTCTATGGGGCTGCCGGAGATCGCAGAACCTTGTACTCGGTTATCTCCAGCTGCCCCACAAAGTTGAAAGGAACAGCAGACATGTATGTCTCCAACTCCATTCAAACGTTCTCGTTATTGGCAGTGACCACAGCATTTGGACTCCTGTTGATCAAATACTTATCCCCTGGAAATGGAATAAGTTGTCATAACGGGAAGCCCCCTTTAAAATAAATATCCACCCTCATTTTGCAATATAAATAGATCGAAAACCCTTTGCTGGTCGTTTTCGATAAAGGTTAAAGGCATTGTGTAGGTCATACATATCGATGACCTATCATCAGGATTGGTCATCAATATTAGATCGGCAGGGGTCCGACACCTGGCACACCAGCCGATCAGCTACTTGAAGAGGAGGCAGAGCTTCATGCACGCGCTGCTTCCTGTTCATTACACTACGCGTCTTTTCCTCTGGAAAGGTGGCACAGTGTAATTACATGCAAGTACTCGCTCCAGTCAAGTCAACAGAGAGAGAGACTTCCAAGACGATGGGCAGTGTAATGAACAGGAAGCAGCGTTCGCATGGATCACAATCTCCTATTCAAAGAGCTGATCGGCGGGGTTGCAGGGTGTCTGTTTGACCACCACGATCAGATATTAATGACTTATCCTGACTAAAGGTCATCATTATGTATGGCCTACACAGCCCATTTAGCACTCCATTTTTTTGTCATTTAGATCACCTGCTTATACATAGATTAGTTTATTTTAATGGAAGCCACAATACTGTCCTAGACCTGTTGCCTGACAGACAATAGTGGTTCATTGATATATTGTATAATAGATTCCATTGAGCTCTGCTAAGGCTACTTTCACACTAGCGGTAAACTTTATCAAGTGGGGCATGTGTTGTATGTATTCTTCTCAGTTTAATACTGTATACGTAACCTATCCGGAAAAATAGTTTGGAGAGATAGAAAGAGAGGAAAAATACGTATTTTTAAAAGTGACGTTTAGTATAGATCAGTTAAAGAGAAAGAAAGGATTTTATGAAATGGATTTGTATCACTGAGAGCAAAAAAACTTATTTTTTTACATGACATGCAGTATAGATCAATTACACAGAAACAACGGATTGCGGTCTGTGCAGACTGAGGTGCTGGACTGTAACTCACAGAATTGTTCCACTGAGCTGTATAAAATGGATTTGTATCACTGAGAGCAAACTAACGTATTTTCTAATGTGACGTGTAGTATCGATCACTTGGAGAGAAAAAGTGGAATGTGCAGACTTGGGCTGCTATAGTGCAAACCACTATGGTGGTGACAACAGAGTGAGCGAGTGACACTGCGGGAGCATGGCGAACCACATAAACATTTTTCGTGGCCCTGTATGGTCGCGGTGACAACAGAGTGACTAAGTTAGTATGCGTTAGCGGTAGATTTGAATTCCGGTGAAATCCAGGCTTTGTTCATTTTAATAAGCGTCAGCCTGTCAGCGCTGTCAGTTGACAGGCGTGTACGCTTATCGGTGATGACGCCACCAGCTGCACTGAATACCCGCTCTGACAGCACGCTATCGGCAGGGCAGGCCAGCACCTCCAAGGCGTACAGCGCCAGTTCAGGCCACGTGTCCAGCTTTGAAACCCAGAGCAGAGTGATCGGTCCGGACGTTGGTATGATCAGCTAGGTACTCCTTCACCATCTTTCTGTAAAGCTCACCCCTACTCTGCCGAGACTGGGGAGAGGTGACAGTGTCTTGCTTGGGGTGACATAAAACTGGCAAAGGCCGTGGAGAGCATTCCCCTGCCAGTGCTGGACAAGCTGCCTGCTCGCCTACTCTCCCCCGCTACTTGGCCAACAGAAGCAAGCCCTCTGCCGTTAGCAGTGTCAGATGGGAAGGATTGTTTCAGCTTGTGCACCAGGGCCTGTTGATATTGATTCACTCTCATACTCCTTTCCTCTACAGGGATGAGAGTGGAAAGGTTCTGCTTGTACCGTGGGTCAGGAGAGTGAACACCCAGTAATCAGTGTTTGAAAAAATGCTTCTAACGCGAGGGTCACGGGATAGGCAGCCTAACATGAAGTCTGCCATGTGCGCCAGAGTTCCAAAATGCAAGAATTCCCTCTCCTCACTGGCCTGACTCTCCATTTCCTCCTCCTCCTACTCCAAGTCCTCCTCTTCAGCCCATACACGCTCAACAGTTAATAAGGACTGAGCACTGGTACCCTCTTCTGTCTCGCCGACATTCTCCTCCTCTTCCTCCTCATCCTCATCCCCCTCCTCCGATACGCACTGAGAAACAGACCGGAGGGTGCTCTGGCTATCAAGCGACATATCTTCCTCCACCGTCTCTTTTGACAAACGCAAAGCATCCGACTTGATGCTGAGCAGTGAGTTTTTCAACAGGCAAAGCAGCAGGATGGTGAGGCTGATAATGGCGGCATTGCCGCTGACCATCTGTGTTGACTCCTCAAAGTTGCTCAACACCTGGCAGATATCAGACATCCACGTCCACTCCTCATTGTAGACTTGAGGAAGCTGACTGACCTGACTACCAGTTCTGGTGGAAGTTGACATCTGGCAGTCTACAATCGCTCTGCTCTGCTGGTAAACTCTGGATAACATGTTTAATGTCGAATTCCATCTTGTGGGCACGTCGCACAACAGTTGGTGAGCAGGCAGTTGTAGGCAGCGCTGCGCTGCCCTGAGAGTGGCAGCATCTGTGGTTGACTTGCGGAAATGCGCACAGATGTGGCGCACCTTGGTGAGCAAATCAGACAGATTGGGGTATGTCTTGAGGAACCGCTGAACTATGTGATTGAACACGTGGGCCAGGCATGGCACATGTGTCAGTCTGCCGAGTTGCAGAGCCGCCACCAGGTTACGCCCGTTGTCACACACAACCATGCCTGGCTTGAGGTTCAGCGGTGCCAGCCACACATCGGTCTGCGCCGTGATGCCCTGTAACAGCTCTTGGGTGGTGTGCCTTTTGTCACCTAAGCTCAGCAGTTTGAGCACCACCTGCTGGCGCTTACCCACGGCACTGCTGCTGCGCCTAGAGCTACCGACTGAAGGCGCTGTGCCCACGGATGGTAATTCGGAGGAGAAGGAGTAGGAGGGGTTGGAGGAAGAGGCATAGTACATCTGAGAAACCGTGACTGAGGTAGGCCCCGCAATCCTCGGTGTGGGCAGTACATGAGCGGCCCCAGGGTCAGACTCGGTCCCAGCCTCCACAAAGTTAACCCAATGTGCCGTCAGTGAGATATAGTGTCCCTGCCCGGCAGCACTTGTCCACGTGTCCGTGGTTAGGTGGACCTTATCACTAACCGCGTTGGTCAGGGCACGGATGATGTTCTCTGACACGTGCTGGTGTAGGGCTGGGACGGCACATCGGGAAAAATAGTGGCGGCTGGGGACCGAATACCGAGGGGCAGCCACCGCCATGAGGTTGCGAAAGGCCTCGGTCTCTACCAGCCGATAGGGCAGCATCTCCAGGCTCAGCAATTTGGAGATGTGGACGTTGAGGGCTTGGGCATGTGGGTGGGTGGAACTGTATTTCCTCTTGCGCTCCAGCGTCTGCTGTAAAGACAGCTGAACGCTGTGCTTGGACACATTGGTGGACGCTGTGAAGGATCGTGGAGGCGAAAGTGTGGTTTTCCGGCGGGAGGCACTCGTGCCAGGGTCCTGGGCAGGGGGTTGATTAGCAGAGGCAGCGAGTGACACAGGGAAAGGAGCAGTGGTGGGACCCGCAGGAGGTGGTGAACGGCCTTGGTTCCATTGAGTGGGGTGTTTAGCACTCATATGCCTGCGCATGCTGGTGGTGGTTAGGCTAGTAATGGTGGCACCCCTGCTGATCCTGGTGTGACACAGGTTGCACACCACAGTCCGTCGGTCATCCTCAATTTCTTTAAAGAACCTCCAGACTTGCGAACATCTAGACCTCGCCACGGGAGCTTCACTACTTGAAACAGTTGCTGCTGATGCACCAGCTCTGGCCCTGCTTCTCCCTCTGGCCACACCACTGCCTCTTACAACCTGTTCTGGTGCAGCACTCGCCTCCGCCTCAGAAGCACTGTCTTCACTCGGCTTATCAACCCAGCTTGGGTCAGTCACCTCGTCATCCTCCAATTCCTCAGTCTGCTCCCCCCTCGGACTTCCTGCCCTGACAACAACTTCACCACTGTCTGACAACCGTGTCTCCTCATCGTCCGACACCTCTTTATACACTTCTTCCACTAAGTCAACAATGTTATCACCCACAGACTGCTACAGTTGGAAAACTTGGGCATCGGGAAAGAGGTCAGCAGCAACCTGAGAAGTGGTTTGTGACTCTGGGAAGGGTCCAGAAAACAGTTCCTCAGAGTATGCTGGATCGCATTCCAAATTTTCCTGGGAGGGGGCAGACTGGGGGGAAGGAGGTTGAGGTGGAGGAGCCAGAGGAGTGCTCCCTTGAGTAACGTGGGTGGACCGCGTGGAAGACTGACTGGTGGAGAATTTACTCGAAGCTTTGTCCGCAATCCATGACATCACCTGTTCGCACTGTTGTGGTTTCAACAGTGCTCTACCACGTGTCTCTGTAAGTTCAGACATTAAGCTAGTGAGTGTAGCTCTTCGGCGTTCCCCTGCTTCCTCATCAGCAGGTACTGTCTCACTCTGCCTAGGACCACGGCCTCTGCCCCCTGCAGTAATTGAATGCCCACACCCATGCCCACGCCCACACCCTCGTCCTCGACCCGTAGCCCTGGGGTTCAACATTTTCTGTATATAAATGTATTATATATACAAAAAAAAATGGGCCTGCTGTACTGAAACCCACAAACTTGTTCAATCTGAACAAGTTAATATATAGGTGGATAAGTTAGAGCAAAATTACGTATTTTATTACGTACCTTGCAGTATGGAGCAATTACACTGAAACTATTAGATTAGGCAGACTTGGTCTGCTTAAGTGCAACCCAGACAAATGTCGCAAAGAGATTTTTCTAATGTAGCTGAATCAATGAGAGCAAAAGACCGTATTTTATTACGTGACGTACAGTATGGGTCACCTGGACAGAAAATACGGATTGTGGTTTGTGGTGACTGGACAGCTGAACTGTGACACACAGAATGGTTCCACACAGCTGTATGAAATGGATCTGTATCACTGAGAGCAAACAAAAGGATTTTGTACTGTGACTTCCACTATCTATCAGTTAGACAGAAAAAAAATCTTCTGCAGACTGTGCCTATTTCAATGAAACACAAAAATTGTCCCACTTAGCTGTTTGAAATGGATGTGTGTCACTGAGAGCCAAAAAATAAACTTTTTCCAGTCTCCCTGCAAAATGCTGCAAATATGGCGGTAGCTGCACTACTAGTGCCAGCAAGCCCAGCCACAAGCAGATAAAAAAAGGGTCTTGTAGCCCTAACAAGGGCTGTTGGGTTCTTTTAGAATCACTCCTGCCTAACACAAATCTAGTAGAACACCCTAACACTCTCCCTGTATCACACTGCAGATCTGTCCCTAACGGCATCCAGGCAGCGACTGAGCCGAGCACCGCGGGCAGTCACTAGTATATTCCAGGGTCACCTGATCAGGCAGCCAACCCCTGCTATCGACATGTAAGGGCCGCACGTGATGCTGGGTGTACCGCAGAGTCTACTGGCTTGTGAGTGGCTGAGTTTATAGCTGCCAAAAATTCCAAAGGCGGGAGATGCCATTTCCTTGAGCATGGCGAGATACTCATCCATGTAGCGAGCACTTATGAGTACCCTAATACTCAAACGAGTATCAAGCTCGGACGAGTATGCTTGCTCATCTCTAATCATGATGTATCAATTGACAGTTAGTGATGTATTTTAGTCAGTTCTATCAGAACTCTGTACATCAGTATATCTAGGTCTTCATCAGTCTTCAAAAAACTCCCATCAGTTCAGTAGGTGCCGACTTAAAGGGGTTCTCCGGGAATTAAGAAAATGAAAATACTTAAACATTACTTCATTATAAATATATTCCCAAATACCTTTCATTAGTCATAATGGCTCATTTTGTCTAGGGAACAATCATTAGGAGAAACAAAATGGCCACTGTCCTATTAGTATACACAAAACCTGTCCTAATCACATACCAGGACAAGTTACTTCAGAACACTGAGATGAAGAGCTGCCTCATCCTCCTCTCTGCTCTGCTTGTCAGGGATTGTGATCCTGAATACCGCTGATAAGAACTTTATCTGAATCTCTGTATGAATGGAGTTCATAAGCAGATGTGGCTAACGAGCAGCAGTACTTGTATGTAGTCTCCATTACCACAGCCCCACATTACCACAGTCTGTCCTGTCCATCCTCAGTACTTTATATCTCCTCCTGAGCTCCATTCCTACAGAGATTCAGCTGAAGATCTTATCATCTGTATTCAGGATCATAATCCCTGACAAGTAGAGCAGAGAGGAGGATGAGGCAGCTCTTTATCTCAGTGTTGTGAAGTAACTTGTCCTCCTGTGTGATTAGGACAAGTTTTGTATGTACTGATGGGACAGTGGCCATATTGTTTCTCCTAATCATCGCTCTCTAGACAAAACAGGCCATTATAACTAATGAAAGATATTTGGGAATATATTCACAATAAAGTAATATTTACGTATTTTCATTTTCTTAATTCCTGGAGAACCCCTTTAACAAAACTCAACACACCTTCTGCATACTGATTTACAGTTGTCATTGGTTTTCATATCCAGTTAGTTTTAGCACAAAAAATACAAAATGTATTTTTGTATGTGTGGGTTATGCTCGTGTGTGGGTTATGTATTTATGTGTGTGTGGTATGTGTTGGTGCTCACATGTCAGTGAATTTTTGCATGCAGTATATAAGACTTGTCGCTATTGTAGATGATGAAAAATAATTTACCTTGCACTTTAGAAACGGTGTCATCGATGAAATATTTTTCTGCTGTGTTCAAGGCTGTGAGAATAGAATAGCTTTATTAAAAAGAAACATTTCTTATGAAACATCACTCAACTGTGGGCAAGTACATCCACTGCCGCTGGATTGCAGGGTGTTCGTAACCCCTTAATACGAGCAGTGTATAAAGAGTCCCGTTGACACAATTCCTGGATACCATTGGTTTACCATGGCAGCTGGGGGACATATTTGCTACAGATATTGACATGGCCTCTTTTAGATGGGATCCTACTCTAGATAGACTCCTCTTCTCATCTCATTCTCATTTGAGACCGATTGGCACACAGGATTGGGTCATTATAGAGTAAGGTCCCATCTAAAAGAGATCGCCATGTATTGGAGGATGGGTAGAAATGATTTTGATCAAAATAAATTTGCTGAGTACCTGATATTCATTTATATAGTGAGTATAGAATTAGTAAAATGTATACTCCATATACACTATTCAATGATTGCAGAATGTCTTGCTTTGAGTGTTTGTCTTTTCAGCTACACTGACTTGTATGTGTACATTTATTTCATTTTATAGGACATGAAAATGTCCTGGAATGCCTGGAAAAGTCAGTCTCTACCTATTGTGACAACTTAGGGTCATTTAGCTCTCCAGGATCGCCGTCTTCTCACCTTAGACGGTTGGCACATCTCCAGAAGCCACTCCAACACTGCAGATTTAGGTGCAAACTTGCCATAACCAGCTTCATTGTCACTTTTACAGCAGTCCAAACAAATCATAAACACAAATCCTAGGCCGTCTGGCCACTGACTACACAGTATTTCTCCCTCTCTATCAGGATCTGGGTCTACCACTCAGCTCCCCAAAACACAACAATGGTGCTTACCCTACACAGGGTTAGAGGATCCCGGCTCCCACAGGCCTTAGTGCAGCCTGTTTTTTTTCCCCAGATGGAGAGGCCTGATTGAAGATCCTGGCCCACCTTTACCTGAGCTCCTCAGCTGGCTGCTAATTACCAGCCTTTCTCTGGGTGAGGTACAGCATTTTATGGCCCTCATATGGTCTTCTAGCAGCTCCACTGCCACACTACCTATACTTACTTTTGCAGTTAATGTCCCCCTTTGTACTTAGAAGGAAGCATATTAATATAAGATAATGGTAGAAATAAGGATATAGCTAATACTTTGTTTTATGCTTAATTTTCCTTACCATTTTCAGAAGGAAAATAACATTGGAAATGGAACTGTGAAGGTTGAGCTATTATTGAAGTTCTAACTATTATTAATTTATACTGCTTGCTATGTTCAGTTCTTGTAAGTTCAATGAACCTCTGACTATAGTTACTCTATAGTTACTCTATAGTTACATTACTCATGATGCTGCTTCTCCTTGTCCAGCTGTTCGGACCGGGTAGCCGTCCTCTCCCCTCCAGCAGTAGGTCCAGCTGCTGGAGAACTAAGTTTGTTTCTTCGCTGCAGGCCACGGCCTGCCCTTGCTGGACAGGTCTTCCCCATCTGCCGTAGCATGCACATATATGCACTCCTGGCCCTTAAAGGACCAGCACGTGTACACCTTAATTTTCACCACCAATTGCTGGCATGTTAGGCCACTGAGGCACAAATAAAATAAATAAGTGACTCTGCAGCTTGGCAGAGTCACTGGGGATCACTGGACCCAAACTCTGGGCAGCCGGACAATGACGATTGCTCCCAAAGGGCGAAATGATATAGGAGGCAAGATACGAATAGTAAGGTAAACACTTACACAAACACGTACTGCGCAGAAAGCGCTTGAGACTGGAGCCAGAGCTTTGGCTTCACAGACCTCCAGACGAGCGACGCCCACCGTGTACCCGTGCTCCAGGAGGGGGCTACGGCACGGCCGCAAGCGTGGCTTACAAACAGTCTGAGTGATACACACACACAAAGACAAACAGAAAAGCAGGCACGTGAAACCACGCACCGGTGCAAGGAAGCACACAAACACTCAGTAACATTCAGTGTCAATAGCAATGGACCGGACCGTATAGCAGTCGCACATGAACAACAAGGCACCGGCCTTGCCCAGCAGAAGCTCAGGGTTTAAATAGTAGTGAGCTAATTGGCAGAAGCGTGGTTACTGACACACTTCCTGTGAACGCCTGTCGGAAGTGACCTCACCAGAGGTCTCAAGGGCAGAGCGTGGTGCCTGACATACTTCCTGTGAACGCCTGGCGGAAGTGATATCACCAGAGGTCTCAAGAAGATGGCGCATGACCACTTCCTGTGCCGGACCTTGTTCACTGCAGTAGGACTGTGGGCACAAGGATATTGCACTGAGATTTGCCCGTGCCCCTTCACCAACACCCGCAGCCCGGGAGGGCAAGCGACCGCGTCCACGACGTCAATGCACGCGCCTTACATGGCATACATGGGATACTTTAGGCACCTTCCCCTATGGCAGGTTGGCTAAGCAATAGGTAGTGTAGCTTGCTAGTTGCTATGAAGGTGTACTGTATCTGTTTATCCGCCCGTGTACCGACTTCTTTCTAATTTCTGGATTCTGGCCCTCTGCCTCCTGACCTGACCCATGCCTGATCATTGTTCTTACCATGTGCAGCCTGTCTTAATCGTTGGACTGTTTGCAGATTTGTATGAACTCCATCTGAACTGACTTTGGCTTATTGCTGACTATGAATTTTCCTCTTCCGTAGAGTCTAAAAAACAGTGTCTGACCCCAGTGGGTCACTTGCCAACTGGGACTATTCCAAGTGGAAGCAGCCTGGTGGCTCTCCTGCAGTGAAGTCTAGTTCCCTGTATAAAGGATGAAATAAAGGGGTTAAAGGATGAAAACAAGGGGAATTCTAGGATAACGCCCTTAGGATTAACCCAAAGTCAAACTGGTTGGTTCCTCATACACTGATTGTTACATTAGTCTCAAGCATATAGGAATGTAATACCACCTTATTACTGCTTGGCTTCAAAACTTAAACTAGTTGTTATCTAAATTGTATAGATACAGTCTGTAACACCACACAATACGTTATTAAAACAGCATATGGCTATAGAGACTGTTTATTGGGATGTTATAGTACATAGTGACATCCATCTTTATTGTGGGTGTCAGGACAATACAAGTAACGGGTGCATTGTCTGAATATAGGAGCACCATATTCGTGCCATAATTTGCAACTTTTTGAGCTATTTTTCTCACCACTTTTCTGAATTGGTGAGAAAAGCAGGCGTGGCTTATTGTGAGTAGTATTGAGGGAAGCGCGCTTTGGATGCTTCATCCGAAGTCGCGTAGTTCAAAACTTTGGAATAATACT
This sequence comes from Rhinella marina, assembly GCA_900303285.1. NCBI lineage: Eukaryota > Metazoa > Chordata > Amphibia > Anura > Bufonidae > Rhinella > Rhinella marina. The sequence goes on along the minus strand of ONZH01006339.1, from coordinate 11,326 downwards.
GTATGGAGGTCCATCTCAATACAGTATTAGAATGTATGTGCTCTGATGAGCCGAAGTTAGTTATTCACAAAGTGGTGCATGACTTTGTTGAATAACTTTGGTAGTTGATTTTTAAACTTGAAACTGAACTTGAAAACTTGAAAATGAACCGAAGCCGAATTTGGTTTCAAGTTTTAAAAACCAACTACTGAAGCTAATCAATGAAGTAGCCTAAACAGGGATATAGTAATAATGAGCTTGGAAGTCTAGTACAGGCTCCGGCTCATTATTTGAACAGGCTGCTTTCCCCGATCCCCACTGGATGAAAGCGCGCACTTCCAGTTTTTAAGACTCTCAGATACTGTGGTCACATTTGACCATGGCATCTGAGTGGCTAAATATCAACAGTTCCTATGACTAAGGCCTCATGCACACAAACATATTTTCTTTCCGTGTTTGTTCCGTTTTTTTTGCAGACTGTATGTGGAACAATTCATTTCAATAGATCCATGAAAAAAAAGAAGGTATTCCATGTGCATTCTATTTCCATACGTCCGTATTTCCGTTCTGCAAAAAAATAGAAAATGTCCTTTTATTGTCCGCATTATGATCAAGAGTAGTACTGTTCTAAAGCATAGTAACATAGTTTATAAGGCCGAAAAAAGACATCTGTCCATCCAGTTCGGCCTGTTATCCTCCTTAAGTTGAACCAGAGGAAAGCAAAAAACCGCTTTGAGGTAGCCAATTTTCCACACTTTAGGTGAAAATTCTTTCTCAACTCCAATCAGGCAATCAGAATAACTCCTTGGATCAACGACCCCTCTCTAGTAACTATAACCTGTAATATTATTACCCTCCAGAAATACATCCAGGCCCCTCTGGAACTCTTTTAGTGAACTCACCATCACCACCTCCTCAGGCAGAGAGTTCCATAGTCTCACTGCTCTTACCGTAAAGAATCCTCTTCTATGTTTGTGTACAAACCTTCTTTCCTCCAGACACAGCATCACAGTCCTGGGGATTAATAGATCATGGGAGAGATCTCTGTACTGACCCTTGATATATTTATACATAATAGTGGCCAGCTGTTGCGTTCCACAAAATCAGGAATGCACACAGATGTCATCCATATTTTTTGTGGACAGCAAAATACATACGGTTGTGTGCATGAGCCCTAAAGGTCCAACTGGGTGTTACCATTTAGGGTGGTGTCCGTGCACAGTCTTACACTATCAGTACTGATTGGACCATGTTAGATGAAGGACTTTTTTCAGTCTGAAACAACAGATCTCTGGTGGAAATGTCTCAAACGGACTCCAAATATGCATAACAAATTCACAGCATCCTTTTTTTTATTTTTCTGTTCTTCTGATGGATCAGGATGAGGGTGATGTGAACTCCCCCCTAACTGGTAACACCCAGATGAACCTTAAACCATTCCTTCTAGTAGGAATAATAAAACAAAAGCACAACATAGAGACATAAGTAAAGACGATCCAGAATTGTTATTACATGGGGAATACAAGTGGTTACGAAACAGATATACAAGTGTGGTAAAAGTGTAGTTAGTTGCGCCGCCATCTGCGACTTCTCCCCACTTACTCCAGGTCTAAATAAGTTGGTCATGTGATCTTTTCAACACTGAAGTAGTGATAGGATCTGTGGTGAGGTCTCCATCATGTGACCAGTGCAGAGAAAGGCAGGGCTCAGCAGTGGAGACCTGTGGAATGAATGTGAGTACCAGAGACATACTGTGTTTCTCCCCATTATACCTCCTCCCTGCTTAGTGGGGGGTAATATGCCATTTAACTGGGACTGTATGTTAGAGGGGCTGAAGGGAGGGGTGTTAGTTATATGGGACAGTATGTTATAGAAGATTGAGGGGAGATGACTGGTGCTATTTACATGGGACTGGATATTAAAGAAGTCTGGAGGGTAAGGAGTGATGTTTACATAAGACTATGTGTTGGAGGGAGCTGAAGGAGGGGATTTAAGTTATTTACATGGGACTGTATCATATAGAAGACTGGTGGGAGAGGACTGGTGTTATTTACATGGGACTGTATTGTATAGAAGACTGGTGGGAGAGGATTAGTGTTATTTACATGGGACTGCATGGTATAGAAGACTGGAGCAAGATGACTGATGCTATTTAAATGGGACTGTATTGTATAGAAGACTTTAAGGAAGAGATGTTATTTACATGGGACTGTATCATATAGGAAACTGGTGGGAGAGAACTGGTGTTATTTACATGGGACTGCATGGTATAGAAGACTGGAGGGAGAGGACAGGCATTATAATTTATAGGGGCACTACAGACAATATTATTACTCTAGGGGGTACGGCAGGAGGTGTTATAATTACAGGGGGCACTGAAGGAAACATTATAAATACTGTGGGCAGTGGTGGCGGGCATTACTACTGAGGGCTCCATAGGAGTGCCTTATAGATTGGCATTATTTCTATTAGGGGTGCCTCATTAGTACTGAGGGCACTGTAGGGAGCCTTATTACCACTGTGGGTAATATGGGGAGGGGGGACTTCCGCTTAGCAGTGAGCCCAGTGACGTCAGCGGCACTAATGAATGGGCTTTAGCGCCGCCCTAGCCTGTAGAGGTGCCCATTAGTGTCGGTGATGTCTCCGCTTAGCAGTAAAAAATGTAAACAACACAGCCCTTGCCCTTCGCTTTACAGCGCAGGTCAAGGGAGAGCATCGGAGCATGAAATGTCAGAGGGGCTGAGTGGGGGGAGAAGGGGTTATTTCCAGGGAAGGGGGAGAGGGGGCCCAGGTACATTCCTTGCACAGGGGCCCTCTGTTGTCTGTGTCCACCCCTGGCCGGCGCCACCAGAACTTCGGCAGATCCACCACCAGCTTAGAGCTTTATTATGACTGGCATCTAAAATGCCAGTCTTAATAAATATGCCCGTATTACATAGATAAGAGATGTTCATTTTTTTTTTTCGTTTCAAATCATAAAGTGAAAAATATTATTTCAAATTCTTACATCTAAAAATAAATGATGAACAGCACAGGCTAATCAAATTGATGGGAATAAAGCATGGCCTTCACATTTACTTTCCCAGCAGAACGTTTAGTTTCCTGTATGAAAGAATGGCTATTGAGAATACAGTCATGGCTGCTCGTATCTACGTCACAGATGTGAGAAGCGACAAAGAGATGAAAGTGACCCTGTAAGACAGATTTGTGCTGCTCAAACCATGGGCGGCATACGATACGCACAGGCTTCCTTTTTGCGAAGAACTGTGGTTTATTCTCTAGCTTTTCCAGAAAAAAAAATGTTCTAAAAGAGCTGGGTAGAGAGATAAATGTCTACTAGGTGTCTCCCCACCGTTTTCTTGCCATCAGGCTCGACTTAATGCACAGGTCTGTCCCTATTTTCAAATATAGATAGACCTGGCTGCTTAATTAAAAATTTAAACGTTTTGCAACATTTTATAGATTAAATGAACTATCCAATATCTTGTCCCAATCATGTAAATTCTGATGTAGCCGGAGGTGAGAAGCAAGACTGATGGCACATGGTTCTTGAAGATGGACTTTAATGGGGTTCTCCCATGAGTAATGTAAAAATGGAAATCACACATATAGTTCATGACAATCTCTTTCTAACAAAAGTAGAACCAGCCCTGTACCTCACATGGATCCAGAGATCTCCCCATTCATTACTCCAATTGCTTTGCTAGATTTATCTCAAGCTGGCAGCTCAGGGGGCATGCACTTTCTCAGGAGGCATGTCCTGTAACAGTCAGAACTTCTAGCAGAACATATACGTAGCTGTGGCAGTTAGTGGCAGAATGATGCAATGAAGCATATGTGTCTGTAGTACCCTAGAGCAGGCAGTACTATTCTTTTGCCCTGCTACTGTCTGTAATGGCTAATAACAGTGTATCAGACAGAAAAAGATCATTAGGTAGTAGGGAAGTTACCATTTCGTTCTCCCCCTCTTAGGCAGAGGTGGGTTATTCCTGCTTCCTACCAAGGGAGGGGTTGCAGGACGCTATAGGGATTGGAGTCAATAGTGGAGTTGGAAAGAGACAAGATATGGTGTACTGAGGGAAGCATCCCCCCCCTCGCAGCAGGAGTCCTCCAGAAGATGCAGCTCATAGAGCACCCTGACTCCTTGTAGTTTATAGAATGAGAATTACGAGGGGGTCAACAGCCAAAGGCACCCCACATGTTCCAGAACTGTCAGAGAGTCAAGCTACCAGACCGAAGCCTGAGATTAGCACAGCAGAGAAAGCAAGATATCCAAGACTGCTTGCCAGTTTACCCCAAAATCTGCTGGAGTCAGAGAAAGACCAATTATTGTCTGGATGTAAGTTTATTGACATAATGCGGCTGAACTTTATAAAGTTTATTATTCTCCACCAACTACAACTCACTCCTTTATTGCTACAGAGCCTAAACCTGGGGAGCAACAGTATCCAGGTAGGAGTGCCATGACACACTCAGAACTAACTTGCCATTCCTAAAAGCCTGGGACATGATACGTTGCATATCCACCTCAGCTGAGTGCACAGTGAGATAAGGGAAAAGAGCTAACTAGAGATGAGCGAGCACTAAAATGCTCGGGTGCTCGTTATTCAAGTCAAACTTTTCCCGATGCTCGGGTGCTCGTTTCGAGTAACGAACCCCATTGAAGTCAATGGGAGACTTGAGCATTTTTGCAGGGGACCAAGGCTCTGCCTAGGGAAAGCTGGGTGAAAACCTGGAAACATCAGAAAATGATGGAAACACCACGGAAATGGACAGGAAACAGCAGGGGCAGCATGCATGGATGCCTCTGAGGCTGCCTAATCCCACCATTACCCCAAATTCTCCTGCAACAGCCTGGTGGTTACCCTCATGGCAATTGTGCTCACCCAGACCAAGAAAGGTGAGGCACATGCCCATCACATGTTAGAGAAGCACCCAACTAGGCGCAACGAAGGTCCATCACCACCTGCAGGTGACACCACTGCTCATGCTGGCATTGCTGTGCTATCCCCCGCCCCACGACGCAGGCATAAGCCTGACACATCATGGTGACAGCGTAGTGACACCAACAAGTGACCAAATTAGATTGAGGTAGCAGTCAAATGTATGTAGGCGATCCTCCCAAAAATTTGTTTTGGAGTGTTCGAAGTTGACCCTCCTAAAAAATTGTTTAGGAGTGTCTGTAGTTGACCCTTCTGTAAAATATTTTTTTTGTTTTCCCTGTTATTAGTTAATGTACAAACCATGGCTGGCATGGTGGGAATATATAGGTTTTGCGTCACAGACGGTCCACTGCACCGTTACATTTTCTTCATCATTGCCAATTACTTTTTAACCAACTGTTGTCTGGCAATGATAAAGGGGAAGGTGAATCCACTGCGGAAGAAAAGTGTGATCCTCCTACAATTCTACACTTGCTCTCAATTCAAAAGGGGATGTTCTTGCCGTGGCCTTCCTCATAGTGGCCGCTTCTGCGGACGACAGAGGTGGTGTACCTACTGACAGCCTGACCGAACACGATGGCAGACGGGGAAACATTCCCTCATGTAAAATTGTTTTGGAGTGTCTGCGGTTGACCCTTCTGTAAAATATTTTTTTGTTTTCCCTGTTATTAGTTAATGTACAACCCATGGCTGGCATGGTGGGAATGTATAGGTTTTGCGTCACAGACGGTCCACTGCACCGTTACATTTTCTTCATCATTGCCAATTACTTTTTAACCAACTGTTGTCTGACAATGATAAAGGGGAAGGTGAATCCACTGCCGAAGAAAACTGTCATCCTCCTACAATTCTACACTTGCTCTCAATTGAAAAGGGGATGTTCTTGCCGTGGCCTTTCTCATAGTGGCCGCTTCTGCGGACGACAGAGGTGGTGTACCTACTGACAGCCTGACCGAACACGATGGCAGACCGGGAGACACTCCCTCATCTAAAATTGTTTTGGAGTGTCTGCGGTTGACCCTCCTGTAAAATATTTTTTTGTTTTCCCTGTTATTAGTTAATGTACAACCCATGGCTGGAATGGTGGGAATATATAGGGAAGCACCCAACTAGGTGCAACGAAGGTCCATCACTCATGCCCATGCTGGCACTGCTCTCCTATCCCCAGCCACACAATGCAGGCATAAGCCTGACACAGCATGGCGGTGACACCAACAAGTGACCAAGTTAGATGAGTTAGCAGGTGAGCCACCCAAAAATTTAGCCTGACGCAGCATGGCGGTGACAACAGAGTGACCGAGTTAGACTGAGGTAGCAGGAGGTGAAGCACGGATGGTAATTCGAAGGTGGAGGAGGAGGGGTTGGAGAAAGTGGCATAGTAATTCTGACATTCTAACTGTGAACGAGGTAGGCCCCGCAATGCTTCAAGTGGGCAGTACATGAGCGGCCCCAGGGTCAGACTCGGTCAGAGTATGTGAAATACTCAGGGTGGCCGAACGCCGAGCTCGACGGCGGACCCGTTTCGGGTTATCAATTGTCAAAATGTTGGCTTACATCGCTGCAGGTCTCCTGGTGCACTGAATGGCGTCTGCCCTGCAACCTGTTTTTATGTTAGTGTTTAATAAAACTTTAAGAAGCAAGAAGACTCTGGTGAGTGCCACATCAATTCTCTTTCTACACATGCTTTATGCAAGTTCTTTGCTATTTATTTTTTGCTGAGCACCACAGAGGAAGTTGACTCCAGTTTTGTGAGGGAACCCATCTTCACATGGACATTATCTTTTTATGTAGTGCCATCCCCCCACAACCTTTCTGCTGACTATTTGTGCTTTACATCAAGTTTAGTATCTGTTCTTATCAGTTGCTGTGGCTGTTGGTGGTAAAGTGGTGAGCATAGCTGCTTCCCAAGCAGTTGATCCAGGTTCAATTCCCGTCTATCGCAGGAGGCAATTAAAAGAAGAACCAAAAAAAAATCTGTACAATATCTAATATGTCCCCTACCCGGGTAAATTGTTTGGAGAGAGGGCCTGTAGGTGGGGGGAAGGAGGTTGAGCTGGAAGAGCCAGAGGAGTGCCCCCCTTGGCTAGCGTGTGTGGTGGTGACAACTGCCGGATGGAGTTTGAATGACGACGTAGGACCCCAGCTTAAAAATTTAGCATCAACCGGTACGGTTGTCAATTCTGAAATTTGTCAAGTGGGGCATGTGTTGTATGCATTCCTCTCAGTTTAATACCGTATACGGCACCTATCCGTAAAAAATTGTTTGGAGAGAGAGGAAAAAGACGTATTTTTAAAAGTGACGTTCAGTATAGATCAGTTAAAGAGAAAGAAAGGATTTTATGAAATGGATTTGTATCACTGAGAGCAAAAGAAACTATTTTATTACGTGACGTGGAGTATAGATCACTTGGAGATAAAAAGGGGAATGTGCAGACTTGGGCTGTTATAGTGCAAACCACTATGGTGGTGACAACAGAGTGAGCGAGTGACACTGCGGGAGCAGGCGAACCACAAAAACATTTATCGTGGCCCTGTATGGCGGCGGTGACAACAGAGTGACTGAGTTAGTATGCGGTAGCTGGTGAAGCACCCAAAAATTTAGCCTGACACAGCATGGCGGTTACACCACCAATGACTTTGTCCGACTGAGAATGCAGTGAAATGGCTTTTGTTGACCCTCCAAAAAATGTTTTCTTTTCGAGTACATAAAGTCTACCCTCAGCAAAAAAAATTTTTTTATTAAATGTCGGTACTTGCGCCTCCTGAAAAATTGTTTTGGACTGTCTGTTTGACGCTCTTGAAACATTGTTTTACACTGTCTATAGTTGATACTGCGGAAAAATTGTTTGGAGAGAGGGCCTGTAGGTGGCCCTCTGGAAAAATTGTTTGGAAAGAGGGCCTGTAGGTGGACCTCCGGAAAAATTGTTTGGAGAGAGGGCCTGTAGGTGGACCTCAGGAAAAATTGTTTGGAGAGAGAGCCTGTAGATAGACCTCTGGGAAAATTGTTTGGAGAGAGGGCCTGTAGGTGGACCTCCAGAAAAATTATTTAGAGAGAGGGCCTGTAGGTGGACCTCCGGAAAAATTGTTTGGAGAGAGGGCCTGTAGGTGGACCTCCAGAAAAATTATTTAGAGAGAGGGCATGTAGGTGGACCTCTGGAAAAATTGTTTCAAGAGAGGGCCTGTAGGGGGCCCTCCTGAAAAATTATGATAAAAGAGTGCCAGATGGACCTCTAAAAAATGGCGTTTTTTTGTCAGCGATAGGCAAAGATGACAAGGAAGAGGAGTAGGAGGAGTAGAGAAGAGGAATCGGATACATAAGTAATGTAAATCTTTAGCTGCTTTCCCCCGGAGGAGATTTGAATTCCGGTGAAATCCAGGCTTTGTTCATTTTAATAAGCATCAGCCTGTCAGCGCAGTAGTTGTATGGAGCAGAGTGATCGGTCCGGACGTTGGTATGGTCAGCTAGGTACTCCCTCACCATCTTTCTGTACAGCTCCCCCCTACTCTGCCGAGACTGGGGACAGATGACAGTGTCTTGCTGGGGTGACATAAAACTGGCAAAGGCCTTGGAGAGCGTTCCCCTGCCAGTGCTGGACAAGCTGCCTGCTTGCCTACTCTCCCCCGCTTCTTGGCCCACAGAACCATGCCTCTGCCGCTAGCGGCGTCAGATGGGAAGGGTTGTTTCAGCTTGTGCACCAGGGCCTGTTGATATTTATTCACTCTCATACTCCATTCCTCTGCAGGGATGAGAGTGGAAAGGTTCTGCTTGTACCGTGGGTCCAGGAGAGTGAACACCCAGTAATCGGTGTTTGAAAAAATGCTTCTAACACGAGGGTCACAGGATAGGCAGCCTAACATGAAGTCGGCCATGTGCGCCAGCATCCCAACACGCAAGAATTCCCTCTCCTCTCTGGCCTGACTCTCCATTTCCTCCTCCTCCTCCTCTTCAGCTCATACACGCTCAAGAGTTAAGAAGGACTGAGCACTGGTACCCTCTTCTGTCTCGCAGACATTCTCCTCCTGTTCCTCCTCATCCTCATCCCCCTCCTCCAATACACGCTGAGAAACAGACCGGAGGATGCTCTGGCTATCAAGCGACGTATCTTCCTCCACTGTCTCTTGTGACAAGCGCAAAGCATCCGAATTCATGCTGAGCAGTGAGTTTTTCAACAGGCAAAGCAGCGGGATGGTGAGGCTGATAATGGCGGCATCGCCGCTGACCATCTGTGTTGACTCCTCAAAGTTGCTCAACACCTGGCAGATATCAGACATCCACGTCCACTCCTCATTGTAGACTTGAGGAATCTGACTGACCTGACTACCAGTTCTGGTGGAAGTTGACATATGGCAGTCTACAATCGCTCTGCTCTGCTAGTAAACTCTGGATAACATGTTTAATGTCGAATTCCATCTTGTGGGCACATTGCACAACAGTCGGTGAGCGGGCAGTTGTAGGCGGCGCTGCGCTGCCCTGAGAGTGGCAGCATCTGTGGTCGACTTGTGGAAATGCGCACGGATGCGGCGCACCTTGGTGAGCAAATCAGACCGATTGGGGTATGTCTTGAGGAACCGCTGAACTATTAGATTGAACACGTGGGCCAGGCATGGCACATGTGTCAGTCTGCCGAGTTGCAGAGCCGCCACCAGGTTACGCCCGTTGTCACACACAACCATGCCTGGCTTGAGGTTCAGCGGTGCCAGCCACACATCGGTCTGCGCCGTGATGCCCTGTAACAGCTCTTGGGCGGTGTGCCTTTTGTCACCTAAACTCAGCAGTTTGAGCACCGCCTGCTGGCGCTTACCCACGGCACTGCTGCTGCGCCTAGAGCTACCGACTGAAGGCGCCGTGCCCATGGATGGTAATTCGGTGGAGGAGGAGGAGGGGTCGGAGGAGGAGGCATAGAGAACATGACCGAGGTAGGCCCCGCAATCCTTGGTGTGGGCAGTACATCAGAGGCCCCAGGGTCAGTCTCGGTCCCAGCCTCCACCAAGTTAATCCAATGTGCCGTCAGTGAGATATTGTGTCCTTGCCCGGCAGCACTTGTCCACGTGTCCGTGGTTAGGTGGACCTTCTCAGAAACAGCGTTGGTCAGGGCACGGATGATGTTCTGTGACACGTGCTGGTGTAGGGATGGGACGGCACATCGGGAAAAATAGTGGCAGCTGTGGACCGAATACGGAGGGGCAGCCACTGCCACGAGATTGCGAAAGGCCTCAGTCTCTACAAGCCTATAGGGCAGCATCTCCAGGCTCAGCAATTTGGAGATGTGGACGTTGAGGGCTTGGGCATGTGGGAGGGTGAAACTTTATTTCCTCTTGCGCTCCAGCGTCTGCTGTAAAGACAGCTGAACGCTGCGCTGGGACAAATTGGTGGACGCTGTGGAGGATCGTGGAGGCGAAGGTGTGGTTTTCCGGCGGGAGGTGCTCGTGCCGGGGTCCTGGGCAGGGGGTTGACTAGCAGAGGCAGCGAGTGACACAGGGGAAGGAGCAGTGGTGGGACCCGCAGGAGGTGGTGAACGACCTTGGTTGCATTGAGTGGGGTGTTTAGCACTCATATGCCTGCGCATGCTGGTGGTGGTTAGGCTAGTAGTGGTGGCACCCCTGCTGATCCTGGTGTGGCACAGGTTGCACACCACAGTCCGTCGGTCATCCTCACTTTCTTTAAAGAACATCCAGACTTGCGAACATTTAGGTCTCGCCACGGGAACTTCACTACGTGAAACAGTTGCTGCTGATGCACCAGCTCTGGCCCTTCTTCTCTCTCTGACCACACCACTGCCTCTTCCAACCTGTTCTGGTGCAGCACTCACCTCCGCCTCAGAAGCACTGTCTTCACTCGGCTTATCAAACCAGCTTGGGTCAGTCACCTCGTCATCCTCCGATTCCTCAGTCTGCTCCCCCCTCAGACTTCCTGCCTTGACAACAACTTCACCACTGTCTGACAACCATGTCTCCTCATCGTCCAACACCTCTTTACAAACTTCTTCCACTAAGTCAACATTGTCATCATCATCATCACCCACAGACTGCGAAAACTTGGGCATCGGGAACGAGGTCAGCAGCAACCTGAGAAGTGGTTTGTGACTCTGGGAAGGGTCCAGAAAACAGTTCCTCAGAGTATGCCGGATCGCATTCCAAATTTTCCTGGGAGGGGGCAGACTGGGGGGAAGGAGGTTGAGGTGGAGGAGCCAGAGGAGTGCTCCCTTGGGTAACGTAGGTGAATTGCGTGGAAGACTGACTGGTGGACAAATTACTTGAAGCATTGTCTGCAATCCACGACATCAGCTGTTCGCACTGTTGTGCTTTCAACAGTCCTCTACCACGTGTCCCTGTAAGTTGAGACATGAAGCTAGGGAGTGTAGCTCTGCGGCATTCCCCAGCTCCCTCATCAGCAGGTACTGTCT
>ONZH01006338.1:0-44431 GCA_900303285.1 Rhinella marina | reverse complement strand
AAAACGTATCAGAAAGATGTAGCGAGAAATAGTTACATACGTTTTTCGAGTTGTCATCTTCCACGCTGGCTGTTAAACATCCCAGTGAATCAATTCCGGAGAATAAAACGGAATTGTACTCGGGAAATAGACTTCCAAGAAGAAGCTAAACAAATGACAAAAGATTTTTTTGGCAAAGGACTACCCAGCAGAAGTAGTCAATAAATCTTTGAAAAAGGTTGAACAAATGGAAAGAAAGTCTCTTTGAATTAGCCGGAAATAAAAATAAAAATAAAGTAGAAGGTGAACAAGACAAAATTAGATTAATACTACCGTTTAGTTCCCAATACAAAAAAATTGAGTGGATTATAAGAAAGCATTGGCCGGTATTGTTAAGTGATAAAATGATAGGAGATTTGCTACCTAAAAACCCTATGATAACCTATACTAGGACTGCACCAATGGGTTTGAAAGTAGCGAAAACTACTAAACAACAAAAGAAAAAGGGGAGTGTGACGGGTTGGATGAATATTAAAGGTTTTTTTCGATGCAGAAATTGTAAGTTAGGATCCAACAGTAGTAGCAATAATAGGAAAATAAGTAAGGTGTTGTCTACTTCTAACGGCTTTGAATGGAAGATTGAGGACTTTCTAACATGTAATACAGTGGGAGTGATATACATGGTGCAATGTCCCTGTGGGAAGCAGTATATTGGAAGGACTAAGAGGAGCCTAAAAGAAAGAATAACAGAACATGTAAATAATATCCGTAGGGGTTATGATAAACACCTGTTATCGAAACATTACAATGATTGTCATAAGAGAGACCCTAAAGGTCTGGTATTTGTGGCATATGATAAAATTAAACCACATTGGAGGGGAGGTGATTATATTGCCCAGATGTCACAGGCCGAATCGAGGAAAATTTATGAATTTTGAACACTGGCCCCTCAGGGACTTAATGCAGATCTAGAGATTTTTGGGTTTATGTGACATCTAAGGAGGGGGGTTGGATGGAATGAGACATCAGAGTCAGGCTGTGGTGTTTTACCAGCACTCTGATCTCTCCTCCCTACCAACTCACCTACCTCTACCCCCATCAGTAATAGATCCAGCTACTATCAAAAATAGATCCAATTACTATCATAAGTATAAATAGAAAGTTAGGAAATAATCCTATATACCGTCTATATGTGAACATTTGTGTGTTAAGGTTGGAGAAATAGCATTTTAAGATACTTCAGCATATAGAAGAAACGCTCCAATTCAAATGAAAAGAAAAACGCAATTTATTTAAAAAAAAAACGCAAGATGGCTGAAAAAAAAGTAGCAAAACCGCATGTGATCATTTATTGATAAAATAGTTACTTTCATGATTAGAATTAAGATACATTATGAGGATTTAATAAATGTAATGCTCGCCCTCTATATTATATGGATTTGTATTTATTCCATTTTTGCATCTGATGAGAGATTGGAAATCCGGCCCGGGTTTTTGCGGCATCTTCAGGTGTGGATAAAAGGAAAGTGGAATGGGGGATTGATATGGCTACTGAGGAAGGTATCTGGAATACCGAAACGAGTCTAGCGTATACATATTCAATCCACCCCTGAATGCCGTATGGAGCAATGGAATAAAGAAAACTCTTTCTGCACCCAAGCAGATTGCATAGCCATCTGATTCTACCTTTTGGGGCAGTAATCCAGCCGGAACCATTCAGCACTGAATAATCACTAGCCGGACGGAGTTATCCGCAGCACTGAGAAATCATCAGCTGGACGAAGGTATTGGCAGGATCGAACTGAATCCCGCATACCGCGAGATTTGCTTAGTGCGTTCAGAGACGTCGACGGTATCGCGGAGCTGAGTGAAGGGGAAGGGTGAGTGCACAACCTTTGATACCCCGTTATAAAGATTGAGGACCTCCGGAGGTAATTGACATTTTACCAACAAGTTGATAAGTTTACCGACTGTTTATATTATAATGGAAGATGGATTCCCAATATCTTTAATGGAACTGTAACCCTTGGAACTAGATTATCTGCTTATTAAATACTTGGATGGAAATAGATCCTTTGAACTGACATTAGTACATATGTACATGGAGGCAAAATCCAAGTGATAGACAGAGATACATCTATCTCTCCAGCACATATGAGAAGTACTGCGACTTATTTTCTATCAACTGTGTATTGGGAGTTTTTATATATTTTATATGTTTTTATTTGTGATAATAAATTCTCCAGCATTTTTCCAGGAAGGGTGTGTCTACCTATGTTTGACACAAAAATATAGTAATACTTTATGGAGATATGTCTTCGTACAGTATTAAAATGTATGGGGTCAGATGATCCGAAGTTAGTTATTTGCAAAGTTATGCTTGGTAGTTGATTTTCCACTTTAGAAATCAATTACTAAAATTATTCAACAAAGCCACATGCAACTTTGTGAATAACCAACTTCGGCTCATCAGAGTTCATACATTTTAATGTACAGTATAAACCGAAAGTTTTGAATGAAGCGACTTCAGATGTACAGTACAGACCAAAAGTTTGGACACACCTTCTCATTCAAAGAGTTTTCTGTATTTTTATGACTCTGAAAATTGTAGATTTACACTGAAGGCATCAAAACTATGAATTAACACATGTGGAATTATATACTTAACAAAAAAGTGTGAAACAACTAAAAATATGTCTTATATTCTAGGTTCTTCGAAGTAGCCACCTTTAGCTTTGATTACTGCTTTGCACACTCTTGGCATTCTCTTGATTGAGCTTCAAGAGGTAGTCACCTGAAATGGTATTCCAAAAGTCTTGAAGGAGTTCCCAGAGATGCTTAGCACTTGTTGGCCCTTTTGCCTTCACTCTGCGGTCCAGCTAACCCCAAACCATCTCGATTGGGTTCAGGTCTGGTTTCAGTTGTTTAACACATTTTTGTTAAGTATATAATTCCACATGTGTTAATTCATAGTTTTGATGCCTTCAGTGTAAATCTACAATTTTCATAGTCATGAAAATACAGAAAAGTCTTTGAGGTGTGTCCAAACTTTTGGTCTGTACTGTACATCTCAAGCTAATCACAAAATGCAGCCTTTAGCCAGTGAGATAAGCTCGTGTGATAACGTACCAGGTATGGCTTTAATTCTCCAGGAATTAAGAAAATGAAAATACTTAAATATTACTTTTTTATACATATATTCCCAAATACCTTTCATTAGTTTTAATGGTTTGTTTTGTTTGGGGAGCAATCAGGGGAAACAAAATGGCCGCTGTCCCATTAGTACACACAAAACCTCTCCTAATCACACAAGAGGACAAGTTACTTCACAACACTGAGGTAAAGAGCTGCCTCATCCTCCTCTCTGCTCTGCTTGTCAGAGATTATGACCCTGAATACGGCTGATAAGAAGTTTAGCTGAATCTCTGGGTAATTTAGTATGGACAGGACTGACTGTGGTGATATGGAGCTGTGGTAATGGAGACTGCATACAAGGGTTGCTGCTCATTAGCCACACCCCATGCTCCTGTTATGTCTCCATCATCTCCATTCCCACAGAGATTAACCTGTGTTCATAATCCCTGACAAGCAGAGCAGAGAGGAGGACGAGGCAGATCGTTACCTCAGAGTTGTGACGTAACTTGTCCTCCTGTGTTATTAGGACAGGTCTTGTGTGTACTAATAGGACGGCGGCCATTTTATTTCCCCTGATTGCTCCCCAGACAAAACGAGCCATTATAACTAATGAAAGATATTTTGAAAAATATTTATCATAAAGTAATATTTAAGTATTTTCTTAATTCCCGGAGAACCCCTTTAAGGCTGGCTACATCTATACTTATTATTATACCCTCTGCTGTTCTTCTGATTCTGTCTAAGAACATCCACCTAATTTGTTTCTTACTGGTGAGAAAAAACTGTTTTCAGTTGCTTCTTATTCGATCACCTGTATAAAAGCAGCAATCACTTGCCTGTGTTCAAAAGGATTCAGGCAATCTGAGTAAGCAGGTGAAACCACCAGCACTGGACACGAGTTACAGTAGATTATTTTAGATAGATAAAAAAAAAAAACACTAGGGGAGCGTCATTACAAGTATGCAACAGCAATATCTAGACAGGAGACTTTTTTTTAATGATTCAATAGATAAAGTGATACAATGGCTCACCACCTAGTCCGGATGGGACAGAGGTGCACTATCTGCGGCTCACCCTTTGCCGTGTGGTATAATGTTAATAAAGAGACTATAGATGCACACTCTCAATTGGGATTATTTGCAGATACGATTTTGGAGTAAGGTTATGAACAAAATTTATTCAGATTAATATGCTAAAAAAATATACATAAGCAACGTATAAATTGATAGTCCTTATCCAGCGCTGGAATTAACATTAAAGTATTACCTGACTCAAGTTCAATGAATGTCTTATACAACATCTAATATATAAAGCTGTGTGTGTGTGTGTATGTCCGCTAAAGGAATCCGCACCGCTGCTGCTACAATCACAAAATTTGGCACACATGTACATCAGGTGTCCGGGAAGGTTTTAGAACAGTTTTCAACTCTCCAGGACGTACCGTTCCTGAGATATTCCCAAAAAATGCATTAGCCAATAGTAGCCTGGTCACATGACCCTTATCAGCCAGTAGAAGCTCATAGGCACACATCAGGTTTCTATGACAACCTAGCCAGTTCACTGCTTTAGGTCTGTATTAAAGAGGCAGAGCACTGTGGATGGCAATGGTAAATGGGTATTCCTGGTTACCATAACTATAACTTATGTTTTAGACTAACTCATCATCAATCATTACCTCATATAATGTAAATTTTACATATTTACTGTTCAGTAGTAATAAAAGATGTTTTCTTCCACTGCTACCCACCTTCCTCCTAAATTACTATGGCATCGACCTGTAATTCCGGCCACCGTCAAAAGAAGGACTTAAAAGCACCACCCCCAGATCCCACTAAGTCACGCCCCTGACTGTCAGGCCACGCCCCTTCCATGCTGCATTTGACCGGGATTAAAAATATTGGTAAAAATCACCTTCTGTCAGCTGCAGGGGTGGGGGAAGGGTGACTTTCTCCCTGCAGCTCATTGCTCAGACTGCACAGTGCTGCTGCTGAGAGTGCTGCTGCTGTGTCCATCCAGGCCCTGCGCATGACAGAGGACAGGGAGTCTGAAAGCCAGACTGTCCAGCCTAAAACAAGACCTCTGGCCACCCTAGGGGCGGGCTGATGTTAGGGTGGCCAGATGTCCGGCTTTAGGCTGGACAGTCCAGTTTTCTGGCTACCTGTTCTCCGTCCGACACAGTGCCTGGACAGACACTGGGATGTCCACCCTTTCAGTAGCTCACACTCAGACAGCTTCACCTTGTCTTCACGGAGCCAGGTGGGCATGGCCTCATGTTTAGCGATGTGCCTTCATGGGAACTGGGGGCGCTGTTTCACGTTTGGGGGAATGGCCGTTGAGGTCTGGCTTTCTGGGGTTAATACAGTGGCCACTCTAGCTGCTGTGGAGGTCACAGTTAAAGGGGCAGGCTGCTGTAGAGGTCACTGTTGAAGGGGCGGGCTGCTGTAGAGGTCACTGTTAAAGGGGCAGGCACTGTAGAGGGCACTCTCGATATCTTTTAACGACACACACACAAACAGTAAAAGAAATTAAATATACCTGGGCGAAGCCGGGTTCTTCAGGTAGTAAAACATAAAATAAAAAATAGAGAATATGTATAAAAAAAATGTATAAAAATAACCATAAAAGTACATATGAATTGAAGAAGGGATCTCAGTCTGTCCCGGTATATTGAGGGCAGAGTCCTTAGTTTAAATGGGAGTCTTTGGTACTGTCTGTGAGCTTAAATTTTGTAGAAAAGTAATAATAACTTCTCTTATCAGTTATTATTTATAATTATTTTCATTTAAAGTGGTGAAGAAATTGTTGCTGTTTACATTACCCCCTCCGGGTGTTCTGAATCAGACAGTATAACAAATAGAACAGACCATTAGAAACAATGGAGAGACATAATTGAATTAGTACAGAAATATAGACATTATATATAGGAAACACAACATTTTAATATATACTGGATCAATAGGACTACATATTTTCTTTTTATTCTGTTTTATCCTTATTTTATTGTATGACCAACATTTTTGTATTTATTATTTTTGTACTATTTTCGCATTATTCATAACTCTCTCTATGATTACTTTTCTGAACAATATAATTCCCATCCTCAACACACTTATGGACTCAGAAATAAATATGGACTACATACTATGTCAAGCAAAGTGATATCATTGATGTATGTAATAGATATCACTCAAAACCTATACAAATCCAGTCCAGATTTTTCCATCACATTGGAAACTGCCATTTGATATCCCAGGCCCTCCCCCTCCAATAATGGGGTACTATAAAAAGAGCCAGATTCCTAATACAGACTGCAGACCACTGAGGAAGCAGACAGCAGACCCGAAACATGTTTGGGAAAAGTTCCAGCAGTCACAGGCACTGAGAGTCTAATATTATCCTTTGAATATAACTTGGAATTGCCAATAATTAATTATCTACATTATTGCTACATCATTGTTTCATGCCAAGCAGCGAACTACCCGCTCTAATCAACGTGCAAACAGACGGCAGAATACAGGTGCACATAGAACAGAACAGACGCCCACGTGGGACGCCATATAGAGCGCGAAACCTAGGCACTCGCTACATGTTGCCGGAAAGAACTCAGGATCGCTACTGAGCGGGAGCAGACACAGGATTACTGCAGAGCGGGAGTGAGACAGAGCAACATCCGGAATGGCTAATGTAAAGAACAGCAACAATTTATTCACTACCTTAAATTCAAATAATTATAAATAATAACTGATAGGAGAAGAATGAGATAATAATATTATAATAATTATAGACTGTTCTACAGAACTTAAGCGCTCTCAGAAGGTCCCAAAGACTCCCATTTGTTAAACTAAGTACTCTGCCGTCAATATACTGGGACAGACTGAGATCCCTTATTCAATTTACTTCATATGTACTTTTATGGTTATATTTAAACATATATTTTTCCGTATGCCTCCCCAACGGCACCAGCTGGAGGTTATCCCGCCTCCCAGGGACAGGAAACAATGGGGAGACCAAGTTTAAAAGTCCCCTCCCCTCTACCACCTCCAGTTGTTTCCTGTCCCCGGAAAGGTTGGAGACCTTGTCAGGTTGCGGAGGATCTACGGGTCTTGCCCTTACCAAATAGTTTGCCCAGCCTTGGGTAAGTTAGCCCCGAGTAGCTAGGAGGGCTGTGGTAGAGCACAGGACCGGGAGAGGCATCTCCGGCTCCCACCTGCGCTTCTGGTGTAAGTCCTGTACTTACAGGCTACCCTGGGCTTGGCTGCAGGTGGTGTTCTCATCGGCAGGCAGGAGGATCAGCCCTATGTCAAGGGAGGCGGGACCGGCCTTCCCGTTCTCTGGAGGAGCTGCCGGGTGAGTCACGCGGCGCGATGACGTCAGATGTGGTCACGTGACCCGGAACTAACGTGACCCGGAAGTTTTAAGCAGGAGATTCAAATATAAAACCGGATTGAGAGCCCAGACACCGTCCTCTCACCCTGTGGCAGTGTTCTCTGCTTGAAAATTGGCGGGATGTCTCTACCTCCAGATTCTGACGTGGGAAAGAAGGTTGCTGATCCTCCTAGGTCCCTCAGCCCGGTAGGAAATCTTATCTCACCACCTTTTTGTTATATTATATGGGTGATATTTTGTTACAATGCTTCTGGCCTTCTTGCCTTTGGTGGTGGTTCCTTCCCACATCAAGTAATGCTTTTTGCTAATGGGCTGCCCTCTGTATTTTAGAGCAAGTCTGGGAAGAAGTCCGAACCATCACTCAAGGGCAAAAAGTGTGTTTGTGCAAAAAGTTGCTGTTGCCATCTTACAAGAAGCAAATATGTGCACGGTGTACTGAGAGTCATCTCGGAAGACAGCCCGTCTTTCATTCACAATTTAAGAAGTCCCATTAAAGAGGAAGTCAGTTCTGCTATTGACACTAGGCTTTCAAATCTTCCTCGGGGCCTTCCTCTTCTAGATCTGATCCGCAGTTGTCCATGGATGACTATCTAGAATTAGATGAAGGAGAAATTTCTCTTGACTCAGATTGTGCTACCTCTGATTCAGGGCGCCCATTGTGTTCAGTAGACGAAACTGAAGCCCTGTTAAAAATTATTCGTGCCACCATTAATGTAGAGGACACTAAAGAAACCCATTCCATTCAGGACCAGCTATTCAGAGGTTTGGGCGAGAAAAGACGCAGAGTTTTTCCTGTGCACGATAATATTAAAAGATGAATTCATAATGAATAGAGAGACCCAGAGAAAAAAATGGGTGTTTCAAAATTATTTAAAAGGAAGTATCCATTTGATGAACAAGACTCGGCTACCTGGGATAAGACGCCAAAGGTAGACGCCCCAGTGGCAAGGATTTCAAAAAAATCATCCTTGCCCTTTGAGGACATGGGTCTCTTAAGAGAGCCTATGGACAAAGAGGTGTGAATCTATCCTAAAAAAATCTTGGGAGACAAGTACTGCTTCTCTTAGGCCAGCTATAGCAGCCACATATACAGCTAGAACACTCTCACTGTGGTTATCACAATTGAAGGATCACCTAACGTCTGGAACTTCTAGAGAAAACAAACTAGAGTCAGACAAGGTAGACTCCGGAGCTAGCGGCAATTTTATGGATCTTTCCTTTGCCCCGAAGCATGGGGTTAAATGTCAGAAAAAACTCTCACTCATGGTTATGGAGACAGTAGACGGATCCCCACTAAGCTCGGGTCCATTGGATCAGGAAACAGTGCGACTTGAAATCATCATCACTCCTCGTCACCGTGAAGTGCTACCATTTCTATTAATTTCTTCTCCACACTTTCCTGTCATTCTAGGTTTACCCTGGTTGCAAGCTCAGAATCCTACCATTAACTGGGAAACCAAAGAAGTCAGCTTTCCATCTGACAATACTCCTCCAGTAGTTCAGTCTGAACTAGGTCCAGAAGTTTCCATGCACGAAAACGAGGTGACAGGGTTACCCCCTGCATACGGAGAATTTGCAGGTGTTTGTGATAAACTAAATGCGGACAAGCTTCCTCCTCACCGCCCCTACGACTGCCCCATAGAATTACTTCCCGGCGCACCTATACCATTTGGACACATTTACCCTTTGGCGAGCCCGGAATTAAAGGCCCTCAAGGACTATATAGAGGAAAATCTAGCCAAGGGATTCATACGCCCATCCTCCTCACCTGAGGGAGCACCCATATTCTTTGTCAAAAAAAAGGATGGTTCCTTAAGACCATGTATAGATTACCGTGAGCTTAATAAAGTTACTATCAAGAACCGTTACCCATTACATTTGATCCCAGAGCTTCTAGAGAGAGTACGACAAGCAAGGATCTTCACTAAATTAGACTTAAGAGGCGCCTACAGCCTAGTCCACTTAAGACCTGGAGATGAATGGAAGACAGCCTTCAGATCTCGTTATGGACATTTTGAATACCTGGTGATGCCCTTTGGCCTCTGTAACACTCCGGCCACCTTCCAGCATCTCATCAATGACATCTTTAGAGACCTCCTGGACCAGTTTGTAGTGATCTATTTAGATGATATCCTGATCTTCTCTAACTCAGAGGAAGAACACCAGCGGCATGTGGCACTCGTTCTGGAACGATTAAGAGAGAATCAACTCTACATTAAGATTGAAAAATGTGAATTCCACCAGGCAGAGATACAATTCCTTGGCTATATTATCTCCCCTCAAGGTCTGCGCATGGACTCAAGCAAGATTAAGGCAATTCTGGACTGGCCGACCCCTAAGAGCGTGAAGGAGGTTCAACGCTTTATTGGTTTTGCCAATTTTTATAGACTCTTTATCAGGAACTTTTCGGAGATCATTTCTCCTATTACCCAGCTGACTAAGAAAAAGAACATGTTTGCATGGTCTCACGAAGCAGAAGAATCCTTTTCTCGTCTAAAATCCAAGTTTACGACAGCCCCTGTATTGATCCATCCCGATCCAGAACTTCCTTTTATCATGGAAGTAGATGCCTCGGATTGTGCTATAGGGGCTGTTCTATCCCAGAGAAGAGGAGACAAGAGTCTGTTACATCCCTGTGCCTACTTTTCCCAACTGTTAGCTACGGCGGAAAAAAATTATGATGTGTATATATATATATATATATATATATATATATATATATATACAGTATATAGCAAAATTCTAAAATTAGTCCATGACTCAAAGATGGCGGGTCACAAAGGTGTACAAAAGACCCAAGAATTTTTGTCTTGTTTCTTTTGGTGGCCCAATTATCAAAAGGACCTAAGGGGGTATGTTACATCCTGTGACGTCTGTGCCAGATGCAAGACTCCTCGTGCCTCGCCCAAAGGTTTGTTACAGCCATTATCGGTCCCTTCTCGCCCCTGGGAGTCTGATTCCATGGACTTTATTGTAGATCTACCTACCTCTAAGGGGAAAAATACAATTCTGGTAGTAGTAGATCGACTCACCAAGGCTGCATATTTTATTCCATGAACTGGTTTACCTTCCACCAAGGCCACAGCAGATCTAGTAGTCAACAATGTGTTCCATCTCCATGATGCATCTCCTAATGAGGTTATCTCGGATCGTGGAGTTCAATTCACATCAAAATTTTGGCGGAGTTTCTGCAAGGCACTTGATATTAATATTAATTTGTCGACTGCTTTCCACCCGCAGTCTAATGGACAAACCGAGCGCACCAACCAGACTCTAGAACAGTACCTCCGGTGCTATATCTGCCATCTACAAGACGACTGGATCGACTTACTTCCAGTAGCTGAATTTTCTTATAACAACTCTCAGAATGCATCTACCAAGCTAACCCCTTTCTTCGCGAATCTAGGGTATCATCCAAATATCCTCCCTAGAGTACCTATCGCCCCATCTATTCCTGCTGTTGAGGAAAGAATCTCTGCTTTGCAACAAAATTTAGAACTACTGAAGGAAACGTTGTAGAAGGCTCAAGAAACATACAAGAGGGCAGCAGCTAAGTCTCGTAGACCAGCACCAACATTTAAAGTTGGGGATAAGGTATGGCTTTCCATCAGGCATCTGAGACTTAAGGTCCCTTCACCAAAACTGAGACAGACGTTCATTGGGCCTTATAACATTACAGGGCTGATTAGTCCAGTGGCGGTTCGACTCAAGCTCCCACAAGGTATGAAGATTCACCCTGTTTTCCATGTGTCTCTTTTAAAGCCTATCACACCCAATCCTTTTCCAGAATGCATACCTCCTGATACTGTGGAGATAGATGGCAAAGAACAATTTATTGCGGAAAAAATTTTGGACTCTAGAATCTTCAGGAACCACTTGCAGTATCTTATTATGTGGCAGGGTTATGGACCTGAAGAGAATTCCTGGGAACCTGTCAGTAACATTAATGCTCCCTGGCTGATAAGACAGTTTAATCAGAAACATCCCGGCAAGCCAAGTCACGTGGCGTCCAGAGGTCGCTATTGAGGTGGGAGTAATGTCAGGAGAACCCTGGATACCTGCTGTTTAGTTTACCTTGCCCTTGAGTTGCCCTCAGCCAAGATGGTGGAGCATGCTTTTAACCAGCTGCTGCCTCACTTCCTGTTTGTCTTAAATATCCTGCCTGATCAAACACTTGAGTATCGTGTAAAGCTCCTGCGTGCAGTTCTCTCGCTGGAACCGTCTCTATTCCGGATCGTTCCTTCCTCCTGTGCTTTACCCTGCACACCCGTCTGCTACCTGCCTATTGTCTGAAGCTTCTGTGGAACTACAAGTGCCAGCTTGCCAGCTTACCTGCCACTTCCAGTGTTCTACCTAGTCCCTGCTATTGGACTCCAGCTACTAACCACCAGTATCATGACAACTATGTTCCTATCCATGTAAATCATCAGAAATTTCTGAGAATCGCAGTCTATGTTCAGGATCAACTCCAACATTTTCAGTTTCAGGCACTTCCTTTCCTTTTTGTCTGGCGTCTGCCCCAAGAATCTTTACAAAAATAATTGCCGAAATTTCCAGTTTTTTCCACCGTCAGGGCATCCTATTTATCCCATATTTGGACGATTTTCTCCTAGCAGCAAGCTCAGAAGAAGTTCTTTTGAATCAATTCTTGATAGTAAAAGAAACCTTGAGCTCTCTGGGGTGGCTACTCAACCTGGAAAAATCCGATCTCAGTCCCTCCTGGGAGAAGATATTTTTAGGAATAATGCTGGACTCCCGAAAAATGATGTCCTTCCTGCCGCATCAAAAGAAGATTGTGCTGATAGAAAGAATAAAATGGTTCCTGGGATAATCTTCGGTCTCCCACAGAGAGATTATGTCTCTTTTGGGTCTCATGACTGCAACGATCCTGGCAGTAAGTTGGGAGCAAGCACATACCAGAATTCTCCAAGCCTTCCTACTGGAATCTTGGGACAAGCGCCAAACATCCCTCAACAAAAAGTTAATTCCATAGAAAGTAAAAAAAAATCCCTCTATTGGTGGCTATTAGAGTCCCTTGGAGGCAGAAAAATGTGACAACAATCACCACAGACGGAAGCGGCTTGGGGTGGGGAGCCCATTGCGGGCAAAACGTGATTCAGGGCTCTTGGGATGCAAGCCTGTCCAGAGCCTCATCAAACGCAAAAGAACTGACAGCGATACTTCTCGCCTTGAAGGAATTTCTTCCGTTGATTCAAAACCTCAATATAAAAGTCCTATCGGACAACACAACAGCAGTCGTACATAAACAGACAGGGAGGAACGAGAAACAGCTTCCTGGCGGCCACTACAGCCAGAATATTTCAATTGGCGGAAAGACATCTTCGGTCTGTATCAGCAGTTCATTTAAAGGGAACCCAAAATTCTGTTGCGGATTTCTTAAGCAGACAGACACTAAGAGAAGGTTGTCTGAATCAGTCAATTTTCAACCGTATATATTCAAGATGGGGTCATCCAATAGTGGACCTCTTCGCAACCCAGGAAAACAAGAAAGCAGTTCAGTTCTGCTACCTGTCCTATCGTCACAATCCGTTGTTGGTAGATGCATTTTCAGCACCTTGAGCCAGGGGTCTTCTGTACGCGTTTCCTCCTCTACCTCTGATCCCCAGGTGCCTGATTAAAATCGTGGAGGAGAGCTGTGTTGTCATCCCGATAGCCCCTTATTGGCCGAAGAGATTGTGGTTCCCGCTCCTGATCCAGTTGTCAAAAGGGAATTACTGGCGTCTTCCTCCTATACCGAACCTTCTACATCTGGGTCCAGTTTCTCATCCCAACTCTCCTCATCTCAATCTTACGGCCTGGATGCTGAACGGAAGATCTTAAAACAAAAAGGTCTTTCTGATCCGGTAATTGAAACCTTGCTCAAAAGCAGGAAGCCAATAACTTCAAAAATATACCATAGAACCTGGAAGGCCTTCTTGAGTTTTGCAGAAGATTCCTGGGATCCATCCAAGAGCCTGGATATTAAAATTATCTTGGACTTTCTACAGAAAGGCCTTGATTTAGGACTCAGAGTAAGGCCTTTTTCACACGAGCGGCAGTCCGGATCCTGCAGGTGAAGGGTGCCATCGGATCCGGATTGCCGCAGGGACATGTGTGGGGCTGGAACCACGTTCCGGCCCCACACATGTCACACAGTACCATATACAGACATACACACACATACACACAAACACATACATACTTACATACTCCAGGCAGGCAGGCCGCACGTCTTCACACCCAGGAGGCGCACAGCTATGACGATTCCCCACAGCGCCCTCTGCTGGGCGCTGTAGGGAATCATCAAAGCGGCGCGCCTCCTGGGCATGAAGACGTGCAGCCTGCCTGCCTGGAGTATGTAAGTATGTATGTGTTTGTGTGTATGTATGTGTAGGTGACAGATCCACCCTGAACTCCACTGAAAGTCAATGGAGGGCGGAGCCGTTTACCATTGTGGTCACACCAGACGGATCCTTCCCAATTGACTTGCATTGGGGTTCATTCCGGATCCGTCTTGGTGCGGATGCCTGGATCAGAGAGAAAACCGCAGCATGCCGCGGTTTGTTCTCTGGTCTGAAGACGGAACGGAATGCTTTCAGGAGCATTCTGTTGTCTTCAGTTCAGTTTTGTCCTCAATGACAATGAATGGGGACAAAACTGAAGCGTTTTTTTTTTTCTGGTATTGAGCCCCTATGACGGAACTCAATACCGGAATTTAAAAAACGCTAGTGTGAAAGTAGCCCAAGTACACTGAAGGTACAAATCTGCTCTCTCGGCCTTCCTTGATGTGAAATTAGCGGATTTAGACTTGGTCAAAAGATTTATCAAGGGGGCCTTAAGATTAAGACCTTCCTTCCATTCTCATGTGCCTCCATGGGACTTAAATGTGGTATTGACGGGCCTCTTGGTTGCTCCTTTTGAACCAATCAATGAAATTTCCCTAAAATTCCTCTCCTTTAAGACCGTGTTTTTTTTTTTTTTTTTTTTTTTAGTAGCTATTACTACTGCCAGGTGGGTGGGAGAAATTTAGGCTCTCTCCTGCAAGCCTCCCTGCCTAACCATTTTAAAGGAAAGGATTGTTTTTAAGCATTCCCCTGCGTTTCTTCCAAAAGTCTTCTCAAAATTTCATATTCAGCAGGAGGTTTCCTTGCCTTCCTTCTGTCCTCAGGAGAGCTCTTCTAAACAATCAAATTTTCATTGTTTAGATGTTAGAAGGTCAGTATTAGAGTATCTTCAATCCAAGGAGCAGATTAGGAAAACAGATTGGTTGTTCATTCAGTTCCAGGGTCCTAACAAAGGGCAGGCTGCTAGTAAAATTACCATTGCCCGTTGGATTAAAAATACCATCTCTTTAATTTATTCCCAGAAAGGAATGGATGTCCCTGAAGGTTTGAGAGCCCATTCTACAAGATCTATGCCTACCTTTTGGGCAGATGGTGCCTCAGCTTCCCTCAAGCAAATTTGAAGAGCAGCCAACCTGGGCAAATCCGTCCACGTTTTTTTAAACGTGTTAATCCTCCAGCTGGTGCGATTGGGGAGGCATATGGGAAAGATAAATTACTCTTACTGATAATAGTTTTTTCCGTATAGCTTCCACAACGGCACCACTTTTTTCCCTCCCTAATATTCTGCTTTGCTTAATTTTCTTTTTTTGTACGATGGTATAAGTTACTACTTATGACAAACCAGTCTGTAATTTTGTTTGTTAATATCATATAAAGTATTTTGTTTGCATCATACCGTGTCCTAGGTTACTAACTGGAGGTGGTAGAAGGGAGGGGACTTTTAAACTTGGTCTCAACGTTGTTTCCTGTCCCTGGGAGGCGGGATAACCTACAACTGGTGCCGTTGTGGAGGCTATACGGTAAAAACAATTACCGGTAAGGGTAATTTATATCTTTTTATACATACAGATGCGTCCACACTTAACTTATCTCCAAACTCAGAGTGGTGTCAATTTTGTCCTGACAGCAAAACAACATGATATCGCGAGATTGTAACTAAACTCTAAAAAACTGCAATACACGTCACAACCACTGGGTGGTGAGTGCTCCACATTTAGCTTATTGCTCAGCTGCTTTTTCTTTTGTTTAGAGCAGTTGGCCTCAGGTGTGAGATATTTATCGTCAGAAACAGCTACATTTGGTAAGATCTATTGAGAATATTAAGTGTGTGAAGGTCAAACACATGAAAATAAAGGAAAACTAAATCCAAAATCCAAACATCATGTGTGATACTGTCTTCTGAGTTGTGTATCTAATCCTATCATGTGTGATACTGCCTGCTGAGCTGTGTATCTAATCCTATCATGTGAGATACTGTCTTCTGAGCTGTGTATCTAATCCTATCATGTGAGATACTGTCTTCTGAGCTGTGTATCTAATCCTATCATGTGTGATACAGCCTGCTGAGCTGTGTATCTAATCCTATCATGTGTGATACTGTCTGCTGTGCTGTGTATCTAATCCTATCTTGTGTTATACTGTCTGATGAGTTGTGTATCTAATGCTAGCTTGTGTGATACTGTCTGCTGAGCAGTGTATCTAATCCTATCATGTGTGATGCTGTCTGCTGAGCCGTGTATCTAATCCTATCCTGTGTGATACTGTCTGCTGAGCCATTTATCTAATCCTATCCTGTGTGATACTGTCTGCTGAGCTGTGTATCTAATCCTATCATGTGTGACACTGTCTGCTGACCTGAGTATCTAATCCTGCCATATGTGATACTGTCTGCTGAGTTGTGTATTTAATCCTAACCTGTGTGATACTGTCTGCTGTTGTGTATCTAATCCTGTTCTGTGTGATACTGTCTGCTGAGCAGTGTATCTACTCCTATTATGTGTGATACTGTCTGCTGAGTTCTGTATCTAATCCTGTCATGTGTCATACCATGTCCCCAGCAGCACAGAGGATTTCAGAAGACTGTGCTGATCTTGTGAAGGTCACAGGATGAGAGTTACATAATGGGCTTCGTGCCGCCGCCGCTGCATAGTAATACACTCGTACTCGTATGCACTACAGCGGCAGCACGAAGCACATGGCGTCATAGTAACCAATGACGCTGGTTACTCATACACTCAACAGAAACGGTTTTCACGGATCCACGTATGTGTGAATTAGGATTAGATATGTATCGTACCCTGATGTCATCCACTTTTCTTGCAAGTCCCATTCACTTCTAAGGGGCGAGAGCTGCATGAAACACGCACAATATAGACAATGCTGCGAGTTTCCTGAACGCAGAGATAAGTGACGGTGATAAATACATAACATTGAAAACAATGGTCAGAAGTCAGTCTGGAGGTGACGCATTCACACATTTTTTGTGTCACCCCTACTTCCTCATAGATTGTAAGCTCTTGCGAGCAGGGGTCTCACTCCTAGTGGTTCATTTGTATATTAGATGGTAACTTTTTGATATCTTTTGTTGTGTACATGAATCCTCTGAGTTGTAAAGTGCTGTGGAATATGGTGGAGCTATAGAAATAAATATTATTCACTACACACATCACATCCGGACAGAAAACTTTCTTCTGTTAAAAAGGGGGATGGGGGCTGAAATACAGGAGCATCTCCCCCACCTCTCTTATCTCAGCAGTGTATGTACACAAAGGAGAGCTCCTTATCTCTGTATCTGTATCACACTCTATACACACTCTATACAAATACATACAATACAGACAGTATCACACATGGTAGGATTATATAAACAGCTCAGCACACTCCTCTCCTGAAATCCTCTGTGCTGTTAGGACCCTGAGCACCTCACTAACTCTCATCCTCTTACTTCCACAAGATCAGCACACTCTTTTCCCAAAATACCTTGTGCTGCTGGGAAGACCCTGGTCCTTCCACGATGTAAGGGCTCATGCACACAGCAGTTCCGTGCATTGGAGACTGCAATTTGCAGTCCCCAATGCAAGAGCAACATCTGTGCGGTGGGCGGGATGGATCAAAACCCTTTTTACTTGAATGGGTCCGTGATCCGTCCGCACCGCAAAAAATAGAACAATTTAAATTTTTTGCGGTGCGGAGGAACGGACAGAAACACTAGGGAAGCACTCCATAGTGCTTCCGTGGCCTTCCGATCCATGACTCCGTTCCGCACCGCATCTCCGGGATTGCAGACCCATTCAAGTGAATAGGTCCATGATGCGGGGTGCCCATAGCCGGCGCCCGAGTATTGCGAACCCGCCACATGCGGGCCAAAATACGGCCATGGCCGGGCAACGGCCGTGTGCATGAGCCCTAACTATCATCCTTTGACCTCCACAAGATCAGCACACTCCACTCCTGAAATCCTCTGTGCTGCTGGGAGGACCCTGCTCTTTCCACTGTGCAACTCTTACCCTGTGACCTTCACAAGATCAGCATAGTCCTCTTCTGAAATCCTCTGTGCTGCTGGGAGGACCCTGCTTTTTCAACTGTATAACTCTCACCGAGTGACCTTCACAAGATCAGCACACTCCTTTCCTGAAATCCTCTGTGCTGCTGAGACTCTGCTCCTTCCACAACTCTTATCCTGTGACCTCCATAGGATCAGCACCCTCCTCTCCTGAAATCCTCTGTGCTGCTGGGAGGACCCTGGTCTTTCCACTATGCGACTTTCACCCTGTGACCTCCAGAAGATAAGCACAGTCCTCTTCTGAAATCCTCTGTGCTGCTGGGGACACTGCTTTTTACACTGTGTAACTCTCACCCTGTGACCTACAAAACATCAGCACACTCCTTTCCTGAAATCCTCTGTGCTGCTGAGACTCTGCTCCTTCCACTGTAAATCTTATACTGTGACCTCCACAGGATCAGCACCCTCCTCTCCTGAAATCCTCTGTGCTGCTGGGAGAACCCTTCTCTTTCCACTGTGTAACTCTCGCCCTGTGACCTCCACAAGATTAGCACAGTCCTCTCCTAAAATACTCTGTGCTACTGGGGACACTGCTCTTTCCACTGTGTTACTCTCACCCTATGACCTCCACAAGATCAGCAGAGTCCTCTCCTGAAATCCTCTGTGCTGCTGGGAGGACCCTGGTCTTTCCACTATGCAACTTTCGCTCTGTGACCTCCACAAGATAAGCACAGTCCTCTTCTGAAATCCTCTGTGCTGCTGGGGACACTGTTCTTTCCACTGTGTAACTCTCACCCTGTGACCTACAAAACATCAGCACACTCCTTTCCTGAAATCCTCTGTGCTGCTGAGACTCTGCTCCTTCCACTTTGTAAATCTTATACTGTGACCTCCACAAGATCAGCAGAGTCCTCTCCTGAAATCCTCTGTGCTGCTGGGAGGACCCTGCTCTTTCCACTGTGTAACTCTCACTTTGTAACCTCCACAAGATCAGCACAGTCCTCTCCTAAAATACTCTGTGCTGCTGGGGACACGGCTTTTTCCACTGTGTTACTCACCCTATAACCTCCACAAGATCAGCAGAGTCCTCTCCTGAAATCCTCTGTGCTGCTGGGAGGACACTGCTCTTTCCACTGTATAACTCTCACCCTGTGACCTCCACAAGATCAGCACACTCCTTTCCTGAAATTCTCTGTGCTGCTGAGGCTCTGCTCCTTCCACTTTGTTACTCTTATCCTGTGACCTCCATAGGATCAGCACCCTCCTCTCCTGAAATCCTCTGTGCTGCTGGGAGGACCCTGGTCTTTCCACTATGCGACTTTCACCCAGTGACCTCCACAAGATAAGCACAGTCCTCTTCTGAAATCCTCTGTGCTGCTGGGGACACTGCTCTTTCCACTGTGTAACTCTCACCCTGTGACCTAAAAAACATCAGCACACTCCTTTCCTGAAATCCTCTGTGCTGCTGAGACTCTGCTCCTTCCACTTTGTAAATCTTATACTGTGACCTCCACAGGATCAGCACCCTCCTCTCTTGAAATCCTCTGTGCTGCTGGGAGGACCCTGGTCTTTCCACTATGTGACTTTCACCCAGTGACCTCCACAAGATAAGCACAGTCCTCTTCTGAAATCCTCTGTGCTGCTGGGGACACTGCTCTTTCCACTGTGTAACTCTCACCCTGTGACCTAAAAAACATCAGCACCCTCCTCTCCTGAAATCCTCTGTGCTGCTGGGAGGACCCTTCTCTTTCCACTGTGTAACTCTTGCCCTGTGACCTCCACAAGATTAGCACAGTTCTCTCTTAAAATACTCTGTGCTGCTGGGGACACTGCTCTTTCCACTGTGTTATTCTCACCCTATGACCTCCACAAGATCAGCACAGTCCTCTTCTGAAATCCTCTGTGCTGCTGGGGACACTGCTCCTTCCACTTTGTAACTCTTATCCTGTGATCTCCATAGGATCAGCACCCTCCTCTCCTGAAATCCTCTGTGCTTCTGGGAGGACCCTGGTCTTTCCACTATGCGACTTTAACCCTGTGACCTCCACAAGATAAGCACAGTCCTCTTTTGAAATCCTCTGTGCTGCTGGGGACACTGCTCCTTCTTCTGTGTAACTCCCATCCTGTGACCTCCATAAGATTAGCACATTTCTGTCCTGAAATCCTCTGTGCTGCTGAGACTCTGCTCCTTCCACTTTGTAACTCTTATCCTGTGACCTCCATAGGATCAGCACCCTCCTCTCCTGAAATCCTCTGTGCTGCTGGGAGGACTCTGGTCTTTCTACTATGCGACTTTCACCCTGTGACCTCCACAAGATAAGCACAGTCCTCTTCTGAAATCCTCTGTGCTGCTGGGGACACTGCTCTTTCCACTGTGTAACTCTCACCCTGTGACCTACAAAAGATCAGCACACTCCTTTCCTGAAATCCTCTGTGCTGCTGGGGACTCTGTTCCTTACACTGTGTAACTCTCACCTTGTGACCACTACAAGATCAGCACAGTCCTCTCCTAAAATACTCTGTGCTGCTGGGGACACTGCTCCTTCTTCTGTGTAACTCCCATCCTGTGACCTCTATAAGATCGCCACATTTCTCTCCTGAAATCCTCTGTGCTGCTGGGAGGACCCTGGTCTTTCCACTATGCGACTTTCACCCTGTGACCTCCACAAGATAAGCACAGTCCTCTTCTGAAATCCTCTGTGCTGCTGAGGACACTGCTCTTTCCACTGTGTAACTCTCACCCTGTGACCTACAAAAGATCAGCACACTCCTTTCCTTAAATCCTCTGTGCTGCTGAGGACTCTGTTCCTTACACTGTGTAACTCTCACCTTGTGACCACTACAAGATCAGCACAGTCCTCTCCTGGAATCCTATGTGCTGCTGGGAGGACCCTCCTCTTTCCACTATGTAACTCTCAGCCTGTGAACTACAAAAGATCAGCACACTCCTTTCCTGAAATCCTCTTTGCTGCTGGGGACTCTGTTCCTTACACTGTGTAACTCTCACCTTGTGACCACTACAAGATCAGCACAGTCCTCTCCTAAAATACTCTGTGCTGCTGGGGACACTGCTCCTTCTTCTGTGTAACTCCCATCCTGTGACCTCCATAAGATCTGAACATTTATCTCCTGAAATCCTCTGTGCTGCTGGGAGGACCCTGGTCTTTCCACTATGTGACTTTCACCCTGTGACCTCCACAAGATAAGCACAGTCCTCTTCTGAAATCCTCTGTGCTGCTGGGGACACTGTTCTTTCCACTGTGTAACTATCACCCTGTGACCTAAAAAACATCAGCACACTCCTTTCCTGAAATCCTCTGTGCTGCTGAGACTCTGCTCCTTCCACTTTGTAAATCTTATACTGTGACCTCCACAAGATCAGCACCCTCCTCTTCTGAAATCCTCTGTGCTGCTGGGAGGACCCTTCTCTTTCCACTGTGTAACTCTCGCCCTGTGACCTCCACAAGATTAGCACAGTCCTCTCCTAAAATACTCTGTGCTGCTGGGGACACTGCTCGTTCCACTGTGTTATTCTCACCCTATGACCTCCACAAGATCAGCAGAGTCCTCTCCTGAAATCCTCTGTGCTGCTGGGAGGACACTGCTCTTTCCACTGTATAACTCTCACCCTGTGACCTCCACAAGATCAGCACACTCCTTTCCTGAAATCCTCTGTGCTGCTGAGACTCTGCTCCTTCCACTTTGTAACTCTTATCCTATGACCTCCATAGGATCATCTCCCTCCTCTCCTGAAATCCTCTGTGCTGCTGGGAGGACCCTGGTCTTTCCACTGTGTAACTCTCGACCTGTGACCTCCACAAGATTAGCACAGTCCTCTCCTAAAATACTCTGTGCTGCTGGAGACACTGCTCTTTCCACTGTGTTATTCTCACCCTATGACCTCCACAAGATCAGCAGAGTCCTCTTCTGAAATCCTCTGTGCTGCTGGGAGGACCCTGGTCTTTCCACTATGCGACTTTCACCCTGTGACCTCCACAAGATAAGCACAGTCCTCTTCTGAAATCCTCTGTGCTGCTGGGGACACTGCTCCTTCTTCTGTGTAACTCCCATCCTGTGACCTCCATAAGATTGGCACATTTCTCTCCTGAAATCCTCTGTGCTGCTGAGACTCTGCTCCTTCCACTTTGTAACTCTTATCCTGTGACCTCCATAGGATCAGCACCCTCCTCTCCTTAAATCCTATGTGCTGCTGGGAGGACCCTGGTCTTTCTACTATGCGACTTTCACCCTATGACTTCCACAAGATAAGCACAGTCCTCTTCTGAAATCCTCTGTGCTGCTGGGGACACTGCTCCTTCTTCTGTGTAACTCCCATCCTGTGACCTCCATAAGATTGGCACATTTCTCTCCTGAAATCCTCTGTGCTGCTGAGACTCTGCTCCTTCCACTTTGTAACTCTTATCCTATGACCTCCATAGGATCAGCACCCTCCTCTCCTGAAATCCTCTGTGCTGCTGGGAGGACCCTGGTCTTTCCACTATGCGACTCTCACCCTGTGACCTCCATAAGATCAGCACAGTCCTCTTCTGAAATCCACTGTGCTGCTGGGGACACTGCTCTTTCCACTGTGTAACTCTCACCCTGTGACCTACAAAAGATCAGCACACTCCTTTCCTGAAATCCTCTGTGCTGCTGGGGACTCTGCTCCTTCCACTGTGTAACTCTCACCTTGTGACCACTACAAGATCAGCACAGTCATCTCCTGAAATCCTCTGTGCTGCTGGGAGGACCCTTCTCTTTCCACTGTGTAACTCTCACCCTGTGACCTCCACAAGATTAGCACAGTCCTCTCCTAAAATACTCTGTGCTACTGGGGACACTGCTCTTTCCACTGTGTTACTCTCACCCTATGACCTCCACAAGATCAGCATAGTCCTCTCCTAAAATACTCTGTGCTGCTGGGGACATGGCTCCTTCTTCTGTGTAACTACCATCCTGTTACCTCCATAAGATCGGCACATTTCTCTCCTGAAATCCTCTGTGCTGTTTGGACTCTGCTCCTTCCACTTAGTAACTCTCATCCTGTGACCTCCACAGGATCAGCACACTGCTCTCCTGAAATCCTCTGCGCTGCTGGGGACACGGTATGACACAAGATAGGATTAGATACAGAACTCAGCAGACAGTATCACACATAATAGGAGTAGATACACTGCTCAGCAGACAGTATCACACATGATAGGATTAGCTACACAATAGCAGACAGTATCACACATGATAGGATTAGATACATGGCTCAGTAGACAGCATTACACAGAACAGGATTACATACACAACAGCAGACAGTGTCACACAGGTTAGGATTAGATACACTACTCAGCAGACAGTATCACACAGGTTAGGATTAGATACACTACCCAGTAGACTGTATGCTTCCACTCCTTCCACTATGTAACAGGATCAGATGCAGCAGCTCAGCAAACATTATCACACATGATACTCAGCTCAGCAGACAGTATCACACAGGATACGATTAGATACACAGCTTAGTATCACACAGGATACGATTAGATACACAGCTTAGCAGACAGTATCACACAGGACTGGGTTAGATACACAGCTCAGTAGACATTATCTACCCAGTAGACTGTATGCTTGTAACAGGATCAGATGCAGCAGCTCAGCAAACATTATCACACATGATACTATTAGATACACAGTTTAGCAGCTCAGCAGACAGTATCTTACATAGCAGAATTAGATACACAGCTCAGCAGACAGTATCACACAGGATACGATTAGATACACAGCTTAGCAGACAGTATCACACAGGACTGGGTTAGATACACAGCTCAGTAGACATTATCACACAGGATTGAATTAGATACATGGCTCAGCAGACAGTATTACACATGGCAGAATTAGATACACAGCTTAGCAGACCATATCACACATGGTAGATTGGATACACAGCTCACAGTGCAGTATCACATATGATAGGATTATATACACAGCTCAGCAGACAGTATCATACATGGTAGGATTAGATATACAGCTCAGCAGACAGTATCACACATGGTAGAATTAGATACATTGGCTCAGCAGACAGTATTATACATGTTGGGAATAGGTACACAGGCAACCCAGCCAAATTTCACTGTAGTAATTAAGTTCAGGTATTAGCTAGCAACACTAGCTAGTGTCTGAATGTTGTGTAGCTAGTAACACCACGTGCCACCTGGTGTCTGAAAGTTGTATTACAATTTATCCAATTTAGTTATAACGTCATTTCGTGACACACATCTCAGGACATGTTGAGATAAGTGATCAGTTAAGTGTGGACACATCTGTATTCTCTATATTTTGTGTTTTATGTTGTATAAGACATTCATTGAACTTGAGTCAGGTAATACTTTAATGTTAATGTTAATTCCAGTACTGGATAGGAATTATCAACTTATACATTGTATGTATGTATGTATATGTGTATATATGTATGTGTGTGTGTGTGTGTGTATATATATATATATATATATATATATATATATATATATATATATATATATATATATATATATTTTAGCATATTAATCTGAATAAATTTTGTTCATAACCTTACTCCAAAACAGTATTTGCAAATGAGTGTGCCTATTATCTATAGTCTCTTAACTTTTTTAATGATTCCAATTAAAAGATTAAGTTATGTTTTGTGTGATTGAACATAATAAATTATAAAAGTCAACAGACTAGTCAAAAAAGTAAAAAGTCAACAATTATAAAAGTCAACAGATTCATGTGTAAGTTGCAACTTTTGGTTAACTTTAAAACTTTGAATGCAATATTAATATGATATACAGTCATAGCATCCCCCTTTACGTGCATTATTGTATGTATTATTGTTACGATCCACACTCCTAAAAATCTGTTGCTGTTTTATAAACAATACACTAGAGATTAATTATTCTAGTCAACTGAGTGAGCTCCTGATGTGTGTAACTCATTTTGAATTGGAAGTACAGAGAAGTATTATGAACCAAGATTGAAATAGTGGATATAAATATGCACATGGTCTATGTTCAAGAGTTAAGACAATTGCCAAGAAGATTTATCTTATCATTAACCTTCCTGTCCGCAGTGTCAGCAATCTCTGTGGGGCCATCATGTCAACATGATCATTTCCTTGTAAAATGAATAAGACATAATTTCCTGTCAAAACAAATTATAAGTAGAGTGCAAGGTTCTATTAGCCTTACAAAACAAAAGGACTCCAGCAGGGAAATAATTGAACACAAGAGGTTGCTTGTGAGAGAATAAAAGAGTAAAACTGAAATTATTCCCATCAAAGATAAAACAGAATTTCAAAAGGAGATAGTTTAACAACAATGGAGGTAACATTCTAAGGGGTTGTTCACATATCAGTTATTTGATCAGTTATTTCCATCAGTTATTGTGAGTCAAAACCAGGTGCGGGTCAAAAACACCAAACAGGTGCAGATCTTTTCATTATACCTGATCTCTATTTAGTGTCCACTCCTGGTTTTGGCTCACAATAACTGATGGAAATAACTGATCGAATAACTGATAAATGAACAACCCCTAAGAAAGGTAATGGATATACGTAAATGATAACTCTTAACTATTAGCAGATTGATTCTGATCACTAGAAATGTGCTTTATCACTCTGGCTAGAAAAATTCTTGGAGTTGTTTCAGATGTAGAATTTACAAATAATGACATTTATAATGACGATTGTAGTTAGAGATGTGGAAACCATTTACCTAGTCTGATTATTTAAAATTGAACAGAACAGCCAGTTTATAAAACCCAGAGGGAGAATAGACTCATTTATTATTTTCTTAATCTGTTTGATGATCTGGTGTGATGAATTAAAAAACAAACAAAAAAAAGTCCACCACTAGGTCACTCCACAGCTTCTATCTCTGCCCATTTCAAAATGCACAATTTAAAAAATATATTTTAGTTTCACTTTGTGCTAGAAAGTGCTAGTTTTCCCTTTTGACATAATTTTTACACATAGAAAAATACTATAATAAAAATGACAACATAAAGCTTCATGTATGACAGAAAAAAGACGAATTATTTAAATAAACCAAATGAAAAATTAATTCACCACATGTAAAACAAAAATATGTCAGAAAGAGGTCTTGTACTGGTTAAAATCACCCAAATTTTAAACCTAGAAAATCAGTGCTGCAATGAATTCAGATAGTCAACATCCCTTTTATCTCTAAAGCTACCACAATAAAGTGTGGTCATATGGTGTTTGGAATTTGGCTATGCAGCAATCAAGAATTTTGCAGCCATAGGAGGAGGCCCTCGTCATATTAGCGCTGCCTCCTCTTCACTGTTTACATGCTGGCCGACATGGGGTAGTGGTGAGTAGGTGTAATTACACCTAACTGCCCTCTTAATTTCAACGGGAAGAATCACTCCCATACAAGTCTATGGAAGCGACTCTTCCCATAGAAATGAATGGGGTGGTTAGGTGTAATTACATCTACTCACCACTACCCCCGTGTCGGCCAGCATGTAAACAGTGAAGAGGAGGCAGTGCTGATAAGGCGCGTGCCTCCTCTTCAAACAGCTGATCGGCAGGGGTGCCAGGTGTCGGACCCCCGCCAATCTGATATTGATGACCTATACTGAGAATAGGTCATCAATATATATAACTCGGAGAACCCCTTTAAGACTGCATTGTTTACTGTAAGTTGGGCTTCATTGTTAGTGGCCAGATAGCATTGCATAGTTCACAAGACCATTAGCAATGCAGACCAGCTAAACAATGTGGTCTCATTAGTTAAAACTAGAGATGAGCGAGCACTAAAATGCTCGGGTGCTCGTTATTCGAGTCAAACTTTTCCCGATGCTCAGGTGCTCGTTTCGAATAACGAACCCCATTGAAGTCAATGGGAGACTCGAGCATTTTTGCAGGGGACCAAGGCTCTGCCTAGGGAAGGCTGGGTGAAAACCTGGAAACCACAGAAAATGATGGAAACACCACGGAAATGGACAGGAAACAGCAGGGGCAGCATGCATGGATGCCTCTGAGGCTGCCTAATCCCACCATTACCCCAAATTCTCAGGCAACAGCCTGGTGGTTACCCTCATGGCAATTGTGCTCACCCAGACCAAGAAAGGCGAGGCAAATACCCATCACATGTTAGGGAAGCACCCAACTAGGTGCAACGAAGGTCCATCACCGCCTGCAGGTGACACCACTGCTTATGCTGGCACTGCTGTGCTATCCCCCTCCCCACGATGCAGGCATAAGCCTGACACATCAAGGTGACAGCGTAGTGACATCAACAAGTGACCAAGTTAGATTGAGGTAGCAGTCAAATGTCTGTAGGCGAGCCTCCAAAAAATTTGTTTTAGAGTGTCCGAAGTTGACCCTTCTGTAAAATATTTTATTTGTTTTCCCTGTTATTAGTTAATGTACAACCCATGGCTGGCATGGTGGGAATATTTAGGGAAGCACCCAACTAGGTGCAACGAAGGTCCATCACCCATGCCCATGCTGGCACTGCTCTCCTATCCTCAGCCACACGAAGCAGGCATGATCCTGACACAGCATGGCGGTGACACCAACAAGTGACCAAGTTACATGAGGTAGCAGGTGAGCCACCCAAAAATTAAGCCAGACGCAGCATGGCGGTGACAGAGTGACCGAGTTAGACTGAGGTAGCAGGAGGTGAAGCATCCTCCAAGTGGGCAGTACATGAGCGGCCCCAGGGTCAGACTCGGTCAGAGTATGTGAAATGTTCAGGGTGGCCGAACGCCGGGCTTGACGGCGGACCCGTTTCGGGTTATCGATTGTCGAAATGTTGGCTGACATCAAGTTTAGTATCTGTTCTTATTAGTTGCTGTGGCTGTTGAGGGTAAAGTGGTGAGCATAGCTGCTTTCCAAGCAGTTGACCCGGGTTCGATTTCCGTCTATCGCAGGAGGCAATTAAATTAACCAAAAAAAATCAGTACAATATCTAATACGTCCCCTACCCGGGTAAATTGTTTGGAGAGAGGGCCTGTAGGTGGAGGGAAGGAGGTTGAGCTGGAAGAGACAGAGGAGTGCCCCCTGGGCTAGCCTGTGTGGTGGTGACAACAGCCGGATGTAGTCAGAATGACGACGCAGGACCCCAACTTAAAAATTTAGCATCAACCGGTACAGTTGTAAATTATGAGCTTGATCAAGTGTGGCATGTGTTCTATGTATACTACTCAGTTTAATACCGTATATGGAAGCTATCCAGAAAAATAGTTTGGAGAGAGAGAAAGAAAGGAAAAAGACGTAAATTGTTTGGAGAGAGGGCCTGTAGGTTGACCTCTGGAAAAATTGTTTGAAGAGAGGGTCTGTAGGGGGCCCTCCTGAAAAATTGTAAGAGTGCCAGTTGGACCTCTGAAAAATGGCGTTTTTTTGGTCAGCGTTAGGCAAAGACGACAAGGAGGAGGAGGAGTAGAGAAGAGGAATCTGATACATAAGTAATGTAAATCTTTAGCTGCTTTCCCCCCGGAGGAGATTTGAATTCCGTTAAAATCCAGGCTTTGTTCATTTTAATAAGCGTCAGCCTGTCAGCGCTGTCAGTTGACAGGCGTGTACGCTTATCGGTGATGACGCCACCAGCTGCACTAAATACCCGCTCTGACAGCACGCTAGCGGCAGGGCAGGCCAGCACCTCCAAGGCGTACAGCGCCAGTTCAGGCCACGTGTCCAGCTTTGAAACCCAGTAGTTGTATGGAGCAGAGTGATCGCTACGGACATTGGTAAGGTCAGCTAGGTACTCCCTCACCATCTTTCTGTAAAGCTCCCCCCTACTCTGCCTAGACTGGGGACAGGTGACAGTGTGTTGCTGGGGTGACATAAAACTGGCAAAGGCCTTCGAGAGCGTTCTCATGCCAGTGCTGGAAAAGCTGCCTGCTCGCCTCCTCTCCCCCGCTACTTGGCCCACAGAACCATGCCCTCTGCAACTAGCGGCGTCAGATGGGAAGGATTGTTTCAGCTTGTGCACCAGGGCCTGTTGATATCTATTCACTCTCATACTTCTTTCCTCTGCAGGGATGAGAGTGGAAAGGTTCTGCTTGTACCAAGGGTCCAGGAGAGTGAACACCCAGTAATCGGTGTTTGAAAAAATGCTTCTAACACGAGGGTCACGGGATAGGCAGCCTAACATGAAGTCTGCCATGTGTGCCAGAGTCTCCTCATCCTCATCCTCATCCTCGCTACATATCTTCCTCCACCGTCTCTTATGACAAGCGCAAAGCATCCGACTTGATGCTGAGCAGTGAGTTTTTCAACAGGCAAAGCAGCGGGATGGTGAGGCTGATAATGGCGGCATCGCTGCTGACCATCTGTGTTGACTCCTCAAAGTTGCTCAACACCTGGCACATATCAGACATCCACGTCCACTCCTCATTGTAGACTTGAGGAATCTGACTGACCTGACTACCAGTTCTGGTGGAAGTTGACATCTGGCAGTCTACAATCGCTCTGCGCTGCTGGTAAACTCTGGATAACATGTTTAATGTCGAATTCCATCTCGTGGGCACGTCGCACAACAGTCGGTGAGCGGGCAGTTGTAGGCGGCGCTGCCCTGAGAGTGGCAGCATCTGTGATCGACTTGCGGAAATGCGCAAAGATGCGGCGCACCTTGGTGAGCAAATCAGACAGATTGGGGTATGTCTTGAGGAACCGCTGAACTATGAGATTGAACACGTGGGCCAGGCATGGCACATGTGTCAGTCTGCCGAGTTGCAGAGCAGCCACCAGGTTACGCCCGTTGTCACACACAACCATGCCTGGCTTGAGGTTCAGCGGTGCCAGCCACACATCGGTCTGCACCATGATGCCCTGTAACAGCTCTTGGGCGGTGTGCCTTTTCACACCTAAGCTCAGCAGTTTGAGCACCGCCTGCTGGCGCTTACCCACGGCACTGCTGCTGCGCCTAGAGCTATCGACTGAAGGCGCCGTGCCCACGGATGGTAATTCGGAGGAGGAGTTGGAGGAGGAGGCATAGTACGTCTGAGAGACCGTGACCGAGGTAGGCCCCGCAATCCTTGGTGTGGGCAGTACATGAGCGGACCCAGGGTCAGTCTCGGTCCCAGCCTCCACCAAGTTAACCCAATGTGCCGTCGGTGAGATATAGTGTCCCTGGCCGGAAGCACTTGTCCATGTGTCCGTGGTTAGGTGAACCTTCTCATAAACAGCGTTGGTCAGGGCACGGATGATGTTCTGTGACACGTGCTGGTGTAGGGCTGGGACAGCACATCGGGAAAAATAGTGGCGGCTGGGGACCGAATACAGAGGGGCAGCCACCGCCATGAGATATTGAAAGGCCTCAGTCTCTACCAGTCTATAGGGCAGCATCTCCAGGCTCAGCAATTTGGAGATGTGGACATTGAGGGCTTGGGCATGTGGGTGGGTGGAACTGTATTTCCTCTTGCGCTCCAGCGTCTGCTGTAACGACAGCTGAACGCTGCGCTGGGACACATTGGTGGACACTGTGGAGGCAAAGGTGTGGTTTTCCGGCGTGAGGCGCTCGTGCCAGGGTCCTGGGTTGACTAGCAGAGGCAGCGAGTGACACAGGGGAAGGAGCAGTAGTGTGACCCACAGAAGGTGGTGAACGGCCTTGGTTCCATTGAGTGGGGTGTTTAGCACTCATATGCCTGCGCATGCTGGTGGTGGTTAGGCTAGTAGTGGTGGCACCCCTGCTGATCCTGGTGTGGCACAGGTTGCACACCACAGTCCGTCGGTCATCCTCACTTTCTTTAAAGAACCTCAAGACTTGCGAACATCTAGGCCTCGCCACGGGAGCTTCACTACGTGAAACAGTTGCTGCTGATGCACCATCTCTGGGCCTGCTTCTCCCTCTGGCCACACCACTGCCTCTTACAACCTGTTCTGGTGCAGCACTCGCCTACGCCTCAGAAGCACTGTCTTCACTCGGCTTATCAACCCAGCTTGGGTCAGTCACCTCGTCATCCTCCGATTCCTCAGTCTGCTCCCCCCTCGGACTTCCTGCCCTGGCAACAACTTCACCACTGTCTGACAACCGTGTCTCCTCATCGTCCGACACCTCTTTACAAACTTCTTCCACTAACTCAACATTGTCATCATCATCACCCACAGACTGCGACAGTTGGAAAACTTGGGCATCGGGAACGAGGTCAGCAGCAACCTGAGAAGTGGTTTGTGACTCTGGGAAGGGTCCAGAAAACAGTTCCTGAGAGTATGCCGGATCGCATTTCAAATTTTCCTCGGAGGGGGCAGACTGGGGGGAAGGAGGTTGAGGAGCCAGAGGAGTGCTCCCTTGGGTAACGTGGGTGGACTGCGTGGAAGACTGACTGGTGGACAAATTACTTGAAGCATTGTCCGCAATCCACTACATCAGCTGTTCGCACTGTTGTGGTTTCAACAGTCCTCTAACACGTGTCCCTGTAAGTTGAGACATGAAGCTAGGGAGTGTAGCTCTGCGGCGTTCCCCTGCTCCCTCATCAGCAGGTGCTGTCTCACCCTGCCCAGGACCACAGGCTCTGCCCCTGCAGTAATTGAATGCTCACGCCCTCGTCCTCGACCCTTAGCCCTGGGGTTCAACACTTTCTGTATATAAGTGTGGTATATAAAAAAAATAAAATAAAATAAATGGGCCTTCTGTACTGAAACCCACAAACTTGTTCAGTCTAAACAAGTGAATATATAGGTGGATAAGTTAGATCAAAATTACGTATGTTATTACTTACCGTGCAGTATGGAGCAATTACACAGAAACTTTTAGATTAGGCAGACTTGGTCTGCTTAGTTGCAACCCAGACAAATGTCACACAGATTTTTGTGATCTAGCTGTATGAGTGAGAGCAAAAGACCTTGTTTAATTATGTGACGTACAGAATGTGTCACCTGGACAGAAAATACGGATTGTAGTGAGTGGACAGCTGAACTGTGACACACAGAATGTTTCCACACAGCTGTGTGAAATGGATTTGTATCACTGAGATAGAACAATAAAAAAAAAGGGTTATATGTGGCGATAGCTGCACTACTAGTGCCAGCCAGCCAAGCGACAAAAAAAAAAATTCTTGTAACCCTTAGAAGGGCTGTTGGGTTCTTGTGAGATCACTCCTGCCTCACAAAGAACTAAATGCAGGCCGTAACACTCTCCCTGAAACGCAGCAGCTCTATCCAGTCCGCGGCCAGTCACTAGTATATTCCAGGGTCACCTGATCAGGCCAGCCAACCCCTGCTATCGACATGTAAGGGCCCCACGTGATGCTAGGTGTACTGCAGAGTCTCCTGGCTTGTGATTGGCTGAGTTTTTAGGCGCCAAAAATGCACGATGCGGAAGTTGCCATTTCCTCGAGCATGGCGAGATACTCGTCCGAGCAGCGAGCACTTACGAGTACCGTAATACTTGAACGAGCACCAAGCTCGGACGAGTATGCTCGCTCATCTCTAGTTAAAACCTTTCAGAACCAGGTGCT
Source organism: Rhinella marina (assembly GCA_900303285.1). NCBI lineage: Eukaryota > Metazoa > Chordata > Amphibia > Anura > Bufonidae > Rhinella > Rhinella marina. The sequence continues at coordinate 12,133 of ONZH01006338.1, read as the reverse complement.
TTTCAGTTTTTCCTTTTTTTTTTTTTTTTTTTAAGCATTTACATAACCATCTGAGTGTTTGTTTTTTGTGAGGTTATTTCTACTTTCTAATGACACCATTTACAGCTGCATACAATCTATTGGGGAGCCGGAAAAAAAATTCCAAATGGGATGGAATTATTTTAAAAAACGTAAAATTCCGCCATAATTTTATGGCTTTTGTTTTTATGGCATTCACGATGCCGTAAAACTGACCTGTTTTTTTTATTCTCCAGGTCAGTATGATTATATCAATGCTACATATGTATATTTTTTTTTCGTTTTAATACTGACAAAATAAAATAAAACTTTGGAAAAAAATATTCTGACCTCCATAACTGTCTACCATTTTGGGGGGGTGTATGATTTTTTTTTTTTTTTTGATCACTTTTTCTATTTTTTTTTTTTTTTTGTGGGAATTGAAGCATCGTCATTTTCCATATGGGATAAATATTTTTATACTTTAATAGTACAGGTATTTTTTCACATGGTGATGCCTAGGGTGTTTATTTTTTTAATTGTCCATGTATTTTTTTTTATTTTGGGGAAAAGAGGTGATTTCAATTTTTAGATTTTTGTTGTTTTTAAAAACTTTTTTCTATAGGGAACCAAAGCAAGCAATCATCATTGGTCAGTGTGGTAGACTTCAATGCATTAGCTAAAGTTATGAAGAGCCGCAGACCTTTACATAACTTGAGTGCATCCAGTGCCAATCTAAATGTAAGCCAGCTTCCAGGCATAGAAAATGATAAATGAGACGGGCCTGCTGGCCTATCCCCTTCCCTGTCTAAGCCACACCCATTTTTTTTAAACCTGGTGTGAGCAGGTAAAAGTCGCAGACTGCGGTGCTACTAACCATTGAACCACAACCTGCTCCAGAAATACATCTAACATAGGTGTATTTCTGGATAATAAATTAGCTCCTATATTCCTAGGGCAGGCTCTCTATTGAAACTAATGTGTGTCGGATCATTCTAAGGGACCAAGGCTGCCACATAGGCCAACCAACTCCCCTAATCCTCGCAAGAGGGAGCCAGTGCATGGCCGCACACTCTGTTTGTTACCTCTCAGATGCCATGGCATCTGAGGGGTTAAATGTATGCAATTGACATTGTCCTTTATCACATACATTAGTTCTTGACACCTGCTTTAAAACAGCAGGTACCTGGCAGCTATGGTGCCTGCTGCGCTTCCGAGCTGTCTTACATTTAGACCATTTTCTATGTCTAAAATAGGCGTACAAAATGGTGAATGAGACGGGCCTCCTGGCCCATCCCTTTCCCCAAGCATGCACACCCACAATTTTTGAACTGGTGTGAGCAGATAGCGGCGCAATGGTTAGGCCATCTGCACATGAAATACATCTAATTTAGACATATTCCCATCAATAAGAACAAGATACACAACGACGGCACTGCCACAAGTCCTTCACCATGGGGAACCAGGTTGTGCAATAAAGTAATCTTCATTGGAGAAGTAGACAAATAGGACGGCACTCACCAGTATCTTTCAACTTCTTGATCCTTTATTCAGAAGTGTTCATACAGAGATAGGAGGGCGGACACTACACTTCACGTGGAGCCCAGTGTCTAATTTAGACATATTTCAGCTTAGTAAATGACCCCTTTGTATTTTTTTGCTTGGCTATTCCTAACAACCAGGCACTTGACCCATGGCTGCATAATATTATGTATAATTGTTACTGTAGAATGTTGTAATGGTATAATTTTCTGTCTTTAATGGGTTAAAAAGAGGAGGTTTCTATGGAATGACAAATGTGTCTAAAATTTCAAATGCAGACTTCAACATTTTGGTTCAAATATTTCTGTATCATGGTCTAATTATTGCGTTAAGATTACAAAAATGATGACAAATAATTGGTTTGAGCAAGTCTCAAATTGATCAGATTATTACACTTTAAACTAAAATGGGACTGTATGCAGCTGCAGCCCTTAGTATCTGGTTGGCTCCAAGCATATTCATGATAAGTTTGATTTTCGTGTTGATTTCGCCCAGTAATGATTGACTCCAATCTTGAGGTAGATTGTAAGCATTGTATACGGTCAAACAAATGTGGTTAAGACTGATATACTTACAAGAAAAAAGAATTGGGTCTATTATTAAGCATTCAAATTTTTATGTTTCAATTGTAATGGTTGTGGAAAATTACATTTTATGATACACATGCAGATTGCAATTGAATTTCTGTATGTTTTCTATTTTAGTGTGGCAGTTTTTATTACCTGTTTTGATGACATGAAATATTATTGGAGCTTAGAGCTGCATCATTATTGAACAATAAAATAATTGTAAACTTCACTCATTCATCTTTGAAGCTCACACTTTCACATTTAATAACATGGTTGCCATTCATTCTTCATTTTCTTTTCTAGAACATTTCATTTCAAGCCCAAGCGCACCTAGATGATTGAATAGTGAGATTTATTTTCACACATTTAAATAAAATTATTTTGTGATCAAGCAAACTCAATTTAATAGAACAGATATTTGTCAGAATGTAAAATTGTAAGCCTAGATGTCCGGTTGAAAATACATTTTAAATGCATAATTATAATAATAAAATGGGCAAATAATTTTCCTAACAATACATATGAGGCATTTTATTTTATACAGAAAAGGAAAGTATAGTTTAAGAACATGCACATTAAGTTGTTTTGTTTTAAGTGTTCTCTGACTGTCCTTCGGATATTTAATTATATTTATCTAACATTTGTGATATTTAATGTGGAACTTTTAGAGAAAAAAATGTAAAAACAATATTATCTAAAACGGTAGATTAAGAGCATTACCATGCAAGTTAATCCAGTATCTCACAATAGTGAGTACACCCCTCACATTTTTGTTAATATTTTATTATAACTCCTCATGGGACAACACTGAAGATATGACACTTTGATACAATGTAAAGTGGTCAGTGTACAGCTTATATAACAGTGTTATAAACTTGTGCCCTCAAAATCCTCAGTTCTTTGCCATGAGATGCCATGTTAAACTTCCAGTGACCAGTATGAGGGAGTGTGAGAACGATAGCACTAAATTTAACACACCTGCTCCCCATTCACATCTGAGACCTTGTAACACTAACGAGTCACATGACACTGGGGAAGGAAAATGGCTAATTGAGCACAATTTGGCCATATTCACTTAGGGGTGTAGTCACTTTTGTTAGCAGCGGTTTAGACATTAATGTCTGAGTTATTTTGAGGGCACATACACAAATTTACACTGTTATACAAGCTGTACACTAACTACTTTATATTGTATTAGTGTCATATCTTCAGTGCAGTCCCATGAAAAGATATAATAAAAAAAATGTTTCTTACGTTGTGCTTGAAGTGGTTGGCTATGATGCAATATTTTTATTTTACTAACTGTTTTTCTGTCCCTGCTCCTGTTGCCAATAACATTCAACCATGTTCTTTTCTGCTGCAGTTTTTTGACCAGGCTGTTGCAAACAGTGTTTATAACATTGTTTTTGGAGCCCTAACACCTTTATGACATCAGAAAAAACAGTTCCATAGACTCCCCCATCCTGTTGGCACTGCACTCTCCCATCCTGTTTTCTACTGAGCAAACTCCTCAACAAGTGTTTGTCATCTGCTCAGTAGAATCAATTTCAGCTACCGGTGTCCAAAACGGCCATTGCTGTAGGGTATGTCAGTGCTCAAGTTTGCTTCCCTAGCCAGCTGCACTCTGAAGCCAGGACACTGAAGGCAGGAAGCGATTCTACTGCACAGATGCTAAACACTTGTTAAAAAGTCTGAACAGTAGAAAACATGATGGGAGCACACAATACCGGGTGGAGAGGGGAGCCATTTTCAGTGATATCATATAAAGGTGCCAAAGCTGCAAAAACAATCCACATGCACTGTTTATAGCAGCAACAATTAGGTCAAATAGCAGCAGAAGAAAAATAATATAGATAAAAGTTAATGAAGACAACAGGAACAGGAACAAAAATACAGTGAATAAACTACAAATACTGCAAAGTGGCCAACCCCTTTAAGGTTATATTACAATGGCAATTAGAGATGAGTGAATCTATTCGCTGCTTCGTATATTAATTACAAACCTTCATTATTTCCTACGCCGAAGCGAATCAGAATCTTTTCAGATTCACTCTCGTACGAATCTTCTTAAATGTTCTTAAATCTTTGCATGCTAACGCTACGCATCTGATAATTTGTAAGCTAATGCTACACATCTGATAATTTGTACGCTAATGCGTACGTATTTGGTTAAGTACTTTTAACAACGCTTAAACTGTATGTTCGTTATTTGTGTGGGAATGTTCGCAGAACACGACCAGAATAACGAATATTTTTAAACATTCAAAGCTTCAAGCATACAGTGCCTTGTGAAAGTATTCGGCCCCCTGGAACTTTTCAACCTTTTGCCACATTTGAGACTTCAAATATAAAGATATAAAATTTTAAATTTTTGGTGAAGAATCAACAAGTTGGTCACAATTGTGAAGTGGAACGAAATTTATTGGATCATTTAAACTTTTTTTGTAATAATAAAACTGAAAAGTGGGGCGTGCAAAATTATTTGGCCCATTTACTTTCAGTTCAGAAAACTCACTCCAGAAGTTCATTGAGGATCTCTGAATGATCCAATGCTGTCCTAAATGACTGAAGATAAATAGAATCCACCTGTGTGTAATCAAGTCTCTGTATAAATGCACCTGCTCTGTGATAGTCTCGGGGTTCTGTTTAAAGCACAGAAAGCATCATGAAGACCAAGGAACACACCATGCTGGTCCGTGATACTGTTGTGGAGAAGTTTAAAGCCGGATTTGGATACCAAAAGATTTCCCAAGCTTTAAACATCCCAAGGAGCACTGTGCAAGCGATCATATTGAAATGGAAGGAGTATCAGACCACTGCAAATCTACCAAGACCCGGACGTCCCTCTAAACTTTCATCTCAAGCAAGGAGAAGACTGATCAGAGATGCAGCCAAGAGGCCCATGATCACTCTGGATGAACTGCAGAGATCTACAGCTAAGGTGGGAGAGTCTGTCCATAGGACAACAATCAGTCGAACACTTCACAAATCTGGCCTTTATGGTAGAGTGGCAAGAAGAAAGCCATTTCTCAAAGCTATCCATAAGTCTTGTTTACAGTTTGCCACAAGCCACCTGGGAGACACACCAAACATGTGGAAGAAGGTTCTCTGGTCAGATGAAACCAAAATCGAACTTTTTGGAAACAATGCAAAACGCTATGTTTGGCGCAAAAGCCACACAGCTCATCACCCTGAACACTCCATCCTCACTGTCAAACATGGTGGTGGCAGCATCATGGTTTGGGCCTACTTTTCATCATCAGGGACAGGGAAGATGGTTAAAATTGATGGGAAGATGGATGGAGCCAAATACAGGACCATTCTGGATGAAAACCTGTTGGAGTCTGCAAAAGACCTGAGACTAGGACAGTGATTTATCTTCCAACAAGACAATGATCCCAAACATAAAGCAAAATTTACAATGGAATGGTTCAAAAATAAATGTATCCAGGTCTTAGAATGGCCAAGTCAAAGTCCAGACCTGAATCCAATTGAGAATATGTGGAAAGAGCTGAAAACTGCTGTTCACAAATGCTCTCCATCCAACCCCAACTTGCTGTTTTGCAAGGAAGAATGGGCAAGAATTTCAGTCTCTTGATGTGCAAAACTGATAAAGATATACCCCAAGCGACTTGCAGCTGTAATTGCAGCAAAAGGTGGCGCAACAAAGTATTAATGCAAGGGGGCCGAATAATTTTGCACGCCCCACTTTTCAGTTTTATTATTACAAAAAAAGTTTAAATGATCCAATAAATTTTGTTCCACTTCACAATTGTGACCCACTTGTTGTTGATTCTTCGCCAAAAATGTAAAATGTTATATCTTTTTGTTTGTAGACTTAAATGTGGCTAAAGGTTGAAAAGTTCCGGGGGGCCGAATACTTCTGCAAGGTACTGTATATAAGCAAAGCAACTTGGACCAAATAAATTCTTATCCAAAGCAAATTTTTTAAAAAAAATTCACCAAGGCGGATCTTTGAAGATTTGCTCATCTGTAATGGCAATGAATGGTTACACACAATACTGGGGCACAGAGCTTGCTGGTTATACACACACATTTGTGAGGAAAAAATGCTTGAAGTTAATAATAGAAACAATGCCTAAATACGGTTTCTAAAGAACTTTACTGGTAATTGGCAACAGTAGCCATGCAGTCTGTAGACTTCAAAGGCAGTTGGCTTTAGTGACTGTACAATCATTGTATTGCAGAGGCAGTTGTCTAAGGTAACAGGAGAGTTTCTTTATTCCAAATGCAGTTGCCACTTAGCCAGAAACCTTCTCTAATCCACACAGGGTACTTGTATCAGTCAGTTGCTATTAGCAACACTATAGACATGTCCTGTAGTCACAATGTACTGACTGCACACTTATCAGGTGTTGTCTCTTTGCTCGCGCTATTGTACATTGTGTTAGGGTCACCGTTCACACTCCTCTTGTGTTCATACGGTTGGTGAGCACACACTTAAGTGGCCCATTCAACTGCAGTCGTCAGTCTGAAGCAGACGTACGGCACAGTCTCTGCTTTCTTCTCAGGCCCTACTCCAACCATGGATCCTCTTCAATGCTAACTAGTGGCAGGTACACCGACCTTGAAGCACTTCTGTTTATGACTTAGCCTCAGCTACTGCAATACATGTTGCACAACATTACAGGGTCTGCACAACCCTGACCTGCGCAACCTGGGTGCTCTACAGTCTTATTTGTACAGTACATCCATAATACAATGCCTGCAATTCAATATTACAACATGACAATCCTCTGTGCAGCAAAACTTGTATAAATATCTATAACCATAAGATGGGAAAATATAACAATAGATTAGTCACCAGTTAATTTACTAGTGGTTACCATTCGAGTACATAAATGTTTTTTTTTTTTTTTTTTTAAAGGGGAGGTTTAGTGATCCTACGGTCTTCATGGTGACACCCACTCCCAAGGGTTGCTACATCAATTGTCAACATCATTCTTCTATTTTCATATACTCTTTGTTCAGTGCTGTAGAGATATTACAAAACACTGTGGAGGGTAGTGGCTTTGAATATACTTTAAAAGATATGGACATCCTTGTAGCCAATTTATTGATTTAGAAAGATGTATCTTGAGCTAAAATAATGCTTTTGTAATACGTCTGTTAAATATTTTGCTTTGTTTGGCTTCTGCAGCTTCTATAATTCAGAGTTTAGGGCAGCTGTAGAATGCCCTTCTGCGATCAATCTGTCATCCTTTCTGTCTGCTCAGTCCCTTTCACTCTACTTCTATATTAACTTTTAAACTGATTTAAGACCAACTCAAAGTTGAACAGCTTAGAAGATCATTCAGAAAAAGAGAGAGGAGCTAGAAGCCAAGCTGCCAAAAAGCCATGATGAAGATTTTAGTCATAACATTTCATTTTATGTAATAAAACGGGCTGTCTGGCTTATGTTTAAGACGCCCCAAAGCCTATAAATCTGTTCAATTAATGTAAGATCATATATTTACTAATTAATCCTTGCCATTTCAGCTCTGCTGCGTCGGTCCTCACCTCCATTCTGCATTTATATGGATTCAGAAGTAATGTAGCCATAATGTATATGGAACTTGACTGTTGAAGCCCAACACTGGCCGCAGCAATATATGGCATTGCACCACTGAGGCCAGTGTTTCTCTGAAGTGTTATCATGCCATATACAGATATGTTACACTGCAGTTGTGGATTGAAGCAATAGCACTGTAAACTGCATGGAATTAAGTGGTGAGCACAAGATTTATTTTATTATTTTGACACATTTTGGGAGTTGTGGTGTTTTAAAATTAGTTGGACAGCATCTTTAAAATTGGGCAAACCATAAACTTAATATTTTATAGGTAAAAATATGGAAAATAGAATGATGATATATTCGTGAGCAGGAGAAATTAATAAATTTAATGAGGTTCTCCGGGAATTAAGAAAATGAAAGTACCTAAATATTACTTTATCATAAATATATACCCAAATATCTTTCATTATTTACAATGGCTTATTTTGTCTGGGGAGCAATCATTAGCAGAAATAAAATGGCTGCCGTCCTATTACTACACAAAAAACCTGTCCTAATCACACAGCAGGACACAGCCACATCCCCACCTCCTCTCTGTACCTCATGTCTCCTCATGAACTCCATTCTTACAGAGATTGAGCTGAAGATCCTATTAAACTGTATTCAGGATCATAGTCCCTGACAAGCAGAGTAGAGATGAGGATGAGGCAGCTCTTTAGCTCAATGTTGTGAAGTAACATGTCCTGCTGTGTGATTAGGACAGGTTTTGTGTGTACTAATACAGCGGCCATTTTATTTCCCTTGATTTTTCGTATTTACCCCAAAATGGTACCAATCAAACTGTCATCTTGTCCCACAAAAAATGAGGCCCTACGTGAGACAAAAAAAAAAAACTACAGCTCTCTGACTATGGAGACACTAAAACATTATTTTTTTTGTTTCAAAAAATGATATTATTGTGTAAAACTTAAATAAATAAAAATAAGTATACCTGTTAGGTATCGCCACGTTCATAACAACCTGCTCTACAAAAATATTGCATGATCTCTCCCTTCAGGTGAACACCGAAAAAAAAATTAAAACTGTCTAAAAAAAGCCATTTTTTGTCACATTACATCACAAAAAATGTAATATCAAGCGATCAAAAAAGCGTACGCCCCTCAAAATAGTACTAATCTAACTGTCATCTCGTTCCTCAAAAAATGAGCCCCTACCTGAGACTATCGCCCCCCCAAAAAAAAACTACAGCTCTCTGACTAAAACATGACACTAAAACATGATTTTTTTTTTTTTTAGTGCTTCAAAAATATTGTGTAAAACTTAAATAAATAAAAAAGTATACATATTAGATATTGCCGCGTCCTTAATGACCTGCTCTATAAAAATATCACCCGATTTAACCTGTCAGATGAATGTTGTAAATAACAAAAATGAAAACAACGTCAAAACTGCTAGTTTTTGTTACTTTGCCTCACAAAAAGTGTAATATAAAGCTACCAAAAATTGTATGTACCCTAAAATAGTACTAACAAAACTGCCAACTTATCCCGTAGTTTCTAAAATGGGGTCAGTTTTTTTCAGTTTCCTACTCTAGGGGTGCATCAAATGTGACATGGCAACTTAAAATTTTTCCAGTGAAATCTGCCCTGGAGTTCCTTTCTTCTGCGCCCTGCTGTGTGCCTGTACAGCAGTTTATGATTACAAATGGGGCATTTCTGTAAACTACAGAATCAGGGTAATAATTGAGTTTTGTTTGGCAGTTAAAACTTGCTTTATTCTCGGAATAAAATGATTTATATGGAAAATCTGCCAAAAAAGTGAAATTTGGAAATGTTGGCTACTTTTTCCTTTAATTCTTTTGGCGCACCTAAAGGGTTAATAACGTTTGGAAAATCAGTTTTGAATACCTTGAGGGGTGTAGTTTCTAAAATGGGGTCATTTTTGGGTGGTTTCTATGATGGAAGCATCACAAAGTGACTTCAGACCTGAACTGGTCCTTAAAAAGTGGGTTTTGGAAATTTTGTGAAAAGTTTCAAGATTTGCTTCTAAATTTCTAAGCCTTCTAACGTCCCAAAAAAATAAAATGTAATTTTCAAAATGATCCAAACCTGAAGTAGACACATAGGACATGTAAAGTATAACTATTTTTGGAGGTATTACTATGTATTTTAAAAGTAGACAAATTGACATTTGGAAATTTGCTAATTTTTCAAAATTTTTGGTAAATTTGGTATTTTTTTTTTAATAAATAAGAATGAAATATTTTGACTCAAATTTACCACTGTCATAAAGTACAATATGTGACGAGAAAACAATCTCAGAATGGCCTGGATAAGTAAAAGCGTTCCAAAGTTATTACCACATAAAATGACATATGTCAGATTTGAAAAATTGGGCTCCGGCATTTGGTCCAAACTGGCTGTCGCTTGAAGGAGTTAATATCCATTAATTTTGGATGCTGGAGGGTAAAAAAAAAAAACTACCAGCTCAATTACTTATTTTGAATTATGTCAAAATAAGAGCAAGAAGAAAGGGAGAGGCGCTTATAGGGTGGTATGTATAGATAAGGAGTGGTTATTTAAAATGATTACGCCCGCCTTGTGAGGTTGTGCTAACGTAGGCACAACCCTAGTGTACACGGGTAGTAGCAAAAGGTCGGTGCTGCCATTTTCGTCTAATCCTCACTCAAGGGGTTGCCGGCCCCTTGGAGGAATTTGGAATAATAGGAGCGGGAGAAGCGCACGTGAAAGTCCACACACCCAGTGGAGATACTTCGTCGGCGCAACTGAACGACCCTACCGGGTGTGCGGATTTCCACGTGAGCCTCTCCCGCTCCTATTACGTATTTCAAATGATGTGATTTTTATACCTGTAACTAGAGATGAGCGAATCATTCAAAAAATTATTCACTGAACATTTGCCGAACTTTTCCTAAGATTCATATATTCGACGAATAGATTCGTTGTATTTGCGTACAAAATATACGTTCTTATGTGCTATTAGTGAACATTCGCGCACTAATAACGAAAGCTCATTTTAAAAATGTACGCAACTACTTAGAACACGTACGCATGAGCGTACAAATAGCGTACGAATACTCAGCGTACTATTGTCTTCGCGATTGCGTAATACGCAGGCACACATGGCGGCGTGCACTCCTCAGAGGCAGAACGAATATTCGAAAATGGCATCTAGGCAATCATCATTTAGCTCTGAAGTGCTGAAATTCCTGATCCGGCTGATGGACAGAGGATTACGATAGCACACACCGCCATCCAAACAAGCATAAGAAGGATGTGATCCAGCAGGTGATCCAAGGCCTGCGCCATCGTTTCCACACCGTGCGGACCCCGGGCCAGATCCAGCGGAAATGGTCCGATCTGAAATTCAAATGCCCAGAGCGGCTTAATGAGATCCGCGCAGAGATAAGGCCGGGTGAGTAACAAAATATTTGATAAGTAAAAACATGTAAAAAAATTAGTGTATTGTGTATATATACCAGCAGTCACTTCCAATAATGAAAAAAGTATAGAAGGACAACGTGGTCGTGCGTAGTGCACTGCAGTAATTTTGTTTCATGCTACGCAACGCCTCTAACTCTCGACCCAAACAACTTAAGTGAAGATATTCTAGTCATTATTGTTAATGGTGCTGGCCGTTCTCCCGTTTGTGTCAGGCAAATGCACTAGTTCGAAAGAAAGTACCCTTATATGCACCTTCATAGTTAGCGTTTCTTCCTCCTACACACAGACTGAAAGACGTGCCCATGCTGCAGCTACTGTCAGTGGGCGATATCCAAAGTATTCCTACCGCACCGTGTTAACGATTAGAGATGAGCGGGCATACTCGTCCGAGCTTGGTGCTCGTTCGAGTATTAGGGTACTCGTAAGTGCTCGCTGCTCGGACGAGTATCTCGCCATGCTCGAGGAAATGGCAACTTCCGCATTGTGCATTTTTGGCGCCTAAAAACTCAGCCAATCACAAGCCAGGAGACTCTGCGGTACACCCAGCATCACGTGGGGCCCTTACATGTCGATAGCAGGGGTTGGCTGGCCTGATCAGGTGACCCTGGAATATACTAGTGACTGGCCGCGGTGCTCGGCTCAGATGCTGTCTGGATGTCGTTAGGGATAGAGCTGCTGCGTTTCAGGGAGAGTGTTAGGGCCTGCATTTAGTTCTCTGTTAGGCAGGAATCACCCACAAAGAACCCAACAGCCCTTCTAAGGGCTACAAGACATTTTTTTTTTTTTTGTCACTTGGCTGGCTGGCACTAGTAGTGCAGCTATCGCCATATATAACCCCCTTTTTTTAATGTTCTATCTCAGTGATACAAATCCATTTCCCACAGCAGTGTGGAACCATTCTGTGTGTCACAGTTCAGCTGTCCACTCACTCCAATCCATATTTTCTGTCCAGGTGACACTTTCTGTACGTCACTTAATACAACCAAGTCTTTTGCTGCCTGTCACGTATATAGCTTGATCCCAAAAATATGTGCGACATTTGTTTG